>FNXX01000033.1:325000-470019 GCA_900108845.1 Iljinskaea planisiliqua | reverse complement strand
ACCAATTTTCAATAACTTTCCGCTTCAGCCGAACCGTAAATCGTCCATAAATTTTTAACGATGTCGAATTTCGCAAATCGAAGGCCACCATCAGATTCAGGACGTCAAGACGAGTCCGTAGACACCAAGATCGTCGCCAACCGCTGCCGGACGCGCCCGCATTCTCCGTCGGAAGCTTCGCGCGTGTCGCCCACGGCCTCCGTTGACCGCCACCGCCGCTGTTGACCGCTGCCGCCTCCGGTAAGCCGTCGCCGCCGCCGTGTTGACTCAGTGACTCACCGAGTTGACTCAGTCGACTCGGTCTGGTCCGGTTTGAGTCCGGTTTGACTGTTGACCGTTGACCGCTGACCGCTGACCGTTGACCGTTGACTTTCCGTCGACTTTTTTCAGCTGATCCGTTATCCATTTTTCGCCGTTCGAAGACCGTTAACACTCGATTTTTCGTGCTGATTCCAGATTAGCATCCGTTTTAGCATTCAGAGTCCAGAAGTCACAGTTATCAGCCATTTTGCTAAGGTGAGGGTGGCTTTTCTATAGAGATCCGTATTTTCGTCTAGAACTTCTGAGAAGGAATTTAGAACTATATATGATCCGTTTCTCTGATCGAGTCTAGGTAGTTTTGTTTGTAAATTGGACTTAGGAATATAGATGATTCAACCCATTGATTGTGCATTAAAACGTTAATTGTTTTCTTTATACATGTTTATTTTATTTAGCAGTCGAGTAGGTTAGACGATAGGGATTGCGGGGGTACAGAGACAGACTTCGGTACTTGCGTCGCGTGTTGTGTGCGAGATGGTGCTGGACAGGTTAGTCGACCTGTTGTCCAGTACCTTCAGAGATCGATAATCGTTTACGGGTGGTGCCATTGGACACTTATTCCATGTTGTCCTCTGCGGGGGGTGCCGACGGTCACAGGATCCGTCAATAGGACAGTTGTTTGTTGTTTGGGTGCTTTAGGTGCCGTGTTTGTTCATGTTTAGATTCTTTTTACCATATTTGGAGTGCTATGACCGGAACTGCATTTTCTGTGTTTTAGCATCCCATACCTCACTGAGTAACTCCCCTATTACTCACCCCTCTTTCTTCCTTTTAAGGTGAGACGGACGAGTAGTAGATGTGTATCGGATCTGGTGCTATTTTGGGATTTTCATGTCTTCTTCATATTTTATTTTAGACATTGGTTTTATGATTCATTCGATATATTTTAGTTACAAATTTATTTATGGATTTATTTATGGAGTTATTTATGGATTTCCAGAAATCAAGGTGTATTTATTAAATTGGAGTATTTGAGTTTTGAGATGTGTTTAGTGGCACGCCGTTCTCGAGTGAGGATGAGACGGGTGTTACATTTTGGTATCAGAGCGGGTTTGTCGTCCCGGTTCTGACACGGGAGATGGTACTAGAAAGAATTTTTTTTAAATTTGGTTTTCAACAGTTTTCAATTTTTTCTGGGGTTTGGGGAATTTTTTTTAAAAATATATATATAGCACACACGATGTCTGATACTAATCTTTATTCGTTAATCTCAGTTCCATTAGAAGCTCAATCATCTCCTTTTTCGTTTTTCCAGATGCCACCGAAGAGAGGCCGCCCCCGAGTTAGGGCCAGTAATCGTGAAGAAACAGCGCAGAATAGCCAGGCTGCAGGCAACCAGGTTGATGTTACTCAGACCGTCGTCCAGCAGCAGGTCAATGAGGATGCAGTCAGGCGGATTGCACATGAGGCAGCCAGGCAAGCTGCTCAGGAGGCAGTGCAGCGCGTTGCCCAGGAGACTGCTCGGGTAGCTGCGCAGGAGGCTGCTCGAGTAGCTGCGCAGGAGGCTGCACGGGTAGCTGCTCAGGAGATTGCTCGCCAGTTCGCTCTTCAGGCAGAGCAAGCAGCAGCCGCCGCCCCACAGGCACCACTACCGGCACCAGCGGGTAATGCTCAGGGTGTTGATCTTCCGCCACCACCACCACCGGCCAGAGTCAGAGAGGAACCTACGTATTGGGAGTTGATGAAACAGATGCGGGAGATGGGTTTGGATCAGTTCACTAGAGCTGCGGATGCTGCCGCCGCAGACAGTTGGAGGAGGATGCTGAACCGCAACCTTCATCGCATGAGGTGTCCAGAAGAGTTCCAGTTGGACTTGGCTACTCAATATCTGAGAGATGACACTCTTCACTGGTGGGATGGAGTTGTTGATGGTAGTCGCGGCCGTCATGTTCTGACTTTTGAGCATTTCCAGAGGGAGTTTGACCGGAAGTTCTTTCCGCGAGAAAACAGGCACTCGAATGCCAATGCTTTTGAGCACCTTCCTCAGGGCAATTTGAGTGTTAGGGAGTACAAGCGAGAGTTCAGTCGTCTGCGCCGATTTGCTGGGAGTATTTTAGATGAGGAAGACTTAATCAGGAGGTTCCTGAATGGTTTGCGAGTGGAGATCCGCAACTGTTGTGCTCTACGAGACTACACCAGCCTGATCGACCTGGTAGAGAAGGCTGCTATTCAGGAGGTAGGGATAGCTGAGGAGCAGAAACTTTTCAAGTCGACTCAGCCCAAGCATGGGAAGGCCCCAGAGATACAGAGGAGGAAGATGGATCAGTCAGGGCTGCCAGATTGTTCACGCTGTGGACGGCATCATACCGGAGAGTGTACTAAGTGTTTTTCTTGTGGTCAGATGGGGCATATTTCTAAATACTGTCGGAGTAAGCCAGTGGATGCACCGTTCATCAGTGAGGTCCCAGCACGAGGAGTTGCACCGAGGGTCTGCTTCAGATGTAACCATGAGGGTCACATTTCCAGGGATTGCCCGCAGCATGTGCAGGCATTGCTACCGCCACCAGCCAAGCATCAAGCCATTGCTCCACAAGTGTTTGCTGTAGGAGACCACGCAGGAGTCGAGCCGATCGCCGGTATGTGTTCTTTGTTTAGATTTTCTTTTTGTTTTGAGCATTTGGTGGGTTGTGAGTATTTGGTTGGTTGTGAGTATTTGGTCTTTGGTGGATCAATCTTGTTAGTCGTATATTCATGTAGTCGGTTTTGTTTGAGTATGGGGTAGCTTGCATATTCTTCTTAGTTAATTCGATAGATTAGCGTAGTTCGTATGTTCGGTTTTGTCCAAGTGTTGGTATTTTCGAGTTGTGCAGTCCTACCCAATCAGCGGTTGTTCTAGTTATTCAAGGCAAGCAAGTCCAGTGGTGAATATCTGCGATGGTCCAAGTTTGTTGGAGAGAGACAAGATTAAAGAAGAGAACTGGAAGTCCGAGTGCCAGATAAATTCAGGCGTTCCCAAACTTTTTCAAGATGTGATCGAGCAGGCGAGTCAGGATTTGAATTCGGGGATGAATTCCTCGTTAGTGGGGAAGAATTGTAACGACCCAAAACCAAGCCCAGCAAGGCCCAATTTAGTTTCAGCAGGAAACCCTAGGTTTTCCCTCTAAATAACCTCTTCTCCCTTTATTTTTCTCCCAAAACTTCATCAAAACGAAGCTCTGCGAAAATTAATTCGTCGGAGAGTGTTAGAGGCGATTTCTCGTAGCCACCGCGTAGATCTATCAGTGTACCATCGAATCCGAGGCAAATGTAATCCCGGAAAACAAATTTTCGATAACTTTCCGCTTCAGGCGAACAGTAAATCATCCATAACTTTCTAACCCTGTCGAATCTCGCAAATCCAAGACCACCATTAGATTCAGGACGTCCAGACGAGTCCATAGACACCAAGATCGCCGCAAACCGCCGCCGTTGACCGCCGCCGCCTCTGGTAAGCCGTCGCCGCCGCCGAATTGACTCGCCCGAGTTGACTCAGTGACTCACCGAGTTGACTCAGTCGACTCGGTCTGGTCCGGTTTGGTTTGGTTTGAGTCCGGTTTGACTGTTGACCGTTGACCGCTGACCGCTGACCGTTGACCGCTGACCGTTGACCGCTGACCGTTGACTTTCTGTTGACTTTTTCCGTTGGCTTTTTCCAGCTGATCCGTTATCCGTTTTTCGCCGTTCGAAGACCGTTCTCACTCGATTTTCCGTGCTGATTCCAGATTTAGCATCCGTTTTAGCATCCGGAGTCCAGAAGTCGCAGTTATCAGCCATTTTGCTAAGGTGAGGTTGGCTTTTCCATAGAGATCCGTACTTTCGTCTATAACTTCTGAGATGGAATTTAGAACTATATATGATCCGTTTCTCTGATCGAGTCTAGGTAGTTTTGTTTGTAAATTGGACTTAGGAATATAGATGATTCAACCCATTGATTGTGCATCAAAATGTTAATTGTTTTCTTTATACATGTTTGTTTTATTTAGTAGTCGAGTAGGTTAGACGATACGGATTGCGGGGGTACAGAGACAGACTTCTGCACTTGCGTCGCGTGTTGTGCGCGAGATGGTGCTGGACAGGTTAGTCGATCTTTTGTCCAGTACCTTCAGAGATCGATGATCGGCTACAGGTGGTGCCATTGGACACTTATTCCATGTTGTCCTCTTCGGGGGGGTGCCGACGGTCACATGATCCGTCAATAGGACAGTTGTTTGTTGTTTGGGTACTTTAGGTTCCGTCTTTGTTCATGTTTAGTTTCTTTTTACCGTATTTGGAGTGCTATGATCGGAACTGCATTTTATGTGTTTTACATCCCGTACCTCACTGAGTAACTCCCCTGTTACTCACCCCTCTTTCTTCCTTTTCAGGTGAGACGGACGAGTAGTAGATGTGTATCGGATCTGGTGCTATTTTGGGATTTTCACGTCTTCTTCGTATTTTATTTTAGACATTGGTTTTATGATTTATTCGATTTATTTATGGAGTTATTTATGGATTTCCGGAAATCAAGGGGTATTTATTAAATTGGAGTATTTGAGTTTTGAGATGTGTTTAGTGGCACGCTGTTCTCGAGTGAGGATGAGACGGGTGTTACACCACTGTCCTTATACTGCTACTGAAAGCTGGTTTCTGCAAACTTATTTCTGAGAAAACGTTTCTCTAAAATTCTCTTCGAAAAACGGCTGCCAGACTTCTCTCCCAGAAAACGGCTCTCCAAACTTTTCTCCGAGAAAACTGCTTGCCTAACTTCTCTTCAGACGAAAGCTTTCCAAACTCCTCTCAAAAAAAAAAAAGGAACAGTTTGCCAACTTTTCCCCAAAAAATGGCTGCCTCAAATTTTCTCTGAATATTTTTTTCGACAAACATTTCTCTGAAAACTGTTTTCAGTAACTTTTCTCTAAAAATAGTTTTCGCCAAATATCTCTTCAAGAAAATGGCTCCCTCAAATTCTCTTCGAAAAAATGTATTGCTAAACTTTTCTTTGAAAACTGTTTTCGACTACTTTTCTTTGAAAACTGTTTGGGACTACTCTTCTCCAAAAATTGTTTCCGGCAAGTTTTCTCCAAAAATTGTTTCTGACAAGTTATATTCAAATTCTTTCGCCAAACTTCTTTACGAGAAGACGATTCTGTAAACTTATCTCCGAGAAAATTGGTTTCCAAACTTCTCTCTAAGAAAGCGGCTCTCCTAACTTATCTTCAAGAAAATGGATCACCAAAATTTTCTCTAAAAAATATTTTCAGAAACTTTTTCTTCAAGAATACACTTTCGACAAAACGGCTAAAAAAAACTTTCAGCTCACTCATCTCGTTCCCAATTACTTATATCTCGTCATCTTCACACATGTGTCTAATGAGCTGGGTGGGGCTATCTGGAGGTGTTATCCACCTCACCTAGACCAGGCTAAAACGACTAAGTATGAAAATTGGACCCATCCAAATATAGTTTCAAGACATTTAGCACAACTTTCGCCTATGAAATTATTTTCAAAACTGCTAGCCAATTCTCGTCAAAAGACTCATGGGACTTTTATCAAAATTGCTGAGAAACTTTCAAGAAAACTGCTAGGCAGTTCTTGATAAAAACCGCTAGGATACTTTAAATGAGTCAAACCAAGGATAAATCTGAGCCAAACCATTGACGAACTGGACCGTCCAAGCCCCAGAACTAGACCAGATGATGTCCAACCCGAACAACACGATCATCGACCTGAGTGAACCACCCTGAGCCGGGAGGCAGACTAAGTTCACTGAGCTCAATGAAGCATTTTCTAAGCAGACCAAACCGAAGACCGCAACCCATGTTTGAATGATCCCAAGCTAAATCGTGTGAGATGCACCCGATCAGATCATCTCGAGCGAGCATACAAGAACTGTATGTGTCCGACCAAGCGAACGGTTAGGGGACTGGCCGCCTGACGTGACCGTTCGCCTAAGCTAACCAGATGCCCAACGCGATCATCCACCCAATCTGACCTTTCACAAGTTAGTGACTAGACCATCCACGAATAGCGAATAGTCTCGAGCTATATCATCCACAAGCCACTCCAACCCATTGCCAACCATCCCTGAAATACGTAAACTAAACCGGCTCCTGTTGGAAGACAAAACCAAATGAACCCTACCCAAACGACATGATGAGCTGCTAATGGCCGAGGCGACTAGCCAAAACTCCAATGGGCCGAGGTGACTAGCCAAATCTCCAATGTACTGAGGCAACAACTTGGCTCTCCAACAATTTAAGCCCAAGGAATGGACCAATCTTTTCATAGGCCAAGCAGGATTTCTTGAATGTTCTATAAGAAAAAGCTGAATCATACGAGAGTTGGAAAAACGCAAGAAGATGGAGACAATCTCTAAAAATCTCAGAATATTTTCTCTCTAAATTGACAAGCCACCATTATAAAGAGAAGAAAGCATTCAGAAATCCATATTTTTCCCCTAGCTGAAAAACACTTAGAACTTTTAATCTAGCAATAGATTTAGCACATTTCCTCTCATTACTTTTACGAAAAGATTAACTATGTAGTTTACTATTTTTTTACAAAAAAAACTTATCAAATCAGCAGTAAAAACTGTCTTTAGATCTCTGTTGTTTGTGGTTTTGCTTCAAAAATTTTGAATCCCTACATTAACGTCAAAAATATATTGCTCTAGTGGTGATCAATGACTCACATGGTGAACAATGATGGCGACTGCATCTCGTCTCCTCTGTTGCTGTTGAAAAGCTAGAAGGGAAGAAGAAGAAAATTGAGAAGTGGAAAGAGGGGATTGAGAAAAAGAGATCAATGGATGGTGCTGGGCAGCAGTGGCAAGGATGGCTAGGGTTTTGGAGAAGAGTATTGTTACACCCTTATATATAAACATGATTTTGACGAAAACTGAAGAGGACATTTTTCTTTTCTAGGCAAACGAGATTAATTAAAAACTAGCACAATTTTTGGTTTAGAGAACCGGATATTGCAACCCGAAAATAACTTTAACGGCTATAAAGGAAAGGAAGACAAAAAATTAGAAATAACTCAATGATCAGAACGTTGGAACAGAAACTATCAACTTGGACTCAGAAATCACCACAAAAAAATCTTCTTCGAACTTCGCCTACAGCTGCTTTTATAACTCTACTCCAACATAATATATAACACAAAAGATTAGAAAATAACCTACTAACTATCTATAAAAAAAAACAGTAAGTTGGTTTGTCATGTTGGTGGTTTGAAATTATTTTACTGATTCTATCTCTCTTCTCTGCTGGATCTGTTATATGTTTAATGGTGGATGCACAATGCTGTCTCATGTTTTGTGAGTCGGATATGCTCATTGAAATGAAAGAGAGATGCAATGGCAAGGTGAAAGAGGACAGACTACCATGAAGGAGACTTAGTCACATCTTAATTGGCATGCCCGGAAGGAGTATTTTCAATGTTGGGTTTTTAATTGAAGGTAGTTTTAACGGTTTATATTGAGGTTAGGTTAAGGTTTACTATATTTCCAAGGACACTGTTGCGGACTAATTGGTATCAGATTGTCACAATTTTAAGACTAGTATCAGGTGTAATGGGTTTTACTGATATGATTATCAGACAGCCTCAAGATACAGAAAGGCACGAAAATCGTATTGGAGTAAAAGAGTCGGAGAAATATTACAGAAATGTTTATTTGTTAGTGAGTAAGGCATTTTCATTGAACTGTTTTCAAAAGATGCCACACATAGCGGCTTGTATAATAATTGTTTTGTAGTCTTATATGACCTTAACTTTTTCACTTTGATATAATGGAATGTACATTTAGTCCAAAAATAAAAATAAAAAAATTTAGGAAAACAAGCAGAAATCCGAAAGACCCTTTTAATACAAAATTGTGACATCCTCCTCAGAGCAAGCTAACGACAGTGTATAAAGACATATGCTATTTTCTGCAGACTAACCAGTATGTCCTCGCATTGGTCTCAATAGTTACCAGAACGCCTCCTTCTGTTCAAATCCACAAACACAACCAAAACATCAGTTTTGCTACTAATCATGCGGAGGAAAGAAAGGGCAGAGGAGCTGATAAGTACCCAGTGAAACAGACCTAAACCAATCGCTCCAAACGTGCCACACTATATAATTAACACAAAGAAGAGACCTAAAACAGCTGAAATAACCTATTATACTACTATACAAGTAACAACATTTTGACCATAATTATTAAATAAAGGAGTCCACAAGCACTAATGTCCAATACTGCATTTTACACGTATATTTCAGCGGTCTACCACGGCCAATTACCACATACACCATACCAGCATTTCTAGGATCCATCACACCCCTCAGGCTTAGGAGGGGGAACAAACAATTCACCCACCCAGAGTCTAAAAGAAATTGAGGCCCATCTGATTTTTTTTTTTTTTTTTGCTAACCAATTTAATTTAAAGAAAAAACATATTTATAGTTTCAAAAAAGCTGAGAGTTAAAACAGCTCAAATAACCTATTATACCACTATACAAGTAACAACATTTTGATCATAATTATTAAATAAATGAGTCCACAACCACTAATGCCCAATAGTGCATTTTACACATATATTTCAGCGGTCTATTACCACATATACCATACCAGCATCTCTAGGATCCATCACACCACTCGGCCTTAGGAGGAGGGACAAGCAGTGCACCCACCCTACAGTTTAAAAGCAATTGGGGCTCATCAGATGTTTTTTTTTCTTTGCTAACCAATTTAGTTTTTTTTTTTAAAACAAATTTTTAGTTTTTTAAAAAAAGAATTATATAATATCAATCTATCAGATAAAAAAACTAAGATATATATTTTATTAATTACATTTTTATATTTCTGTAAAAATATTTAGATCAAAAATATCAAAAATCTTATATAAACTAGTTTGAAAAGTATATTTCAATTCTTTTTTTTTATTCATTAAAAATTTCAGAAATTTATTTTTGCCCAAAAGTGATAGAAAATACTAATTGAGCCGGCGCTGCTAGTCACATTACTTGTTTTACAAGATTTAGATAACATATTATACAAATTTTATTTGATAATTTAGATATTGACATAGCAAAAATAATTTATTTTGGTAACAATTAGCCAAAATTAAATTAATCAAATTATTGTCCTCAAGACTTCTAGACGAAAAAGGTTTCTTAAATTCATAAATAAAGACTCTTTCATTGCCTTAATTGAAAAACTCTCTTTTTTTTTTTCTTTTTTCATTCCATATTTTTACTTTTCAAGGAGGGAACGCTTAGACCCAACATTAACCACGTATTTTGTTTTCTCACTTCTTATTATGAAGTGTCGCGCATCACGTGGATGCGTGTTTGCATTCTAAGAACTTTTTAACAACTATGGTTAGAACCAGGGTCCACACCGAGTTGTCCACAATAGTCTATAGAGTACCTAATCCTTTCTTTGACAACACCTAAATTCCCGCCATTACATTCTACTCCATTGATGGCTCTTATGGTGGCTCCAAATCCTTGGTTCAGTACGGGCCTTATGCTATTCATCCAAAACCGCAAACTCATTTTGAAACCTATAGTTGGGTTGCTGCTACCCACAAGCTCAGGCTGACGTAGAAAGTCGAGATTGTGTCTTTGTCCAAGACCTAAGTAGCCTTTGTCCGGAGGAGTACAGTCCGTTTGCCCAACGTTTTCGTCGCAGTCATCACGTGGCCTTCTCTTTATTGGCCTTCTTTTTATTTCTCCGATGTAGCAGAAGTCTATACGACATAGAGATGCACATCAAACAAACTGATTTATAATAAGCTCAATTAATTGATATTAAGTCCCATGTTCATTCTTACAGGTTTATTTCTTATTTGTCGTAAACCAATATTGTTTAAAATACTTCACTTGTTGATTATAACATCTATTTCTAATTTAGAATAAAGCAAAGGTTTAGAATTATCCAATCCTTAGGCTTCTGTTGAACTGTTACTTCGTATTAAGTAATTTCAAGTAAAGTTTGGGAGTTTTGAGAAAGATCAAAGGAGATTTATTAATTTATAAAAGATGGATGATGAATTACAGAGAGGATTTTAAAGTATTTCTTAGAAAGCTAGATTTAGGTCCTAGAATTTCTATAACTTAGTTCTCTCTTTTTTTGCGGATCCCCTTTTTTGGTGAAACCTCCTTCCTATTTATATTCATTAGGCGCCAACCTCAATCCTTGACAAGAGCTGATGCCTATCTCCTCTTGATTTGCCGCGCCGAGACCGATATTTCCGGGGAAGTGGATATTCCCTCCAATATTCCTTAAGTCTGTTGCGGGTTTAATCCTTATCCGGAGTGGATAAACTTCGTTATTCTATTCACCTCATCGATAATTATCAGGCCTTCTAATGTATAAAGGGCCGAGGCGAATTCTTGATGGGCTTTTTTAGGAGGTGCGCAGCCCGTATCCAACAATTAGCCCCCCCCACCCCAGTTCGTCGTGCGATGAATGTTTTGAGCTCGGCGAATTTGAAGTCCAAGTTGGTTCGGCATGAATTCGGCTCGGTCTTTTCTAGTGAAGATAATACGAAATTCAAACATGATGTACATCATCTTGAATTGTTCCTTTATATTTCTCTTTTTTTTAAAAAAATAGTATTCGAAACTTTCGAATTTGAAAAGTCGCGAATTAAATGCATTTACTCCATCATTTCAGAGTGAGAAAAGATAAGGAGTGGAAGTGTGCGGAAGCCGTCACACGTTTCACGTTTCTCGATTCTTAGCGGATAATGACACGTGTCAACCATGCAATAAACTTTGTGTTCTTCGAAGTGAAGTGATGCGAAGTGGAGCGCGTGGAACGACGCCTTTTCAGACAGAATGATGAAGGTGGACAACGAGGAGTCGTTTTGAAATGATTGACCTCGAATTCTTCATTTTTCTTCTATAAATTTGAAGTTTCCCCTCTTCTACTCATTTTCTCACTTCTCCAATTCTTCGAAAGGTAGAGCTCTCACCTCTCTCTTCTTTTTTGTATTTTTCCGATTTGCCATCTCCGTCGTGTTTGTCCATCGCCATCGAGAACTCCGATCAAATGGATTCTCCATTCTCAAATGCTAGTTCAACTAAGACTGTTCATTCCTGGGAAAACATTTTTCCGTCCTGGGAGGACATAGAGGAATTACGACATAGAAACGAAGAAGCTCGTCAAGGATGCGCAGAGCCCAGGAGTCCTTTTGAGATTCCTCATCTGAGAGACGAAGAGCCCGAAGATGTTCAGGAGAACATGGAAGCCGAAGCGAGCAATTCGAGCGATGAAGTTTCAGTAAATGACGAATATGACCGAGGCGAAGATTCCGACGATCTGGATGAGGAAGATTTGATTTTCGACCCTGATGGAGTTACACAGACTGCTCGTAGAAGTCGTAAAAGAGGGGCTCCCAAATTTCCGCGAGAGGCTGGGAATGATTTTGGAGTTTATCGGTCTAAACTAACGACAGATAAGTTGGCCGACCTGAAGCGTCTCTGTGGGATCAGCTCGAAGGTGACTTTTCAAGTTCCTGGACCAGACGAAAGACCATGGGACGCCTCGCCTGGATATTTCTGTGTTTATGAATGTTTCTTTTCGGAATGTCACCTGTGGTTTCCTCTTCCTCATCTCTTTCTGGAATACTACTCAAGGAGAAGAATGGCTCCGACGCAATTAACCCATGCCGCGGTTCGTCACATGGTTGGGTTGATGACTTTGGCTTCGGAGAATGGGCTTCCCTTAGACTGTAGGATTTTCGAAGAGATGACTTCAATTAAGGGTGCAGGGAAGAAAGGTTCTTCGGGCTATGGTTGCTTCTATTTACAGGTGAAGCCTAACTTCAGCATCATCACTGGAGGTGTGAAGAGCAAAGTATACGACTGGAGAGAACGATACTTCTTTGTGAAGAAAAACGAGTTCTCGGTGGTCGATCCGGAAATCGAGATTCAAACGACTGGAGCTTGGCTATTGGTATTTTTGCGAATTCACTTTTTTCAGTTTTTTGTTGTTTATTATTAACACCTGAATTTTTCTGCAGATAAACCCTTCTTCGCCGCTCCTCTTCCAGAAGATTTCTCCGAGATTGTAAAGGCTTTCACCAGGATCAGTCATCTGACATGGCCAGACATTTCAGCGGAACGAGTAGCCGCAGCGATCAAACGGAATCAGAGAACTTCTGCATCGTCGTCTAAATCAAAGATGGGTCTTCAGAAGAGAAAATTTGAGAGCTATGCTAACGTTCTCCAGGATTCTGTCGGCGCCGGGCCGAGCGACACTCCCATGATTTCAGAAGAAACTATCAGAGAGGCTGAGGTGCCTCATCTCGAAACAACTGAGTCTCCTATTTTTGTCAGCGAAGAGAATGTCACGACTGACCTCGGCGAAGATATTGGTCTCGGCAAAAATAGAGGAGATGGTCCCATTGAAGAGCAAACCGGACTTGAGGTGCTTGGAAATAATTCACCCGCTGGAGATGATGCCGCGGCTGAAGACCAAGCTAACAGAGACGAGGCTGAAGCTCATGCTCGAGATACTGATGCAGAGGAAGAGCAAGTTGACGGTCCGCCTGGAAAGATCAGAAAGGTTACTAGGCCGAACCCCTCTGGGTTTGAATTTCATTATAATGGCCTTGAGCCCATGGCGACCGACCCGAACTCCTGTGCTCGCTTCGTGTGGATAACTAAATTGAGGCCTATGGCGGAACAGGAACCCGAAGAGCTCTTCTTCTATGACTGGTATGAGAACTACGCCACCGAGCAAGTCCGTGCCATGAATGGTGCTACTTTCCTGATTGGAAAGTACGATCGTGAGCTGAAGAAAACTCAAAGAGCTGAACAGGAGAAGTCGGCCGAGGTGGAAGCCCTTTGAGCTAAAAAAACTTTAGTTTGAGGATGAGAAGAGGAAGATCGTCGAGGCGAAGGACAAAGAGATAAACGAGCTGCGGGGGCAGCTTATTTTCGCCGAGGCTAAGGCAGAGAGTGCGATCGCCAGGAAGAGGAAAACCGAGAAACGCCTTTCCTCTGAGAAAAAGAGGCTTATGAAGTCTCGATATGAAAAGCTTTTAAACGAGCGCGTGAAAATCATCGGTGAGTTTGCCGGGCTCGTTGATAAGGTGAAAGGCTACGTAGCACAACGCTCTGAGGTCGAGAAAGTGCTTTCGATGACTGCACAGGTGCAAGGGACGCTCGTCTCTCTGGAAGTTCTTCAGAGCAAAGGTTGGAAAATTCCTGAAGATATGCTCTCTAAGCTCAAGGTCGACGAGGCGATCTGGGAAAATGAGGCGGAGAAGATCGACGAGATCACTTTTGCTGAAGGTGAGCTCGATGTGTATCTTACTCGTTATACCACGGCGGGACCTTCGTCATCTAAACCGGAGTCAGAAACTACTGGCGCTCATACTGAAGAAGGAAGTGAACGAGCTGATCCGGCTGGGGATCAAGAGAACGCCGATGCAGCTTCTTAGGATTTTTAATTATTGCTTTGTTTTTCCTGTCGAAGCTCGGGTGTTGCGAGCTTTTGATTTTATTTTAAAAACTCGTAATGAGAATTAATGGAACTCTTTTCTTCAATCTCTTTTGCATAAACAATAGTCGCTTTCATTTATGCCTTCAAAGTTTTGGATTCTTTGAACCAAGTATGCTTGATAGCGAGTCAGTCCGATCGGATTGATCATCCTAAAACTTCAAGATAGACCAAAAGTCCGAGGTGCGAGGCTTACGTCTGCTTGCTGTGAAGGCTTATGTCAGCACGGCTTATAACCGAGAGATAGTCTATGAGATCAACTCAGCATGGATCATTCCAATCGATGAAGTCTATGCTCTAAGTTGAATACCGATGCGAACCTAGTTCGGAGACCCTGTATAACTTCGTGGTTTGCGGGCGAACCCGGATTTTAGGAGTTCTCACTTTATGAGTATTATCAGTCATCTGGCCAGGATGCCGATGTAAGAGATAGCAAAGAGCTTCGAAGCGAAGAGCTTAAAATTTTTTTATTGATGTATAGCTGAACCCTTTTACAGGCTGCCTACGTACCCCCAAAAGGAGGATCAAGCCATTCGTAGTTCGATTACATAGTATGAGTAACTATCCTTTCTTTTTCTTTTTTTAGTGATTACTTAAGCAGATAAACCGCTAAGTAATAAACTAGTAATAGAACCTCTTGAGGTTGTGGGCGTTCCAAGAACGCGGGACTGCTTCACCTTCCATAGTGGTTAGTTCATAGACTCCGGGTCGTACAACTTTGGAGATGATATAAGGTCCTTCCCAAGAGGCTCCGAGCTTTCCAGCACGCCATTCTTTGGTGTTCTCAAAAACTTTGCGAAGGACGAGGTCACCTTCATCAAAATGTCGCTGCCGAACCTTTTTGTAGTAGTAGCGAGCCGCTTGTTGCTGATAATTCTGCAGCCGGAGGAGAGCTTGATTCGGTGTTTCTTCGACAGTGTCGAGGTTGTGGATGAGCATTGCATCGTTAATTTCAGGATGTTGAGGCATCATGGTGCGGCGTAGGCTTGGGACGTTGACCTCGGCAGGAACCATGGCTTCGCACCTATACGCCAATGAAAATGGTGTTTTTTCAGTAGCTCGTCGTGGTGTTGTGCGATGTGACCATAAGACGCCATCGAGTTCATCAGCCCAAAGTCCCTTCTTTGCTTCGAGCCGCTTTTTGAGACTGTCCAAGATAGTTTTGTTGGTCGCCTCGGCTTGCCTATTTCCTTGGGGGTATCGAGGAGTCGATTTGCTAAGTTGAATGTTCCACCTTGAGCAGAATCCTTCGAACCGATTGGAAATGAATTGTGACCCGTTATCTGTTACGATTTCATATGGGAGGCCGTGGCGACAGATGATATATTTCCAAACGAAGTTCTGAATGTGACATCTTTTATAGCCGCGAAGGCCTTAGCTTCGACCCATTTAGTGAAGTAATCCGTCATGATTAGTAGGAATTTACATTGTCGTGAAGCGGGAAGAGGACCAACGATGTCCATTGCCCAACACATGAACGGATACAGCGGTGAGGACGTCGTAAGGAGTTCGGTTGGCATGTTGATCATCGACCCATGTCGTTGAAATTTTTCACACTTCAGTGTGTATTGTTCGCAATCGGCGATCATCGTCAGCCAATAGAGACCGTGCTTCTTGATTTTGAGTGCTAGAGCTCGTCCTCCAGAGTGATTCCCTCCTACGCCATCATGTGTTTCTGCTATAACGCGATGTGTTTCGTCTCCGCCGAGGCAGGTGAGAAGTGCTCCCGTTGCTCTCCATCGAAATAGATTTCCGTCGAGTAAAATGTAACATGCAGCTCGAGCTTTGAGGCGACGAGCCGCCCATCTGTCTTCTGGAGTTTCTCCATCGGCGATATAAAGGCGCAACTCTTGACGCCAGTCCGGACTGTCTTCCATCGCACCCATTTGTTCAGGTGGTTCTTCTTCGTCTTGGACCACTCCGCAGATACCTTTAGCTAGCTCGATACTTGGCGTTGGGATATTAGCAATCGGGATCAATCGCCTGAGATCCGAGTCCGTGGCCGAGCCAATGGTTGCTAAGGCGTCTGCTGTCGTGTTTTCTTTCCGAGGTATCCTTGCACGGTCGAAGGTTTCGAATTCTTTGGCAAGATCTTTGACGACCTTGAGATAAACATCCATTCGTTCGTTCCGCGCCTCGTATGTGCCGTCAAATTGATGTTCGACGAGCTGAGAATCACAGTATGCTTGGAGAAGCTGGACGTTGATGCTTTTGGCGAGGGGAAGTCCCGCGATTAATGCTTCGTATTCGGCCTTGTTGTTGGAGGCAGGGAAATCTAGGCGAAACGATTGCTCGAGAACATCTCCAGTCGGTGACTCAATTTTGATACCGACTCCAGAACCTTGCCGGCATGAAGATCCATCAACGTGAAGGTTCCATTTTGGTAGAGGCTGAAGACTTTTATCGACGAGCTCCGGAGGTAGTTCGATAAGAAAATCGGCGAGAACCTGAGCCTTCGCGCTGACACGAATTTTGTATTCGATGTAATATTCGGAGAGTTCGACGGCCCAACACGCCATTCGTCCGGATTGACTTGGACTGTGTAGGATAGTCCGAAGAGGTTGATTGCTGAGGACGTGAATTGTATGCGACTGGAAATAAGGACGAAGTTTTCTTGCTGCTACGACGACGGCGAGTGCTAACTTCTCCAGAGTGGGATACCGGGTTTTTGCGCTGTCTAATGTTTTGCTGACATAAAATATCGGCTTTTGCTCACCTCGCTCTTCTCGTACAAGGACTCCGCTTACCGCTGTTGATGATATAGCGATGTACAAATAAAGACTTTCACCGTCTTCTGGTTTAGCAAGAATCGGGGCCGTCAATAAATAAACCTTCAGTTCCTGGAAAGCGGATTCGCATCTTTCGTCCCATTCAAATCATTTGTTGCCGCGGAGGAGCTGATAGAAGAGAAGGCATTTGTCTGTTGATCGTGATATGAAACGGCTGAGGGCGGCGATCCGACCGGTGAGGCGTTGAACTTAACGAGTATTTTTTGGAGATGGTAGATCTAGGATCGCGGAAATTTGCTTTGGGTTTGCTTCGATTCCTTGCTGAGTAACTAAATAGCCCAGGAATTCTCCAGAAGTTACCGCGAAGGTGCATTTCGTTGGATTGAGTTTCATGCCGTAGGAATTTAAGATGTCGAAGCATTGTCGTAAATTGTCGATCTGAGAAGCAGCGACCGTTTATTTGACTAGCATGTCGTCTATGTAAACTTCCATCGTATGGCCGAGCTGATCCGAAAACATTCGGTTTACTAGTCGTTGATAAGTGGCACCGGCATTCTTGAGTCCAAATGGCATTACTTTGTAGCAGTATATGTCGCGGTCCGTTATGAATGCTGTTTTCTCTCGATCGTTGGGATCGAATGGTTTAAATGTAGGATCGATATTTAGCTCATGGCTGATTATCTTTGGGTCGATTCCCTTCATGTCACTTATACTCCATGCAAATGTTGTTTTGTTGTCGCGCAAAAATTGTACGAGCTCTTCTGTGAAAGTCGCCAAGAGATCGGGCCCTATTCCAACACATCGTTCTGGGTGATCATCATCAATATTGATCTGGACGACGAGGTCACGCTTCGGCTTCTCGTATGGCGATGGTGATAACTCGGAGCTGCTTTCGCCGATAACACAAGTAGTCGATCTGCGCATTTTTAACTCAGTGATGAAACAAGATCTGGAGATCTTTTGACTACCTCGTAGTGTATAGATCCCATCTCCGTTTGGGAACTTGATGCACTGGTGATACGTCGAGGTGATGGCCTTCATTGAATGAATCCATGGGGTCCCAACGATGGCGTTGTAGATGGCCGGTCGATCGATCACATCGAATTTTACCCACTTCGTTACTCCGCCGGCCTGAACTGGTAGTTTGATCATCCCAATTGTTGTCGTGGATTTGCTTGTGAACCCGGTGAGTAGCTTAGGTGATATCATGATTTGATCATCTCTGATCTTCATTCGCCGGAGAGTTTCCTTGAAAATTAAGTCGACCGAGCTGCCAGTATCTATGAGAATTCGACTGACATCGGTGCTGTTGTTGATCGATAGTTCGACGACCAATGGGTCGTTATGAGGCATATCTAGTCTGATTGTATCTTTTGAGGTGAACGTGATTTGTTCTCCATCTTCGACGGGTTCTTTCCACTTTGAAGCGCTCGCTGCCCATCGTGCGTGGCGTTGGACTGATCGGACAGAATCGTTGCAGTCGATGAGTCCTCCCATGATCACATTTATTTTTCGGTGTGGCGCTTCTGGGAGCGGAAGGTTTTCGTCTCGGTCGCGATTTCATTTATTTGAATCGTCTTCGGCTCGGCGATCCTTTCTTTCCGATATTAGTTCTCGACTGTCATCTTCTTTCGGTTTGGTCTCTTGCTTCTTGATCTCGGCAGGTTTGTCTGTCGTTTCCCGATTTCGCCCTGAAAGATCGATGTTCCCATTTTTATATTCTGCAAAGAGGTGCCTTTGCAAATGTTGGCATGTGTACATATCATGACCTGTCCGTTTATGATAGGTACAATAGAGTTCTGGATTATGTAGTTCTTCCTTTCGAAAGACCTGTTTTTCTTCTGCGCGAACGTAGTAATTTGACGCTCTTTTTGTCTTCTTGGTCATAATGTTGCTGTGGCTCTTGATGAACTTCGCGTGTCTTTTCTTTCGTGACCGAGGTTTTCTTCTTGGCGTATGCTGCTCGTTCTTCATCAAGCTCGGCGTATAAGACTGACCGATGGAGGGCATCTTCCAAATTGCGGGGCTCATTAAGTTTTAAATCCTTCAATAGTTCGATGCCAGGTTTCATCCTGCGTCAGAGGGCGACTAAAGAGATCGTTTCCGGAACATCGATGCGGGAGATGACGACTCTGAAACGATCTATGTAAGAGCAGAGGGTCTCATTTTCATCTTGAACACATGCCCAGAGGTCGGTGCTGGTTGCTCCTTGAACGATGAACATCGAATAATGCTTTAGGAAGGCCGCTGAGAGCTCGTCGAAACTATCTATTGATCCGGGAGCGAGGCGAGAAAACCAGTTTAGAGCTGCTCCTCCGAGGGTTTCGACGAAATATTGACAGAAAGCTGCATCTCGTTCATTCTCGGAAAAACGTGCTCTGGCCATAGCGATCTCGAATGCCAGGAGATGACATTGAGGATCCGCGTTCCCGCATAAGGTAGACGTGACTTTTATCTTCCCATGGTCGCGTAAAGGTACGCTTGTAACTTTTAAAGAGAAGAGTGTTTTCCTCGTCTGCTCCAGGACTCAGTCTAACTCGGGCGCCGAGTTGGTAGCCCGATTAATTTGGGACCCAATATCATTGAGCCGCTTATATACCAACTCGAGTTCAGTGCTCCTTTTTGGAACGGTGTTCGGAATTCTGATTTCAGACCTGATTCGTCGTACTGTGGCCGTTGCGGCTTGATCGGTTTGTTCAGTAGTGGTGTTCGCTGCGGCGTTGGGTTCCGTGTGATCGACTTGCGGTGTGACTCCAAATAAGTTATTGACGATGGTTCTTCGCCGTCCCGGAGTATAAGGTCCTTCGGTATCTCCCCGGGATGCTCCTAGTTTCTCCAGCTCGGCGTTGATCGAGCCTCTTGGTGAGATCGTTCAGTATTCTTTGCATGTTTGTAATTGGATCGGAAGGTGGTGGCGTAACTGGTGTCCCTACGGGACCGGCCTCGTTGGTATCTCCCGGAGGCGGTGTATTAACCATCTTTTAAAGTTTTAATTTTTCTTTCTCAAGGGTCCCCAAAGACGGCGCCAATTGTTGAACTGTTACTTCGTATTAAGTAATTCCAAGTAAAGTTTGTAGGTTTTGAGAAAGATCAAAGGAGATTTATTAATCTATAAATGATGGATGATGAATTACAGAGAGGATTTTAAAGTATTTCTTAGAAAGCTAGTTTTAGGTCCTAGAATTTCTATAACTTAGTTCTCTTTTTTTTGCGGATCCCCTTTTTTGGTGTAACCTCCTTCCTATTTATATTCTTTAGGCGCCAACCTCAATCCTTGACAAGAGCTGATGCCTATCTCCTCCTGATTTGCCGCGCCGAGACCGATATTTTCGAGGAAGTGGATATTCCCTCCAATATTCCTTAAGTCTGTTGCGGGTTTAATCCTTATCCGGAGTGGATAAACTACGTTATTCTATTCACCTCGTCGATAATTATCAGGCCTTCTAATGTATAAAGGACCGAGGCGAATTCTTGATGGGCTTTTTTAGGAGGTGCGCAGCCCGTATCCAACAGATTCGACAATAACCTACTTCTAGATTCGGTCATGACTATAGTAGTACATACAAAAATATTAATTTCTTTTTACAATATATTCAAATACTATAGAAGAAAAAGTGAAATCTTTTGTCCAGTTTCGTGAGTGAAATGAGCAAACATGGTTGCAATTTCACGTCTAGTAAAGGAATTGCCAAAATTGGAAAAAGTATTAGTGGCGTTAATGAAAGAGTCACTAGTGTAGAATCTTTTTCCGGCGCAGCCACTACCAGCTTCTTTGATAATGTTGTCAAAGACTTGTTGTGTCACAATGCTACTGACAGATCCACCACCGGTTTTGTTGGATACGGGCTGCGCACCTCCCTTAAAGGCCCAACATGAATTCACCTCGGCCTACTAATAATAATTGTCAATCAATTATTATTCGACGTCAATTAAATATTACCATTTATTTGCTTCGGATAAATGTTATTTTAAAGATAATTCATTTTTCAACTAGAAGAAGATTATTTACTTATTTTTAAGGAAGATAATCATCTTTCCTTGAAGATAATCATCTTTCCTCGAAGATAATCACATCGCCGCGGTAACTAAGGAAAAGATAATTCTGTCGAATTATCCTTTTCCTAATTCAAAGGGATTTAGGTCGGCCAGCATCTATTATAAATAGAAAGGAGTTTCCAGCCAGAAGGGACATCTGAAATCCAAAAAGACATTCACAACATCCACAAAAAAAGAGAGAGCTAACTCAAGAAGATCTAGATTCCTAAACTAGTTTTCTTTAAGCTTTGTTATTTTCCTTGTAATTCATCGCCCATCTTTTATACATCAATAAAATCTCCTTTGATTTTCTTCAAAAACCCACAAACTTACTTGATTTCTAAATCGACGAAGTAGTAGTTCTAACAGGTTTGAGACTTGACGGTTTCGCAGTATAAACATAAGAGGCAAAGGAAAACGACTAAGGAATTTTTTGTAAAAGCCATGATTTGGTTATTGTCTGTGATTGAGAAGGAACACGTTGTGAGGTATATATAGAGAGATATATGTTGGGTAGTTCGGTGATTTGCTTTTTGGGATGAGTGGAAGTAAATGTATTTAACAAAAATGAGGGAGACAAAGACGACGGTAAAAAATCATAACATTTATCGTGAAAAACAAGTGTCTTGTAATTCTCAATCTACTGTCAATCATGGAATTTTGTTTTTGTTTAGCTCATGAAGTTATTATTAATCTAAAACCAACAGGGGTAAATAAATTCAAAATAGCTTTTTAAATTTATAATATTAGTAAAATAATTTAGTTATATAATTAAATTTGAAATTAAAAAAAATATTACAAATAAAAATGTTACTCCCCAGTCCACTATATTTGAAATAGTTAGTGATATCAGGATACCTATTTCTGGCCACAAGGGACAAGATTCAATGTCTTTTACCAAAATAGAATCCTAAGACATTTTCGATAAGAACCCAACAACATAAACCGAACCTGGAGGAAAAAAGAAAAAATAAGAGGGGTGAGCATTTTGACAAATACTCAATGAGAAAAGCTCTAAACACCCTTAATTCATCTACAAACAATCATCACACAACACAACAAATTCCCTAATCAAAAATCATCCAGTAAAACAAGAGTAAGTGTGGGAGTCAAAACTCACACAACTAAATTTAGAAATTATAAATTTAGGAATTGAACATGTACGGGAAGAACTCGAGAATATAGATCGGAAAAAAACATTTATTGACTTGTTGTCGAATAAGCTTTTCGTACAATCCTTGTAAGGAAAAGTAATCTAATGCCTAAGCCGTAGAATACAAGAATAAGAGATTCTCTAAAAGTCTATACATAGGTGTCTATATATAGTAAGGGGTCTGAACTGTCGAAAAAAATTCTAAGCAATGTGGGATTTTGTTAAATCTCTTTTTGTGCAGACTTTGAGCTTAGCTGGCCCGGACCGCGAGTCTTTTCTCTTCTAATGCAGCCCGATCCTATCTTCTGCCTCTGGTGTGATCGTTCTTTTGGTTAATCGCGGTTTAACTCTTGACTTTGTTTTTATGCGCAAACTCCTCTACAGTTTTTATTATCGAAACAGCACGAAGTTTCCGTAAAACAACACGATGTTTTTCGGAAGAAATATTCGAAACAAAAGACAGAGTAATCAGTTTGAAGAATTGGACAAAACATATTTTTCAGCTCAGAGGATACAAAATCCAGCTCGGAGGATACGAAATCCAGCTCAGAAAATTCGAAATCAAGTTCGGGTGATCGGAACAAAGCAGCTCAGAAAATTCATGAAGTCAGCTCGGAATGTTGATCAACTAGCTCGGATGTTTGGAAAATCCAGCTCGAGCATGATCAACATTCCAGCTCGGGAGACACAGCCAACGTCCAAGTCCAAAGATGATCAAATCCAGCTCGGGAAAGTGACCTTCCAGCTCATTAATGGGAGAGGCAGCTCGAGACTGATCGTGTCCCAGCTCGGGGGGTGCATGTGTTTAGCTTGGAGGCAGCACGATCCAGCTTGGAAGTGGGAGATCCAGCTCGGGCGAGATGAGGTCAAATGCAGCTCAGAGATCCCGGGCGATGCTGAGCTCGGGAGGCCATACAGTCAGGCAGTCCAGCTCAGGATCTTAGCTTGGCGACGCGGTCATGTTCAGCTAAGGACTCACTCCAGCTCGGGAGTGGAGAGAGAGAGTGACACCCAACCGGATACTATGACCCGAGCCGATCGTTCCACTTCTTAGTTTCCACGAGACTAAGGCCCTAACCAACATCCTAACAAACTATTCCAGGAGGTTCACAATTTATTATTATGCGGAAAATAAGATAGATAGTTGTAAGGAGATAATATGATTTTTTATTAAATAAAAAGGATTCGATACAACATGGACCGATTTTAGCTATCACAATCTCCAAACACACAACACACACATATTCCATCAGGGTGCCTTAGGAAGTGCATCCTAGGCTTAGTCCGCATCCGGACTAACCTCATTTCCTGAAAGAAGATAAACATATCAGTGTTAGGTGTTAACCCAAATCGAACTCCGCATATGCTCCCCAGTCCTAATACCCCGTTAGTATAGCTGAAGCCTATCATAACTGTTCAAAGGAATTTCCCCAGTCGTACTTAGTCATTCAACCAACCGCCCCACTGACTAAGCACAGACGAGGTAGCCTTAGGGACGAATGGACGAGCCATCCATCCGGAGGAACCAACGGCCATGACCGTGGCACGTACCGGTCTTAGACCGGCCGCGGCACTGCTCCGTAAAACTCATCCGGATAACTTGTATCGACCGTAGAGGTTCAACCATCCGTAGATGTGCATGTTAACACTCACACCACTTCTTTGGATCCCAAATTGTATCCGGCCGTGATGGCTATTGCCAAAAGGTGCAATAGGCCGAACGGTTGCAATGGTTTGCAAGTCGCACCTGTCCGACCCTAGGCTTTCCTGTCACACGACAAACACCAACTGTCAGCCATTTCTGTCCGTGGAACGGTTGCCTCTGAGGCCCGATCCAGCCCCACCCTCATTACTCTTATCAACCGCCCCTAGATCCTTTCGATCTAGTTTTTCCCTTAGGAAATCAGCGATTCCTTTACGGCTCCCACCGGTTCGTTGGCACCTTTTTGTGGCATGCATGGTCGTGGAATATTTTAAGAGTTCTCCCTGGATTGGCCCTTGGTCCATATCGAAGTGCATACGCGACTCGACCCATGTGCCATTCACATGCACCCATTCGCATGGTACGAACCGTTCACAGCAACCCAGGAACTCGCTTGTGTAAGTCTGGTCAGAGACCATGGACTTATGGATCTATGAATCGCGGCTCTTCCTAGTCACACACATACGGCCAATAATTGGGGTTCCAGACAGGTTCCACTTGATCACATGACACAAGGCTGAAATCAAGGATGAAGCAATCAGTAATATCTGTGTCTATTGGCACACGGCCAAGACTTGGGAATGACACAGCGATCATCCGCGATTAAGGGAGGAAGATAGAGACAGTTATCCATAAGAGATTAAAGTTCAAGGGCATCCAGACGACCCGGCCATTGATCGCTACGGTTACAACCGGCGATCCTTGACACAGTTTCATAGTCTGAGAAACTAACATTTTAACCCTTTCAGGAGAAGCCGGAGCCTTTCCCTTATCCTTACAGACTTTCTCCATGG
The DNA here is from genome assembly GCA_900108845.1 of Iljinskaea planisiliqua. Classification (NCBI taxonomy): domain Eukaryota; kingdom Viridiplantae; phylum Streptophyta; class Magnoliopsida; order Brassicales; family Brassicaceae; genus Iljinskaea; species Iljinskaea planisiliqua. The sequence continues at coordinate 445,825 of FNXX01000033.1, read as the reverse complement.
TTCCCTCTGGAAAAACTCCTTTCTTTCCTCTCTTTCTTTCTCTCTTTTTCTCTCACAGTTTTCTTTTTCCTTTTTTTTTTGCAGGAATCGGATGCTTTAATGGGAGGATGAAAGGGGGTATTTATACGCCAGGGTTTGAACCAGCGAACATGCAGGAATTGGAGTCGCATGGGTATGCTTTGGGTCGCAAATGTTCAACCGTGGCCTTTCGGCCAACAAGCACCCTTTTGCATGTTTTTCCTCACACGTGTCCCTGTCCCTCCTTTCCCAACTAACGGCCTGGCCTCACACCCATAACTGCTCGGTCCGCCACCATAACCGTAAGGCCACTAGCCGTCACACTAGCTGGCCCAGCTGGCTCACTCACCACCAGCTGGTCGGAGCTGAAGGTCACTCCCTCCAGCTGACCAAGCTGGAGCCTGAACTGACCGAGCTGGAGTGTCACTGTTATTTATGGACAGTGAGCTAGTTCCAGTTAGTCTTTTCCATCCTTACTCCTTTCCAAGCTCGGTCAAGGTTTATAACCAAGCCGTCTAGCTCATGCATGGACCAAAACCCTTACAGCATTATCACACGACCGAAATCTAATTGGTAGATCTAATGATCCAAGCCTCGGGTCTTAGTTGGGTTCGGGGACGTTACAGGTCTCCTCCACCAATGAGGGATTCGTCCCCGAATCCTCCTGGTATTCCCTTATGGCCATTTCAAACCATTCGGGATACTCAGCCTTCATCTTACCCTCGGTTTCCCAAGTGGTTTCCTCCTTCTAATTGCAAGTCCATACCACTCGCACAATGGGAACATTTTTCTTCCTGGTTGCTTTCTCCATCTTGTCCTCGATCCTTACCGGCGTTGTTTCTAAGGTTAAGTTCGGTCTTAGAACAGATGGCAACTCAGGTTCAAGCACTTCCCGGCTAGACAGGCACTTGCGGAGTTGGGACACATGGAATACATCATGAAATACTTCCATTTCCAGTGGTAATTCTAACTTGTAGGCCACCGTCCCAATCTTCTTCAAGACCTTAAATAGTCCTAGGTATCTAGGGTCCAATTTGCCCCGTTTCAATACTCTAGCCCGGCCCTTGAAGGTGATCATTTTGAGGTAGACCCAGTCCCCTTCCTGGAACTCGATGCCTTTCCTCTTTCTATCCGCATAGCTTTTCTGCCGGTCCTGTACTTCCTTCATTTTCTTTTTGAGGAACTTAATCTTCTCGGTAGTCTCATCCACAATGGCTGGGCCGATTATGCTTCGTTCCCCGACTTGGGTCCAACTGAGGTCCGACACGGCCTCCCATACAGTGCCTCATATGGGGACATGTCTATACTTGACTTAAAGCTGCTATTATAAGCAAACTCAGCCAGAGGTAAGTACCTTTCCCACGAGTCTCCCCACTCTAGGATGCAGGCTCTCAACATGTCCTCCAAAGTTTGTATGGTTCTTTCTGACTGGCCGTCAGTCTGTGGATGATAGGCCGTACTCATCTTCACTTTTGTCCCCAAAGCCTTCTGGACTGCTTGCCAGAAGTGTGAAGTGAATGGGCCGTCTCTATCAGAAACGATACTAGTCGGTACACCATGAAATCTCATGATTTCATTGATGTATGTTTCAGCGAACTTCTCAACTCCATCAGTTTTCTTGATGGCCATGAAATGGGCGGACTTAGTGAGTCTGTCTACAACAACCCAGACCGCATCTTTTTTGGTCTTGGTCATGGGTAACCCAGTCACAAAGTCCATTGTGATATGGTCCCATTTCCATTCCGGGATGGGTAGGCTTTTTAGCAAACCACTTGGCACTTGGTGTTCTGCCTTTACCATTTGACATATTGGACATAGCGAGACCCACTCGGCCACATCCCGATTCATACCAACCCAATGATAGTACCGTTTCAGGTCACGGTACATCTTATTGAGTCCGGGATGTATAGATAATTTGGATTGGTGTGCCTCTTTTAGGATCTCTTCTTTCAGCAACTTATCATCCGGTACACAAACTCTTCCATGGACTACTACGGTCCCATTGTTAGAAGTTTGGTACTCGGCCTTATCATTGCCCAACACTTTATTAAGATTCTCATCCTTCTCCTGAGCGATCTTAATTTGGGTGAGCAAATCAGCCTGGTCAGCCGCCCCTAGGCCTAGAGGTTCGACATCAGTGGTCAAGGCATTCAGATGGAGAGTCCCAATCATATTGACTAGAACTTCCGCATCTTTCCTGACTTCCACCTCCGTTCTCCTCCTGCTTAACGCATCGGCCACATAGGTGGCCTTCCCGGGATGATAGGCAATCTCTAGATCCTAATCAGCCACCAATTCCATCAATCTCCTCTGCCTTAAATTGAGTTCGGGCTGCGTGAACACATATTTGTACCTTGGCTCAGTAGAGATAGGTCCACCAAACCTTTAAAGCAAACACCACTATCGCCATCTCCAAGTCATGTGTGGGGTAGTTTCCCTCATGTTTCCGGAGTTGCCTTGATGCATAAGCAATCACTCGATCTTTCTGCATTAAGACACACCCCAAGCCCGTGATGGAAGCATCCGTGTACACCGTACAAGGTTCGTTGGCCTCTGGTAGGGCCAAGACCGGTGCTTTGGTCAACATGTCCTTGAGTTTCATAAAACTCTTCTCACATACTTCCGAGCACACGAATTTAAGTCATTTTCCAGTTATCACAGTCATGGCCTTTGCCATACTTGCAAAATCGTTCACAAACTTTCTGTAGTATCCGGCCAGCCCTAGGAAGCTCCTTACTTCCGTGGCATTTTTCGGTCTGGGCCATTCCTTGATGGCCTTAACCTTATCTGGATCTACCGACACACCCTGTTCCGGGACTATATGTCCCAAGAACCCGATGGTCTTCTGCCAGAAGCTGTATTTACTCAGCTTGGCGTAGAGCTTATGCACTCTTAACCTTTCCAGTACCACCCTCAGATGTCTCTGATGATCGGCTTCCGTCTTTGAAATGATCAGTATGTCATCAAGAAAGATGATCACTGACTCGTCGAGACAATCCCGGAAAATCTTATTCATCATTTTCATGAAGGCCACAGGAGCATTGGTAATGCCAAATGGCATGACAACAAACTCATAATGCGCATACCTGGTCCTAAAAGCAGTCTTCTTGATATCCTCGAGGGCGGTAGGAATCTGATGGTATCCAGATGCTAGATCTATCTTAGAGAACCAGGCCGCCTCCTTGAGTTGGCCCAACAGTTCATATATCCGAGGTAACGGGTACTTGTTCTTCACAATAACCCAGTTTATACCTTGATAGTCTATGCATAATCGGAAACTCCCATCCTTCTTTTTGAAAAATAAGACCGGCGCTCCCCAGGGGGAACTACTCGGCCTTGTAAAGTCTTTCCCAAGCAGTTCCTCTAACTGCTTCTTAAGCTCAGCCATTACGGCTGGAGCCATCTGATCTGCTTAAATTATCCCTAGACCTACTCTCTCAAATTAAGAGATCGATGTAATACTTAGGGGTCGAATTCCACAGAGAGTCAAGATTCACACAATAGATTATTAGTTATCGAATTAAGCTAACAAGAATGATTGTAATTAAAAGACAGAATGCAGTAAATCGGGTTCTAAGATCAATAAGAGAAAACGTCAAGCTCAGGGAATTATCAGGAAATCAGGAATGCAACCAAATCAGTTAGTCAGGATTCTTCTAATATTCTAGAACTTGAAACACAATGATAAAGTAAACCAGCCTTCACTGCGAAAACTATCTATGTCTAAAACCTAGAAAACCAAATTTCTTTGCGAGTTCTAAAGTGTAAACATGCAATAATCTCAGGTTCAATCTGTTCAGAAAATCCCTAAATCAAATTCCTTTGCAGATAGGTATTTTGCTCATCTTGGGTTCTTTTCTAGCTAATTAGCCAATTTTCGTTGCAAGAATCAACCTATGATCAATAATCTAACCTTTCAGTTCAGATCAAGCATTAATCACAACCTAGATGAAGAACTAGTGTTTAGAATCCTTAATTAACCAATCAACTTAGCAATCCATGAAATCCTAATGAGAAACCCTAAGCCTAACTAGCAAACTACTCAGACATGGAGATTGAAACAATATACATGATTGAATAGAATTGTATAAAAGAAATAAGAATAAAATTAATGGAGTTCTAAATCTTCTCTCAGGGCTTACACCAATCACAACCATCCTCTTAACATATCTCTTAAGTGCAGGTGAAATCTTGACTGCATCAACCAATGGTATCTCAATCAGCACCTTGTCCATTATTGCCTTGCATCTGGACTCTTCCACCTCTTGTTTAGACATTTTGGGCTTCGGGTAAGATATCTTAGGTTTGTAGGCCCTCTCTTCAGTAGGTAATGGTGTTCTGGGACGATCAGCACGCTCTTCGCACGAAGATTGAAAAATACAGCTCGAGTGTCGATCGACACCCTCATCGGGTGTCGCTCGACACGCAAAAGTTTTGTCGAAGTGCATCGATTTTTGTCTTTCAGAACTCGAGAAATCGCGATTTTTCGCTAGTGTCGACCGACACACCTCCTGGGTGTCGACCGACACCAGATTTGGTGTCGACCTCTTCAATTTGGTGGCATGAGGTATGGTCGACAACGGTTCGTTAGGACTCAAATTTTCGAGAATTTTGGTTGGTGTCGACCGACACTCCTCCTTGGAGTCGACCGACACCAGGTCTGTGGCTCCAAATTCTTCATTAAACTCTGCAGACCCCACGAAATTTTCTTCCCTTCTCACCATGATAGCATTAACATGATGCCTTAGGTTGATATCAGTCTTTCCTGGAAGAAATCCTTCTTGTCTTTTTATGGAATCAGCAGTTTGAGCAACCTGAATATCCAGCTTCTTAACATGAGCACCCAAAGACTCAATCTTCCCATTCAGATCAGTATACAAAGCATCCAGCTCCCCATTAAAGTTCACAATCATCTTTGGCTGACCTTCCAAAGCCTGCTCCAACATAGATTCCATCTTGCTATTTTGTTCAGGATTCTTGTAAGAAGAAGAACCATAAGTTCTTGTGAAGTTGGTGTTCTGAAAAGGCTTCTGGTAAGAAGAACCATAACCTTGCTGATTTCCAAATCTCTGACCTTGAAACCCAACTCCATTGATGAAATTTACATCCTCTTCCTCTGGTTCAAAGGTTTCAACCTCTGCAGCAAACTGAACTTGCTTCTTTCCCACAAGGAGATTGTGGATAGAATCAAGTTTTGCTTTCACTTGAGCACTCTGAGCACCATCCATGTTTCCAGCCAGCCTCTTCCTATCATAGTCTGCATTCTTGGTACTATTGCTAAATGCTAAGTTCTTAATGAGGTTTTTGGCTTCCTCTGGGCTTCTGGTATTGAAGTTTCCTTCACTTGCAGCATCTAAAGCCATCTGGTACCTCCAATCTATGCCTCTGAAGAAAATACCCAGCAGCTGAACATCACTGAAGCCATGGTGTGGACAATCCCTCTGATATGCTCTGACCCCAACCAAGAAGCTTTGAATGCTTCAGCAGTTCCCTGAGAGAATGTAGAAATTTATGTCCTTAGCTCCTCAGACCTTGCATCATCAAAGAAGTTGTTGAGAAATGCATTCTTTGTATCAACCTAGGTGGTTAGAGATCCTGGTTGCAACTGCTTCAGCCATTAGGAAGCATCCCCAGCAAGAGAATATGGGAAAAGCTTGCAGAAGAGATAGTCATAAGAAACCCCATTGCACTTGATGCTAGACACCAAATCTTCAAACTTTTCTATGTGGTCCATAGGATGCTCATGAGGAAGACCATAGAAAAGATGCTGACCCACAAGAGTGTAGTAGGCAGGTTTCAGCTCAAAATCAGCTCTCTGAAAACCCGGAGGGTTGATGGCAGACCTGTTTGCATAGAATTGATCAGGCCTATTGTAGTCAGCAAGGGTTATCCCCCGGGTAGGTGGTGCTCCGGAAATCTGAGCGTCTCTGTTTTCTGCAGCTGCTAGTTCTTGGACGACATTTCCCTGATCATCGATTTGGTCACCATTGTCATTCTATGCATGGCCCTCTTGGTCTTGTAAGACTCCAGCAGCATCAGGTCGAATGATTGTTCTCCTCATATCTGCTGACCTCCTTCCTTGGCGGTCGGTACGTTCTAACTCTCTCAGCTCCTGATTCGTGAGATTCACAAGCTGAGTTCCCCTGTTACTTCTGCTACTGCGATTATGCATACACCTGAAATACAAGAAAAGAGAAAGAACCATGTAAGTAAACGAAAAGTAAAATGTTTAGACTAAATTCTATTCCAAATCTAATGGTGAATTCAATGAATCCCCAGCAACAGCGCCAAAATTTGATCTGCTCAAATTATCCCTAGAGCTACTCTCTCAAATTAAGAGATCGATGTAATACTTAGGGGTCGAATTCTACAGAGACTCAAGATTCACACAATAGATTATTAGTTATCGAATTAAGCTAAACAAGAATGATTGTAATTAAAAGACATAATGCAGTAAATCGGTTTGTAAGATCAATAAGAGAAAACGTCAAGCTCAGGGAATTCTCAGGAAATCAGGAATGCAAGCAAATCAGTTAATCAGGATTCTTCTAATGTACTAGAACTTGAAACACAATGATAAAGTAAACCAGCGGTCGCTGCGAAACTATCTATGTCTAAAACCTAGAAAACCAAATTTTTTTACGAGTTCTAAAGTGTAAACATGCAATAGTCTCAGGTTCAATCTGTTCACAAAATCCCTAAATCAAATTCCTTTGCAGATATGTATTTTGCTCATCTAGGGTTCTTTTCTAGCTAATTAACCAATTGTCGTTGCGAGAATCAACCTATGATCAATAATCTAACCTTTCAGTTCAGATCAAGCATTAATCACAACCTAGATGAAGAACTAGTGTTTAGAATTCTTAATTAACCAATCAACTTAGCAATCCATGAAATCCCTAATGAGAAACCCTAAACCTAACTAGCAAACTACTCAGACATGGAGATTGAAACAATAAACATGATTGAATAGAATTGCATAAAAGAAATAAGAATAGAATTAATTGAGTTCTGAATCTTCTCTGAATGAGTCTGAATTCCTCTCTCCAAAAGCTCTCTCTCTAGAATACTTGATAGGATAAAAGATAGGTCTAAACAATGACCTGAAAAACCTAAATATAGCCTAAAATCCGAAAAGGACTTAAATTGTAAATAATGAAAACTTCTGAGGCAATTTTCCTTTTTCTCCAAACTTGTCAAAAACGTCAGAATTTGTGGTCGCGTCGGGTGTCGATCGACACCCAGCAGTGGTGTCGATCGACACCCAGCCTGAATATTGACTCCGACTTCATCTTTTCAGCTACTAAGTTCGAATTGCTCCCAAATGCTCCAATATCTCCAATTAAGCTCCAAACATACCTAAACCTGCAAAAGACTCTAAAAGACTCCAAAGACACTAAAAAGACTCTATATATACAACTTATATCATAGCTAAAAACCATAAAAACCATGATATATCACCATCATATACGGTTCCTTTAAGAGTGGTGCCGTACCTGGATCCAGTTCTATGGTGAATGGGTCCGACCTATCAGGTGGTAAGCCTGGTAAGGATTGGAACACATCCCCGAACTCTTGGACCACTGGTATGGTGTCCACCTCGGCTCCTTTTCCCACTTCCGGAATGTTAATGGTGGTCAAGTATGCCTCGCACCATTTCATTAACATCCTTTCTGCTTGTATGGCCGACACCAACAAGCCTCTGGAGATCGGCTGGATTCCTTGGAACTCCAACTCTCCGTCTACCCTTTGGAATCGCACACGCCCATGGTGGCATTCTAGGGTCGCCTTATATCTTCCTAGCCAGTATATCCCCAAGATCACCTCGTGATTCTTGTATTCGATGACGACTAGGTCAATAGGTATATTTATTCCTTTAATAAGGACTGGGACATCCAACAGGATTCCCTGAGGAACCATGACTTGCCCACCTGCTGCCTTCTATGGTGGTTTAAACAACAAGCCCTCCTCTTTTAACGAATTCCACACTCAAACATGTTGTGTGCTTCTACGCCACCAATACTCAGGGTTCCTACACATCCTCATAATGCTAAGGATATACCCCATTCTTATTCTAATGCCATGCAAGAGAACCTTCAAGACTAGGCAAGGGTTCACAACATACCAGTGATTGCATTGAAGGTACTGGTTTTGCCAGTTTCCTTAGATAGCTCGTAAACCCAAGGTGCTCCGGCATGTCTCTTGGCCAGAGACACAGGACCAGAACCTCCGGGGTTACTTCTCGGGTTTCCTTGTCTACCACTCTGCTGGTTAGGACATTCTCTTGTGTAATTCCCAACCTTCCCGCAATGGTAGCAAGTCGGACCCGATGCACTGATCATACCCTCTGTTTTCAGCCTAGGGTAGTTCTGGATCTTATGATCCTTTCCGCCGCACTTGGTACATACTCCCATTGCCCTCCAGCACTCGCCACTGTGCTTTCGGCCACAACTGGGGCATTCTTTTAATCCTCGGATGAACTCGAGCCATCCTTTCCCTGGTTCCAATTTCTCTTACGGTCACCAGGTTTCCCATTCGGGCCGTTTCTTGATTGAGCCCTAACCCGGCTCTCCTCGGCCAAGTTATTCTCAAGCATAGGCCCTTTCCACTAGTTATGATACTGAACCAAAGGTTTGTACCGAACAGTGGGTTTGAAGTTCAATCCTCAGGCCGCGTAAGAATGCCGTACCTGGGTTCCTTCCTCCTCCATCTCCCGTCCTACGTACCAACGTAGACGGTTAAGTTCCTTCTCATATTCCTATACCATTCTTCAGCCTTGGGTGAGGTCCAGAAATTTACTCTCCAACAGATCATAAGCCTCGGTCGGAAAGTACTTGCGGTTGAATTCCATCTCAAATTCCGCAAAAGACATTATCTTGCCCCCAGTGCGCTTATCCACCATAAGCCACCAGTTATGGGCATCCCCTTCCAGGATATGGATCATTGTGTCCTTCCTGTAGTCCATTGGACATCGGGTCGAGTTGAAGTTCCGTATCAAATGGTTCCTCCACTCATCAGCTTCAATAGGGTTGCTACTCCCTTTGAAGTGTTTCATGCCCAACCGGGACACGTGGTCCAGTAGACTCAAATAGTCTACCTTCCGGACCGCACGAGGTGGGTGAACTTCAAGCACATCCTCGTATTCGACTCGCTGGCCCTCTTTCAGAACCATTTCATTCTCCATTCTCGTGGACTGACCCTCGGTAGGATTTTCGGCCGGTGTGAGAGTCTGGGACATCGTAGCCATTTGAGCAACAACCGTTTTCAAGGCAGCCCACCTCTCTTCCGTGGAAGGATGTGTGGGTTGGTTTACACCATCTGCCCCCGTGTCCTCACCAACAGGTTCCAGGCCCATGTTAGTGGATTCGGCCATTACCTCATCTTGCTCGTGTCTTTCCTCGTTCACCCCAGTCTGGTTCTCAGTGGACGGGTTAGGGTCAACTCCCATGTTAAGCCCAGTCCCGACTACAGATCCAGTCGGGTCTATAGCCAGTTGCGTGGCCAATACTGTGCCAGACCCAGCCAGTTCAGTATCCACTCGTTTGGCTTTGCTCTTCCTCCTCTTAGAGGATTTGTTTTTCCCATCCTACAAGTCCAGTATAGTTAGAACATCTTTTCAACATCCTAGTGAAACAAGTAAGACACACAAGAAAACTATTGCTAATCCATCTGCGCCTGACAAGTGTGTGTCTATACCCCATAATCTCACTGTCCTAGAATCAAGCATGCTCTGCTACCAAATTGAAACACCACGACCCGAATATTACGACCCGAGCCGGTCGTTCCACTTCTTAGTCTCCACGAGACTAAGGCCCTAACCAACATCCTAACAGACTATTCCAGGAGGTTCACTATCTATCATTATGCGGAATATAAGATAGATAGTTGTAAGGAGATAATACGATTTTCTATTAAATAAAAAAGATTTGATACAACATGCTAAGGTTTGCCCTCAGGCTTTACATGGACCGGTCCTAGGCTATCGCAATCTCCTAACACACAACACACACACATTCCGTCAGGGTGCCACAGGACGCGCATCCTAGGCTTTGTCCGCATCCGGACCAACCTCATTTCCTGAAAGAAGATAAGCATATCAGTATCAGGTCTTAAGTCAAACCGAACTATGCATATGCTCCCCAATCCCAATACCCCGTTAATATATCCAGAGCCTATCCTAACTGTTCAAAGGACTTTCCCCAGTCGTACTTAGTCATTCAACCAACCGCCACACTGACAAAGCACAGACTAGGTAGCCTTACGGACGAATGGACGAGCCATTCATCCGGAGGAACCAACGGCCGTGACCGTGGCACTCCTTAGCACGTACCGGTCTTAGACCAGTTGCGGCACTACTCCGTAACACTCATCCGGATCACTTGTATCAACCTTAGAGGTTCAACCATCCGTAGATGTGTCCCAGCACATCTACAGCATGTTAACACTCACACGGGTTCTTTGGATCCCAGATGGTATCCGGCCGTGATGGCTATTGCCAAAAAGGTGCAATAGGCCGAACAGTTGTGATGGTTCGCAAGTCGCACCTTTCCGACCCTAGGCTTTCCAGTCACGTGACAAACACCAACTGTCAGCCGGTTTTGTCCGTGGAACGGTGGCCTCTGAGGCCCGACCCAGGCCCACCCACAGAACCCTTATCAACTGCCACTAGGTCCTTTCGATCTAGTTTTTCCCTTAGGGAACCAGCGATTCCTTTACGGTTCCCACCGGTTCTTTGGCACCTTTTGGTGGAATGCATGGTCGCAGGATCTTTTAAGAGTTCTCCCTGGATTGGTCCCTAGTCCATATCCAAGTGCATACACGACTCGACCAATGTGCCATTCACATGCACCCATTTGCATGGTACGAACCGTACAAAGCAACCCAGGAACTCGCTTGCATAAGTCTGGTCCGAGACCATGGACTTATGGATCCATGAATCGCGGCTCTTCCAAGTCACAGACTCACAGCCAAGACATGGGTTTCTGGACAGGTTCCACTTGATCGCATGGCACACGGCCGAGATTTGGGAATGACCCAGCGATCATCCGCATTTAAGGGAGGAAGAGAGAGACGGTTATCCGGAGGAGATCAAGGTTCAAGGTCATCCAGACGACCCTGCCATGGATCGCTACGGTTATAACCGGTGATCCATGCCACAGTTTCATAATCTGAGAAACTAACCATGTTAATCCTTTAAGGAGAAGCCAGAGCCTTTCCCTTATCCTTGGAGACTTCCACCATGGTTCCCTCTGTCAAATTCCTTTCTTTCCTCCCTTTCTTTCTCATTTTTTCTCTCACGGTTTTCTTTTTCCTTTCTTTTTGCAGGAATCGGATGCTTTATAGGCGAGGGTTTGGACCAGCGAACAGGCAGGAAATGGAGTCGCATGGGTTCGGTTTGTGTCGAAAACGTTCACTTGTGGTCTTTCGGCCAACAAGCACTCTTTCGGCCAACAAGCGCCCTTTCGCCTATTTTTCCTCACACGTGTCCCTGTCCCTCCTTGCCCAACTAACCTCCTGGCCTCACACCCATAACTTCTCGGTCCGCGACCATAACCGTCTGGCCAGTAACCGTCACACTAGCTGGCCCAGCTGGCTCATTCACCACCAGCTGGTCGGAGCTGAAGGTCACTCCCTCCAGCTGACCAAGCTGGAGCCCGAGCTGACTGAGCTGGCCGAGCTGTAGTGTCACTGTCCTTTATGGATGGTGAGCTATTTCCAGCTAGTCTTTTCCATCCTTGCTCCCTTCCTAGCTCGGTCAAGGTTTATAACCCAGCCGTCTAGCTCATGCATGGACCAAAACCCTTACGGTTGTTATCACATGACCCAAATCTCATTGGTGGGTCTAATGATCCAACCCTCTGGTCTTAGTTGGGTTTGGGGACGTTACAGAGAGAGTCAGCTCGGAGACGGTCCCGACCATCCAGCCCGTGGTCTGTGTGAATCAGAAGTTAATTCAAGAATACATATCTTTTGATTTATAGATTTCTTATGATGTTTAGGTATTTTAGCCGTTAATCTCGAGAGTGTGGGTTTTGACCCCAACAGTTAGCCCCCCTAGCTTGTCAGTTTCTTATGTGTTAGTGACAAGTTCAAGGGGGTTGTGATACGAGGTTAAGGGCTAAAGATGTCTGAATATTTTCATGAAACATCATAACACAATCGTTTCGAAATGAATTTTGAAATTTTCCCGAAGGGTAAGTTGTTTTTTGTTTTGTTGTCGGAAAATTCCCGAAGAGTTGATTTTCTGAAGGAAAGTTTAAGCACAAGGAAGTTTTTCCGTGAACCGGTTTTGCATAGAGTACGTTGCAGGAGCCGTTTCCCGTGAAAGCGAGTTTGGCGAATTCTCGAGAGTGATTCGCGAAGAAGTGACAGGAAGTGGACACTTCTCGTCTTCATAAGTGTGGATGCTGGATTCCGCACTGTATATTTCTATTTATCCAGGGGTATTTAGCTAATGAAATACACAGGACATACATATAAGAAATGTGGTCAGGAAAATCTTAGCTATTGATAATTGTAAGTGTGTATATTGATATTGCCTTTTGCCAAAAAACCAGAAAAAGATACCCCAATACAATGCGTGGGGTATCACATTTATTGAACTATTTACATTTAATTTGCCTAAGCATTGTGGTTATTTCTCTAAATTTGTCTGTTTCGCTCTTTTGATAGATGTAGTAATGCTTCCTTTTGAATTCCCCCCGACCCACTTGGGTCTTCACATCTCTACGCTCTTCGTTCAAGATCCGAGCTCTTCAGCTCGAAATCAGAAGTTTGCTTTGGATAACTCTCGACCTCCTCGACCTGTCAACTGGCTTGACCTCATTGCCCGCTACTACTCTTATAGCTCGGTCCAGGTTGTTCATTTGATTGTTTATCTGTTTAATTTTATTAATGGGATCCGAATCGGGGGTTCGGGATCTGACATCAACATTTAGCTTACTTTTTACAATCCGCAATCGTATCTCTTGGTTTACTTTCCGTAATACACGTGCTTAACCACTCTATTTTAAATTAATAAAATTGGAAAACTATCTCGTCCTTCGCTTTTTCCCAAGGGTACATCTTTACGCCTTAAAGATACGCCTTTTCAATGTTCCTCTTGAGTTTATACTTTTAACTTTTGCCGAATCATCTTTCTAGGCGAAAATTCTCTTTTCATGGATTGAAAAAGAAAATCCTTCAACATTTCCTGTGACAATTTTTGCTATCCAAATTTCTCGTTAAAATGGATATTTCTATTGATTCTTGCTAGTGTTGAGTGTGACGGTTCGCCGCCACATGACGAAGCCCTCATTCCTGCCAGCACCATCTAAAGTACACAGCCAGTGGAAAATTATGGCCCCTATTATCTTACCCTCTACACTTCTTTTTCTTTTAACCGGCTCTGGTCCCTTTGTAGAATTCCTCCAGAAGGTAAGTTCATTCTTCCGGGGCCTGGCGAATCGTCGGAAACCGTTAGAGAAGGATACATGTGCGTCTATGAGGTTGCGGTCTATTTTGTGTGCCCCAAAGTGTGCCTGCCCCTCGGGAGATGCCTTATAGTGCCTACTTGCTTTTAATAGGTCCCGCAAAGTCTCTGAACAAGACCCCACAAAAAAAAGAAGCAGGTGATAGTCTCTGAACAGGTCAGTGCCATGATTCATAGCACAATTCCAGAAAAATTACCTGATTCAGGAAGCTTTGCGCTAAATTGTTCAATCTCAAAAGGAAGGTTTCCACATTTTCTTTGTGATTTTGGCTCAAACATTAATTTGATGCCTTACTCTGTTGCTGCTAGACTTGGAATGACTGATTTCAACCCAACTAGGATATCTCTTATCCTAGCTGATCGATCCAAAAGGATCCCAGAAGGTATCTTAGAGGATGTTCCTATAAAAATTGAAGGCTGCATTATTCCCACAGATTTTGTGGTTTTGGAATATGGTGGAGAACCTAAGGATCCTCTTATTCTGGGAAGATCCTTCTTGGCTACAGCTGGTGTCATCATTGATGTGAGAAAAGGGAAGATAGAATTTGGTTGATGTGGTCATGAACTTTGACATGGATAAGCTAAGGAGGAAACCTACCATTGATAGACAGACATTTTCTGTAGAGATTGCCATGGATAATGGTCCACTATAGAAGCATTCAGAAGGCGTTACTGCTGGGTATGTCGAAGAGTTGGATGCCTGTGAGTAAGTGAACAAGCTTGTTGTTCAATAGGAATTGGCTGAAATTTCTGAGAAAGCTGCTGAGCTTGAGGATTGGAGTGGAGATCATCTCTTTAGAACTAGGGTAGAAGATGAGATTCCAGTCAAAGACAAGTTGATGGAGGATGATGCTTTTGTGTTTGAGACCAAGATTGCATAGCTAAATTGCAAAAATAGTGCAGAAATTCGTGCTACAACTGAAGGTGTCGCCCGACACCCCACTCGAGCAGACGGACCAATGTCAACCTGGATCGATATTAGATGCCCGACATCAACCCTGGTGTCGCCCGACACCAACCCTGGTGTTGCCCGACACCAACGGTGGGTGTCGCCCGACACCCTCCACAGGTTGGCCCAGATTTACCTCAAAAATGTTATATTCAGAATGATTATCTTTCTACAGGTCCATCAACTGTTGTTAAACAGAAACCTCGACGTGTCTCACTCCAGAAGCATCCAATGAAGCATAGATACACACTTTCAGGATCTAATTCTAAACCACCCGATTTCATCAATCATACACATCCACCTGTTTCACACTTATGCAAGCCACAAGATTCTTGTAGAGCGCTTGGTGTTTCTTTTGATGATTCTGCAGGAAAGAGAAGTGTACCACCCAAATTCATTTCCCACCCTGCTGCTGTTCTTTTTTTCCTTGCTCAATCTCATGCACCTACTGCTTACACACCACCATGGATGATGAGGCGATTTTCTCAAAGGCATTCATTGCCACTTTCTTATCCACCAGATGCCTGAACCCCGACACAGTCAAGCTAATGACCGAAAACAAGCGCTGAGTGGGAGGCAACCCACGTTTAGGTAGATTTTTCTTTTACTTTTCATTTTCTTTTTAGTTTTACTCTGTTTCTTGTCGTTTTGCAGGAATTTAAAATATATATAAAAAAATTGATGATGGAAAAACAAGGAGCTTGGACCCGACCTTGGTGTCACTCGACACTGCCTATAGGTTAGTATTGTCTACCTTATTTCATTCGTTTTTCATTGGTTTCTTACCAATCTTTTACTTGATAACACTGGGGACAGTGTTGTTTAAGTCTGGGGGAGGTAGTTGCTGACATTGTGTTTTGTTTTGAGAGTCAAGTCAAGTTGTATCAAAATTGTTTTATTGAGTCAAAATTTTGTTGGGATTTATGATCTTTTTCTTTGAATGTTGAGGTGGTTGTTTCTTCTTAGTGACCATATCTGCAGGATCAATTCAATTACGACTAATGAAAAATCCAAAGTCTGACCTGTCTACTAGAAATACCCATACTTTCAGCAGATTTCAAATACCTGAGATATTTTCAGAGATTCATTCGTCAATTATAACTAGTGTACAAAGCTCTTGATTCTCTCATTCATACCTGACATCTGAAACTTTTGTGAAAATCCTATGGTACTCCTCTCCCTTAATCTAAGTAATAAAGTGAAAAGATAATATGATTTTCTTTTAGGTAAAGGGGTAGGAAAATTTCCCAGGACCCCATTATTTTACTTTGAAACGGATGATCACACAAGGGTGGAAATGAGGGGTAGGAAAATTTACCAAGACCCCATTATTCATCACACCTTTGCAACCTAAAAAAAAAGAGGTTCTTAAAATAAAAAAAGAATCATAAGACATGAATAAGTCAGGGGGTGAGAAAGAGTACCAAAGAAGTAAACCAAAAAAAAAAAAAAGATTGTCTTTGTCACGGTATTGTATGGGGAAGAGTCTATAAGGTTCTTAAGATTGGGTGCATTGCCGATTTCTCTATGCAGTGAATGATAGGGGATGATGTTGAATTTTGTGGATTTAATCTGGAAAAACTCCAATGTGGCTAAAGAGAAGTACATGGTGGTCGATTTTTTCGCTGGCTCTTAAGGAATGTGGATTAGAAGTTTAAGCAGTTGGTGTGGTTATTCGGATTGAGAATGTGAGATCCCTGTTTTCAAACCTCTTTCATAGGTTTTAGTTTTCTGTTTTGCTTGAAAGCAAGCAAGCTAAGTCTGGCGGAGTTGATATATCATGGTTTTTAGTGTTTTTAGCCATTATATAAGTCTTATTATTAGAGTATTTTATGTGTGTTTTTGAGTCCTTTTAGAGTCTTTTTAGGTCTAGGTATGTTTGGAGTACATTTGAAGATTTTGGAGCATTTTGGAGCTAATTTGGAGAAGATGCACAAAAAATGAAGTCATAGACAAATCAGGGGATTGGTGTCGCCCGACACCAGTCTCTGGTGTCGCCCGACACCCATCACGCATACAGATTCTTGGACTTATCTTAAAGAACTTCTGATAAATTACAGAAATGGTCCAAAGTTTCCAATATTTGCAAAGAAGCCCCATACGTGTTTTTTCATTTTTAGTAGGTTTAGACTATATAAATAGGATTTTAAAGTCATTGTTTAGACCTAAGTTTAGTCTATTAAGAGTTGTTGAAGAGCTTTGGGAATAAGAATTTGAACTCCTTTAGAGAAGATTTTGAACTCCTTCAATTCTTTACTCTTCTCTTTTATGCAATCTTATTTATTCATGATGTTTGCTTCATTCACCATGTCTGAGTAAATTCATTGTTAGGTTTAGGGTTATTCAAAGGTGATTGATGAATTGTTAGATTATATTAAATTGCTAGGATAAAATCTTTAGTGTTCTTCATCTAGATTTGTGTTTCATGCTTATTCTAGCTTCATGACCTAGAATCTGATCTTAAGTTAACTGGTTGACACGAAAGTGTGGTTAATTGTCTGAACTAATCTAGATGAGCAAAATACCTATAGGCAAAGAAATTTGGTTTAGGATTTTGTGAACAATTGAACTTACACTTAATGCTTGTTTGAATTGATAGGATTTGCAAAGAAATTTAGGATTCTATGATTTAGACATAGATAATCTCTGCAGCGAAAGTTGATTGATTTTACATTAGTGTTTCAAGTTTAAGAAAATTGCTTCATAATTCCTAGCTTTCTATTTAGATCTGCAATTTGGATTCACCCGAGAATTTTCCTAAGCTTAGTGTTTTTTCTCTGATTATTTTACAACCGATTTGCTTATTTTAAATTGCTTTAATTTAAATTGATTTCGTCTAGCTTAAATAAAATACTGCAATCTATTGTGTGATCCAGAATCTCTGTGGATTTGATCCCTAAATAATACTTTTGTGCCTCTAAATTTTGCAGAGTATCTCTGAGGTTAATTTGAGTATATCACTAACATACGTTAATCTTCATAATGTGTTTAACATACATGACTCTTCACAATGTGTTTCTTAATTATATATATATATATATATATATATATATATATGAGATATTATAGAAAGAAGAATAACAGTTAGTGACCATTGATAAAAACACAAAAATCCATAAAGAATTTTAGAGAAAAAGTAAAGATATTTAGAGAGATAAACCTTTAGAAAACAACTGAAAAACATTTGAATAGTGACAAATGGTTGATTTCTGTATATGATCATCAACTTGATCTTTGTGTCCGTTTTCAAATCATACATAGTCATATTCATTGCTAAAGCAGACTAAATATATATTTGGTTTAAATGTTTCTCCATGTTTTCAGATTTTTGTTTTGGATAGATTATCTGAATTGAACTGACCAGCAAAGTAGTATAATGAATTCGGTTTTCGTTTTGGTTTGGTTATTGAAACCGAATGGTTATAAATTAATGCAAAATCAAAACCCTAAATTAAAGTTGCTTTGCCAATTCTTTGGTCATCGTTATCTTCAACTTGTGGTGATAAGAGTCGAAGCAATTGCAAATTGCCTTGAACTTGCGGTGATAGTAGAACTTGTAGCAAAATAAAGATCATAACAAATTGGTTGTAACCTCAGACAAAAATTCTAGACTTTTCGAAAATCTAAGTCAAGTAATTAACTGTCTAACAAAACAGAAAAAAATAACTTCCCTAGTCTTCATGACTTTTCTATAGACAACATTTGGTACGCTGGACTATAGACAAAACTGCCACAAACAAAGTTTTAAAATTTTTGGCTGTAACTACAGACAACTTGTGTAATAATGCAACTTGAAGCAAAATAGAGATAATATAAAATTGGTTGGAACCACAGACAAGCCCGCCAGACTTTTCAAAAATCTGAGTCAAGTACTCAATCGCCTAAAAAGACGAAACAAAAACATTTCACTAGTCCCATATGTGGCTGGCCTGTGTCCCATATGATGGGTCTAAATCCTAGACAATTAGCTTAAAAACACAATCATTGAACATGACGAATATACGATCACGTCATTTTGTTTTCTTCCTGAAAGCACACAACATTAGCTTACGATTGTTCAGATGTTAATTCCAATCCACAAATTCATGACTAAGAAAATAATAATTGAAAATCTAGAGACAAAAAAGGTATTATCTAAGTGCAAAGAATATGGCGAATTTCAACAAAAACATTTCGTGTCATACAGAATTAAGGACAAGTTTAAACCTATAACGTTAAACTAGATTCTGGTCCGTTCTAAGGACGGGATTCTTTTTAAATTTTTTTTTAATAATATACTAATAATACATATTTATAAATTTAGAATTTTAAGGAATTTTATCAGTTTTTTTCTTTCATAAATGTAATATATAGTTTTAATATATTATGAGAATAGTTTTAATTGACTTTTTTGTTCTATTTTGTATGAAAAATATATTTGTGAAAGTCATAATTTTAGATATATTAGTACTTTTTATTTTGAAATAGATAGTAATACTATATAATTTTTATTAATTATATAGTTATAGTATGATTATATAATATGCTTATCGATTTATATATATATTCATATTTATAATTTTTAAATATTCTATACTATACCATTTTATTTTGAATATTTTTTTTCATAAAACAATTATTTTAGTTTGAAGAATGTAATTTCACATTTATAAAAATAAAATAGGCTAACCCGTTAATTAAGCTATCCGATCAAATAATTATAATGATATTAAAAGTTAATTAAAATTAATTTATAATAATTTTGTTATAATTAAAATAGAAACATACATTTATATTTAAAATAAAGAAGATACTGAAAGATATTGAAAGTTTTGATTCTGCTAAGTAATGGACAAGGAAGTCATAGTCGAGTGCTCCCACCACTAAAGGAATATCTGAATCACAGCCATACTTCTCTCCCGTCTCCGCCAGATTTTCCATCTTCATTTTCGACATTAGAAACAGACCAAAGATAAAATTGAACGCTAGTGGCTTGAAAAAAAGTGGCCCACACAAGTTTGGACCAAGTCTGGTAGAGTCTCAACGAGAAGTTAATCCAAGAAATTTTAACTGCATCTTCATAATTTTCTCATAAACTCGAGTAGATTTTAAAGATGTAAATCCAAAACTTCATCACTAAAATGGAATGTGTTATGAAAGAAGCCAAATAGACCCCATTCTCGAAGAAAATCAAAAGTATTCAAGTTAAAGACTTTGGGAGTCTTACGCTTCTAGTAAACAAAGGGAAAACTGACCAGAAGGGCTCCCTTCGACGGCTATAAAAATGAGTCCAAATAATGTAAGTATCCGCTTAACTTCATTTGGCTCTGTTCTTGGTTAGTTCACTGGTTTAAAGGAACAATAAATCGATAGTTATTAACGACTACCGGTCGGCTTTTAAAAGCAGTATTCTGTCATCATACAGAAGAAAAAGTCCGGAGTAGGACTGGGTATTTTTCAATGCCCCAGAGATTCAATTTGCTGTCATATCACTAGGTTCAAGGAGGTCATTACTATAATGCCATTGGTTTATGATGAAACCAACTAGGCAGCTCTGAAAAATGGTTTATGGCACATTTAGAGATTTAAAGAATACACTATTGTCAATCAACCAACAATAATCGAAGACACGCTTTATTGAAGTGCGTGTTGGGCAATAGTTGAAATGAAACAGAGACGCAATGGCAAGATGAAGGAAGACATACTACCATGAAGGATACTTAGTCACATCTTAAATGGCATGCGCGGAAGGAGCATTTGCAATGTTGAATTTTTATTGAAAGTAGTTTTAACGGTTTATATTGAGGTTATGTTAAGGTTTACTATATTTCAAAGGACGCTGTTGCGGAGTAATTGGTATGAGATTGTCGCTATCTCAAGACTAGTATAATGTGTAAAGGTGTAATGGGTTTTACTGATACGATTAGAAGACAGCCTGAAGATAAAGAAAGGCAAGAAAATCGTATTGGAGTAAAAGAGTAAGAGAAATATTACAAATATATTTATTTGTTAGTTAGTAAAACGTTTTCGACCAGAATACATCGTGAATCTTATTTCATCGAACTGTTTTCAGAAAATGACGCACATAATGGCTTATATAATAATTTACATTTTGTAGTCTTGTGTGACCTTAAATTTTTTACTTTGATATAATGGAAAGTATGTTTAGTCCGTAAAAAAAAAAGAAGGAATTTAAGAAAACAAGTAGAAATCCAAAAGACCTTAACCTAAGTTTTAATACCAAATTGTGACATCCGCCTCCTAGCCAGCTGGAACAACAGTGTATAAAGACATATGCTAGTTTCTGCAGACTAACGTGTATGTCCTCACATTGGTCTCAATATTTACCAGAATGCCTCCTTCTATTCAAATCCACCAACACAACCACACCATCGATTTTGCTACTAATCCTGCGGAAGAATGAAAGGGAAGAGGAGGTGATAAGTACCCAGTGAAACAGTCCTAAACCAATCGCTCTACACGTGCCAGTATATAACTAACGCAAATATGAGAGTTAAGACAGCTGAAATAACCTATTATACTACTATACAAGTAACAACATTTTTGATCATAATTGTTAAATAGAGTCCACAACCACTAATGTCCAATAGGACATTTTACACGTATATTTCAGCGGTATAGAATGACCAATTGCCACATACACCATACCAGCATCTCTAGAATCCATCACACCCCTCGGGGTTTAGGATGGAGGACAAACAGTGCACCCACCCCAGAGTCTAAAAGAAATTGAGGCCTATCAGATTTTTTTTTCTAACCAATTTAGTTTTAAAAAACAAAATTTTAGTTTTAAAATTAAAGAATTATATAATATCAGTCTATCAGATAAAAAAATTAAGATATATATTTTATTAATTACATTTTTTATATTTTTGTAAAAAGATTTAGATCAAAAATATCAAAAATCTTATATAAACTAGTTTTAAAAGTATATTTTAAATTCTTTTTAAAAAAAAATTAAATATTTTAATTTAAAATTTTAGAAATTTATTTGTGCCCAAAGGCGATAGAAAATAATATTAAGCCGGCGCTTCTAGTCACATAACTTGATTTACTAGATTTAGATAATTCATACAAATTTTATTTGATAATTTAGATATTGACATGGCAAAAATAATTTATTTTTGTAACTATTAGCCAAAATGTAAATTAATCAAATTAGTGTCCTCAAGACGATGAAATAGGTTTCGTAAATTCATAAATAAAGACTCTTTCATTACTTTAAGTGAAATATTTTTTTTTATACACTCTTATTATTCCATATTTTTGCTTTCAAAGCAAGGAACGCTTAGACCCGACATTAAGTAAATAATTTTTTTTCTCACTTCTTATTATGAAGTGTCGCGTCACGTGGATGCGTGTTTGCGTTGTTTGCGTTCTAAGAAGTTTTTAACAACTAAGGTTAGAACCAGGGTCCACACCGAGTTGTCCACAATAGTCTCTATAGTATCTAATCCTTTCACTGACCGCACCTGAATTCCCACCGTTACATTCCATTCCATTGATGGCTCTTATGGTGGCTCCAAATCCTTGGTTCAGTACTGGCCTTACGCTATTCATCCAAAACGCAAACTCTTTTTGAAACCTACAGTTGGGTTGCTGCTACCCACAAGCTCAGGCTGATGTAGAAGGTCGAGATTGAGTCTTTTTCCAAGACCGAAGTAGCCTTTACCTGGAGGAGTACAGTCCGTTTGCTCAACGTTTTCGTCGCAGTCGTCACGTGGCCTTCCCTTTGTTGGCTTTTTCTTTTTTGGCCTTCTTTTTATTTCGTCACGTGGCCTTCCCTTCGTTGGCTTTCTCTTTATTGGCCTTCTTTTTATTTCTCCCATGTAGCAGAAGTCTATACGACATAGATATGCACATCAAACAAACTGATTTATAATAAGCTCAATAAATTGATATTAAGTCCCATGTTCATTCTTACAGGTTTATTTCTTATTCGTCGTAAACCAATATTGTTTCAAATACTTCACCTGTTGATTATAACATCTATTTCTAAATTTAAAATAAAGCAAAGGTTTAGAAATATCCAATCCTTAGGCTTCGTCAATAACCTACTTCTAAAATCGGTCATGAATATAGTAGTACATACAAAAATATTTTCTTTTTATAATATATTAAAAAACTAGAGAAGAAAAAGAAAAATCTTACGCCCAGTCTCGTGAGTGAAATGAGCAAACATGGTAGCAATTTCACGTCTAGTAACGGAATTGCCAAAGTTGGAAAAAGTATTAGTGGCGTTTATGAAAGAGTCACGAGTGTAAAATGTTTTTCCGGCGCAGCCACTACCGGCTTCTTTGATAATGTTGTCAAAGAATTGTTGTGTCACAATGCTACTGACAGATCCACGACCGGTTTGAGACTTGACGGTTTCACAGTATAAACATAAGAGGCAAACGAAAACGACTAAGGAATTTTTTGTAAAAGCCATGTTTTGGTTATTGTCTGTGGTTGAGAAGGAACACGTTGTGAGGTATATATAGAGAGATATATGTTGGGTAGTTCGGTGATTTGCTTTTTGGGATGAGTGGAAGTAAATGTATTTAAGAAAAATGAGGGAGACAAACACGACCGTAAAAAAAACATAACATTTACCGTGAAAAACAAGGGTCTTGTAATTCTCAATCTACTGTCAATCATGGAATTTTGTTTTTGTTTAGCTCATGAAGTTATTATTAATCTTAAACCTCCAGGGGTAAATAAATTCAAAAAAGTTTTTTAAATTTATAATATTAATGAAAATAATTTAGTTATATAATTAAATTTTAAATTAAAAAAATTACAACTTATAATGTTACTCCCCGATCTGCTATACCTGAAATAGTTAGTGATACCTATTTCTAGCCACAAGGGACAAGATTCAATGTCTTTTACCAACATAGGATCCTAAAGCATTTTCGATAAGAACCCAACAACATAAACCGAACCTGGAGGAGAAAAGAAATATAAGAGGGGTGAGCATTTTGACAAATACTCAATGAGAAAAGCTCTAAACACCCTAAATTCATCTACCAACAATCATCACACAACACAACAGAGTCCCTAATCAAAAACCATCCAGTAAAACAAGAGTAAGTGTGGGAGTCGAAACTCACACAACTAAATTTAGAAATTTTAAATTTAGGGATCCAACATTTACAGGAAAAACTCGAGAATATAGATTGGAAAAAAAGATTTTGTTGACTTGTTGTCGAATAAGCTTTTCGTATAATACTTGTAAGGAAAAGTAATCTACTGCCTAAGTTGTAAAATCCAAGAGTAAGAGATGCTCTGAATGTCTATACATAGGTGTCTATATATACTAAGGGGGTTGACCCATCGAAAAAAATTTTAAGCAATGTGGGATTTTGTTAAATCTCTTTTGGTGCCGACTTTGAGCTGAGCTGGCCCGGACCGTGAGTCTTTTCTCTTCTAATTCGGCCTGATCCTATCTTCTGCCTCTGGTTTGATCCTTCATTCGGTTAATCGCGGTTTAATTCTTGACTTGGTTTTTGTGCGCAAACTCCTCTACAGTTTTTATTATCGAAACAGCACGAAGTTTCCGTAAAATAACACGATGTTTTTCGGAAGAAATATTCGAAACAAAATACAGAGTAATCAGTTCGAAGACTTGGAAAAAAACATAGTTTCCAGCTCAGAGGATACAAAATCCAGCTCGGAGGATACGAAATCCAGCTCAGAAAATTCGAAATCAAGTTCGGGTGATCGGAACAGAGCAGTTCAGAAAATTCATGAAGTCAGCTCCGAATGTTGATCAACTAGCTCGGATGTTTGGAAAATCTAGCTCGAGAATGATCAACATTCCAGCTTGGGAATGTGCAGAATTCTAGCTAAGAAGTGTGCAACATTCTAGCTCAGGAATATAGCAATCCAGCTTGGGAGACACAGCCAACTTCCAACTCCGAAGATGATCAAATCCACCTCGGGAAAGCAACCTTCCATCTCATGAATGGGAGAGGGAGCTCGAGAGTGATCGTGCCCCAGCTTGGGTGGCGCATGTGTTCAGCTCGGAGGCAGCACGTTCCAGCTTGGAATTGGCGATCCAGCTCGGGCGAGATGCGGCCAAATGCAGCTCAGAGATCCCGGGCGATGCTCAGCTCGGGAGGCCGTATGGTCAGGCGGTCCAGCTCAGGATCTCAGCTCGGGGACGCGGTCATGTTCAGCTCAGGAATCTGTCTACTCCAGCTTGGGAGTGGAAAAACAGAGAGAGTCAGCTCGGAGACGGTCCCGACAATCCAGCTCATGGTCTGTGTGAATCGAAAGTCAATTCAAGAATACATATCTTTCGATTTATCGATTTCTTCCGATGTTTAGGCATTTTTAGCTATTAGTCTCGAGAGTGTGGAGTTTTGACCCCAACAGTTAGCCCCCAAGCTAGTCAGTTTCTTATGTGGTAGTGACGAGTTCAAGGGCTTGTGATACGAGGTTAAGGGCTAAAGATGTCTGAATATTTTCATGAAACATCACTACACAATCGTTTCGAAACGAAGTTTGAACTTTTCCCGAAGGGTAAGTCGTTTTTTTGTTACGTTGTCGGAAAATTCCCGAAGAGCTACTTTTTTCTGAAGGAAACTTTAAGCACAATGAATTTTTTCCGCGAACCGCTTTTGCATAGAGTACGTCGCAGGAGCCATTTCTCGTGAAAGGGAGTTTGGAAAATTCCCGAGAGTGTTCCGTAAAGAAGTGAAGGAAGTGATTGGACACTTCTCATCCTCATGAGTGTGGATGCTAGATTCCACACCGTATATTTGTAATGATCCAGGGGTATTTAGCTAATGAAATACACAAGACATACATATAAGAAATGTGGTCAGGAAAATCTTAGCTATGGATAATTGTAAGTGTGTATACTGATATTGCCATTTTCCGAAAAACCAGAAAAAGATCCCCCATTATAATGTGTGGGGTCTCGTATTTATTCAACTAATTACATTTAATTTGCCTAATTATTGTGATTTTTTCTTTAAATGTGTCTGTTTCGCTCTTTTTGTAGATGTAGTAATGTATCCTTTAAAATCCCCCCCGAGCCACTCGGGTCTTCACATCTCTACGCTCTTTGTTCAAGATTCGAGCTCTTCAGCTCGAAATCAGAAGTTCGCTTTGGATAACTCTTGACCTTCTCGACCTGTCAACTAGCTTGACCTCGTTGCCCGCTACTACTCTTATAGCTCAGTCCAGGTGGTTCATTTGATTATTTATCTACTTAATTTTATCAATGGCATCCGAATCGGGGGTTCGGGATCCGACACCAACATTTAGTCCCCCCTCCAAGTCTTTCGAACTGTGACCCAAATTTGTAATGCTTGAGTATCGAGGGGGGGGGAGTGTCCTCTAATTATTTTTTACAATCCACAATCGTATCTCTTGTTCCCGTGATAATGATTTAATTGCCTTGATTTACTTTCCATAATACACGTGCTTAACCCCTCTATTTTAAATTAATGAAATTGGAAAACCATCCCGTCCTTCACTTTCCCCGAAGTGGTACATCTTTATGCCTTAAAGGTACACCTTTTCAATGTTCCTCTTGAGTTTATACTTTTAACTTTTGCCGAATCATCTTTCTAGTCAAAAATTCTCTTTTAGTGGATTGAAAAAGAAAATCCTTCAACATATCCTTTGACTATTTCTGCTATCCAAATTTCTCGTTAAAATGGATATTTTGTTGATCCTGCTAGTGACGAATGTGACTGTTCGCTGCCACTTGACGAATCCCTCATTCCTGCCAGCACCGTATAAAGTACACAGCCAGTGGAAAATTATGGCCCTTATTATCCTACCCTCTCCGCTTCTTTTTCTTTTAACTGGCTCTGGACCCTTGTAGAATTCCTCCATAAGTTGAGTTTGTTCTTCCGGGGCCTGGTGAATCGCCGCAAACCATTAGAGAAGGGTACATGTGCGTCTATGAGGTTGCGGTCTATTTTGCGTGCCCCGAAGTGTGCCTGCCCCTTGGGAGATGCCTTATAGTGCCTACTTGCTTTTAATAGGGCCTGCAAATTTATTGTTATCCTCAGGTTTCCTTATGTTGTGTCTTTTGGGTTTCTTCCTTGATTTAATTGTTAAGCCAAAAATTTCTAGACCTGGAGATGGTGGGACACATCTTTAGGGCATCTGGCAGCTCGAAAGTGGAAAAACTCCCAAAATTCCCAAAGTGGCAAAGCTTTGTCCGTGATGTGTATATCCGTCACGCGAACCATTCTCCTCAGGTGAAATAATATTACGATTTTTTCTTTACCTTCAATCGTTGTTTTCCCTCCTTGCCCAAGGTATAGCTCTTTTTTATGGGCTTCAATGGAGGTAAACGGCGTTGTCTTGCATCTCAAAGCTTACGCTTTTGATCTAAAGCACCATGAAGAAGGCGGTGAGCGATAACCTTGAGCGTTTAGAGCAAGCCAACAAAATTGAGCATGCTTATCATGATCCCAAAAAGATGGTGTAAGCATGTGATGTTCGGATTCGCGAATTGGTGGGTAAGCGTGCCCAACTTGCATCCGAACTAGATCAGGTCAAAGGGATCCTCGAGGAGCTGACCTCGAAACATAAGGCCAGGAATGAAGTTAGCAGATTAGGCCAGGACCTTTTAAATGAATTTTATGATTTCCTTGAAACCGAAGCCGCCAGGAATCATCTCTCATCAGCTCTCGCCGAGCTTCGGAGTAACAAAGCGTTAATCTCTCCACTTAAGGAAGGGGAGACTACTCTTGAAGAGGAAGGGTGAGAATTGATACCGAGCTTCTGGGTCTTAAAGCTGAACTTGACACTTTACCAAAGTCTGACTTTGATTTACACCAGTTAGCTATAACAAGCTCTCCTCTAGTTGGCAGTTCATTTAATCTTTTTGCCTTACTCTGGTCCCCTATCCCATTTTTATGGTAAGTTTTAACCAGTTTGGCTCAAAATTTCATATGCTAGGTACGGATGAGATCGCAGATCTTCACGGCCAGGATTCCGCCCTTGGAGGTTCGTCCGACAACAAAGCTCTTACAAGACCAGCTTCAGATATTATAACTATAACATCCCGATTTCTGGTATATATGGAAACTTATGTGGAGAGGTTAAAAAGAATTGATTTGGATACCTATGTCACCAAAGTGCACTTACCTTTTCAGTTGCACATCCAGAGAGAACTCCAGGGTTAAGCGTGATTGAGCTGATATACCGGGAAGTCATTCGCGGTACCGTGTGAGTGAGGCCAAAACACGGGAAACAGTCACTTGGTTATTGCAGGATCAGTATATCAAGACTTTCAAACCTTCCGGTTAACGTTCCGACTGTCGGACAGGGGTGGGCCGGCCCATGGGCCTAGTTAGAGGACATGGGGGCCACTGGTAGGGGCGGTTGGGGCGTTATAAGTGGTATCAGAGCTGGTTAGCCGTCCCATTGCTGACCTGGGAGCCATCTTAGGGACTGGTCTTGGTGTGAAGGAGGACGTTGCACTTTGTGAGTGAATTGTAACATCCCGATTTCTGGTATATATGGAACCTTATGTGGAAAGGTTATAAATGATTGAATTGGCTACCTATGTCACCAAAGTGCACTTACCTTTTCGGTTGCACATCCAGAGAGAACTTTAGGGTTAAGCGTGCTAGAGCTGGAGTAGTCAAAGGGTGGGTGATCTACCGGGAAGTCATTCCTGGTACCGTGTGAGTGAGGCCAAAACATGGGAAACGGTTACGTGGTGATTGCATGGTCAGTATATCATGACTTTCAAACTTCTCGGTCAGTATATGGATAGCGATAAACCAACCTCCTCTTGTGCTTCCGGTTGCTCTTCTCCTGTGTCCCCGGTGATTTTTACTGGGGACGGGTTTGAACCCCTTGGGGTTCTTTGTCCCTACTTCATCTATTCTTTAGGGAAGAAGGACCAAGAAGCATGCAGCGACTTTCTTAAGAAGGTATTATTGTAGAGGGTTACTTTGGTCATTGTCGTCGTTTCTTGACCTGCCTTCGTAATGTCTCCACGTTTTTTGGTTAGGTTATCATCAAGCACTGGTTTGTTTGTTGCAAGCGGCAAGAGTTTGGGCTGAAAAGAAAAGAGCTTGAATGAAAGATTCATCGAGTGGAGAGGAAGATTCGAAACCTTTAATTGGATCCGTTCAAATGGGAGCTGAAAGGTTTTGGCTCTATCACTCTGATCCCTGAGTGCTTGCTGAAGTATATCCGAGAGTCAAAAGCACACACTGATAAAGCGAAAGAGGAGAAAAGCAACAGTGACGGAGTGATCGGGGTTGGGTCTTCCTCTATATCCTCGGGGTAATCCTAGCGAGCTGTTATTTACTTCGTTCGTACTTGTTTTTTTGTTATAGTGATGGACTTTTGATCCTCTGCATTATGTATTAAACCTCGGTTCTTGAATATGATGTTCAACATTTTAGCAGGTATTTTATGTCTCCTCTGCTCCTTTGGTTTTAGGGAATGATAAAAATAATATAATAAAATAGATGAACTCATTTGACTGAGCTGTCTACGTACCCAAAATGGGATTAATCTAATTTTTAGTTAGTTTTTCTAACATCCGTTACATAATCACACATAAAGCTTTTTAAGATTGATTACATTCCATGGTGTCGGGACTGTGTATCCTTTTGAGTCTTTAAGGCGATACACCCCGTTGTGAATGACTTCGGTTACTTGATAAGGGCCTTCCTAATTAATCCATAGCTTTTCTGCTCCTTCTTTGGTGTTTTTGAAAACACGTCTTAAGACGAGGTCTCCAACCTTTGAAGGCTGGTTTTTCAACTTTGGGGTATATTACCTAGCCATTGCTTGCTGATAGTTCTGGAGTCGGATTGGCGCCTGATCTCGTCGTTCGTCAATCGTATCTAATGCGTCTTCCATCATTATGGAATTGCAGTCTTCGTTTTGGATAGCTTGTTTCTTCGGAGCCCGGGGACATCTAGCTCGGCAGGTACGTCAGCTTCCATCCCGTATACTAACGAGAATGGTGTTTCACATGTATATCTTTGAGGTGTGGTTCCATACGCCCAAAGGACTTGATGAACTTCATTGTACCAACCACCATTGTGTTGATTCAGTTTTTTTTTTTAAGTTGCTGAGGATGGTAGTGTTCGCTGCTTCGGCTTGACCATTCCCCTTTGCATATCTTGGCGCTGAATAGCTTATTCTTATCCCCCATGTTATGCAAAAGTCTTCGAATATGTTTGATACAAATTGTGATCCATGATCAGTGATGATTTTGTAAGGGCACCGTAGCGACATATGACATTTTTCCACATCAATGTTTTTACACCTGAATCCTTGATGCTCAGGTAAGCTTAATCCACTTAGAAAGGTAATCGGTAAACACAAGTAAATTTTGTACTCCTCTGGTTGAGCGGTGCATTGGTCCAATTATGTCTATCGACCATCACATGAAGGGGTATGGAACCATAATTGAAGGCAACAATTCCAAAGGTTGGTGAATTAAGGAGTATGCATTTGGCATTTCTTGCATCGTCAGGCGTACTTTACACAGTCAGTGATCATAATAGGCAAAAAAAATACCCATGTCTTTTGATCTTGAACGCCATGGCTCGGCCCAAGGAATGATTTGCGGAGAGAACTTAATAAACCTCATTCATTACATTCTCCACCTTGGGTCCGTGGATACATAAGACGTACGGGTCACTCACCCCCCGTTTGTACAAGGAATTTTTAATCACGTAGTATTTTGCGCTGGTGATTTTTAGCTTGCGAGCTTGCCACTTGTTGGTTGGGAGCTCTCCAGTTTGTATAAACTTCTTTATTTACACCTGACAATCAGCCCGCCAATCGCCAATGGGAATATGATCTGCTTCTGTGGAGATTCGGGGTTCGGGATCTGGTGGGGATTCCAATTCCGCTTGGTCGTGTTCGGTGCTAGCTCTAGGGTCGGCTATGGGAACATTATGGCCAAGCTCTTCACGAGGTGCCTCTGGTTCTTTTTGCGGTACTTCCTCTAAGATGTTCTCCGGTAGATCTTCGTCAGGTACATCTATCAATTTCGGCACCTTTATTCTTCTCTTACCTGGCAACACTTTTAATTCTTCCGAAGAATTACCTCTTTTTCTGAGCTTGTGCTCTTGTCCCCATGAGCATTTTTCTTTCAAAGTTATGTTGGGCTTTTCAATGCATTCGACCAGAATAACTCTTCTGAGGTTTAGGTCTGACGTCAACGCCAATGCTTCCAGTGCATCTGCTGAGGAATTTTCTCCTCTTGTGATTCTGAACAGCTCGAAATTTTTAAATGTTTTGCTAAACGGTTTACGACAGCTTCCATCCTCGGGTCTTTTGTTTCGTATTACCCTGAAAATTGATTAAGCACTAATTGAGAGTCGTACTAAGTGATTATTTCTTCGGCTGTAATGTCGAACGCAAGGCAGAGACCTGCAGTTAATGATTCATATTATGCCTCATTGTTTGAAGCTTCGAATAGGAGTCGGAACGATTATTTCATTTTTTTCCCAGTTTTCAAGCCGAATGAAAATCCCTGAACCTTGTCTGGATGAAGATCTGTCAACGTGCAACTTCCTGGTTTTATCATCTTCTTCACGTACTTGGTCCGTAGATGGGAGCTCTGTTAAGAAGCCTGCCAAAACTTGGGCCTTCATGCCAATTCAATTTTTATATTCTATATCGTAATCACCAAATATCGAGTATTGTTTGAGGAAAGCCGAAGAAAGCTGTCTGAAGTTATCAATAGTCTTGTTCCAAGCGGAAGAACCATTCGAGTGCGGCACCTTGTAGTTTCTCTACGAACAAAAGGCAGAAGCCAGTGCCTCTTTCCTCATTCTTAAGCTTGGCTCCGTCCATTGCGATATAGAAAGCCGTTATAAGAGCTTTTGGTTCTGTGATTCCCTCAGTGAGGAACCTTTGTCTTTCCGTGGTCGAAATGTTTAGCCCTGGTGATCCGTGTTGTGAACAAAGTCTACTGTGTTTCCTCGAGAACGTGATCTATATCCGGAGCTGAGCTAGTTTCTTGACGGATTTTGGATCGTACTATTTTCATCTCATCACAGACTTAGATTAGTTTCTCTCGCAACTCATCGAGTTCATCTTGCCTTCCTCCCTTTCGGATTTCATTCTCGTAAGGCCGGGCTGATGTCCTTCGATCTTTGGCTTCTTGTTCCTGCCGTAACCCAAAGAAGGTTCTTGTTCTTCCGAGAGTTATAGGGTGTGAGTCGGGGCATCCTGTTCACCAATGATATCTCCATCTTCGAGTTGTTCTTGGATGAGATCTTGAGGATAAGAGTTGTCTCTTTTTTTCTGGCAATATCTTACGAGATGTTATTCAAGGAAGTTCTGCTAGCTCGTCTGCTCCCTTGCGAGGCTCGATGAAGTGGTGGTGGTAACGGAGGAAGAGTTCTCCGCACCGCTGGGGTTTGCTTGTTGTTGTGTTCAGCTGTTCACCTTGGAGGGATCCTTGGTGAATCACAGGGAGTTTTGAACTTGAGGCGCCATTCTCGAGGAGGGTTTGCTTCTAGAGTGTTTCCTCTGAGACAAGGTTCTCTAGCTTCTTCTTCCTTCTGCAGCGCCTCCAGCAGTTGTATCAGGGAGCTACTCAGCTTCTCCCGGTTCTCTTCTTCTGTCGAGCTTCTATCATGGTCTTTAACTCCGCAACCGGAGCTTCGGCTATTTTCCGTGCCGCCTATGATCTGCGGCTGCGGGTTTTCCCTAAGAGCTTCTGCCGTCTCTGTGCCCCCATCCCCATCAAAAGCCATCTCTTTCGATCTCATAATCTCTCTTTTAAGAGTAAGAGAATTTTTGAGTCACCACAGACTACACCAAATTGTGGGAGTCGAAACTCGCATAACTACATTTAGAAAGTTTAAATTTATGGATCCGAAATTTCTGGGGAGAACTCGAGAAAAGATTTTGGGAAATATGTTTTTGACATGTTGTCGAACAACCTTTTCGTGCAATACTTGTAAGAAAAAGTAATCTAATGCCTAAACCGTAAAATACGAGAAGACGGGATGCTCTAAAAGTCAATATATAGTCTTGGGCGTTCGGATAAATGCTTCAGTTCGGTTCGGTTCTTTCGGGTTTTGGGTAATTCAGGTACAGAGGTTTTGGATTCATTGAGGAACCGAGAGAAATTTGGTTCGGTTCGAATCGGTTCTTTCGGTTTTCGAGTCGGTTCGGATATACGAAATGACAACCGGTAAAGAACTGAATATTTTTTTGTTCCATTTCGGTTCAGATTTTGTTACCCAAACTATCCAAAAACCCCGAAAGAACCAAAAAGTCCAAAGAACTGAAAGCAATAATCAAAGATAAAACCGAAAAAACAAAATGTAACCAAAATAACTGAAAGATCCGAAAAAGTATTGAAAGCAAATATACAAAATATCATATTTTCCTATTTGGTATAACTCTAACACAATTTCAAACATATGGAAACTTACAATGTCATAAACTAAAGTAGATAACAAGAAAAACAAGAGAATACAAGCAAGTCCTTTTGCTCAATCTTCAAACTTCAAAGTCCAAAGTCCAAACTCCAAGTCTCTTTGTTCAATCTCCAAAGTCCAAACTCTAAAGGTATAACAAATAAGCATAAACTGTTACAAAAGTAGAACAAATCCTAATCATAACGTAACTCAATCACTTACAAGTTACAACACACAACTCATATTTACTCATATTTAAAATTCCAAATGTTTCACTAATCATGGTTCGAACATTACATAGTTATGTACTTATGTTTCATAAAAGAAAAACTGTTACAACTTACAAGTTACAAGAATAGAGAGAGCATTTACCTTATGCATAAAAACACGTCTTCAAACTCATTAAGACACTAAGTATCAGCTTTCAGACTCGTTATGTAAACAAGATTGAAATATCATAATGTTAATAAAAAACACAATTCAAAAGTGAAATGTAAATATCAGAAGTTACTTTTCTCAAGTTGATCTTGTAATTCAAGAAAAGCAAGCATTTGTTGAATTGTAACTACTCCTTTGTCATTTAACTGAAACTCACACTTCATCCATTGTTCAGTGCACATCAAAACTTCGATCATGTAATGAGTCAAGCAACTCCTGCTTCAGCTTAAGATACGACCACTTATGCTGAATGCAGATTCGGATGCAACAGAAGAAGCCTGCATCGCAAGCAAGTCTCTTGCTATTTCTGACAAAACGGGGAATTTTGGACTATTGACCCTCCACCATCCCAAAATGTCGTATTCTGATCCCAATATAGTTTTTGGATTTTCCACCTTCTATTTCAGATAGAACTCCACCTCATTACTTGCATCCTGAAAGCCGATTTCATTTAGCATCTCTTTGTAAATAGAAGCCATTATTTCATATCCTTGATCACAATCTAAATCCATTCTTTCAGCACAGTCATCTCCATGATTCTCTTGTCACTCTTGTCTCTCGTATTTGATGTGCCTGCCGACTGAGAAGTTGTCCCACTTCCAACTGTAGAACTTACAACACTGCTATACTCATCAAATAGCCGCTTTAACACATCCATGATTATATCATGATGATCCTTCGACTGAACACTATCTTTACGATAAATCCGCTCAAAACAAAGCATTGGAAACTTCTTTATTTCATGGGTCGAGGATACTAACTATGATCAGTAGTGGGTTCATCTCACTAAGGCCATCCCAATACTTATCAAATTTCTCTCTCATCACACAAGCTTTTCTCCCCATTTCTATATCAGGGTTGTTGCTCAATAACATGAGGTTTCTTTCAACAATGACAATCTCATCGTAACACTTATGTGGACTAACAGAATTAGATACTGAAACGGTTAAAGTAGAATGGCAAAATACTGCAAGAAACCTTGCTAACCTTTCAACTGCATCCCAATTGGATTTCCTTGGTGGTCCAATCTGTTTTTTCTGTTATCTTTCTCCTGAGTAATCATTATACAGCTTATCTTCTGCTTCCATCCTATCAAATGCTAACCTAAACTTGAGAGCTTTAGTCCGCATTAAATAGGTTGAATTCCACCTAGTTTTACAGTCCAACGACAAACTACCTCTCCTCATCTTCCCTGAATCAACACAAAGTGCAAATGAGTTCCCCCTTTGAGTAGAAGACCTAACATACTTCACCACATTTCGAATTGCAGCCACACTATTCATAACCTCTTGCAAACCATCTCTCACAACGAAATTGAGAATGTGAGCACAATAACGCATGTGCATGAACTCACCGTTTAGTATCAATGCAACATTACCTTTTGCTTCCAATTCGGTTCTAATCTTCTCCAGAGCATTAGTGTTTTCTGTAGCATTGTCGACCGTGATGGTAAAAATCTTCTCTATGCTCCAATCAGATAAAAAAAAACAAGAAGAACCAAAGCTATTCTCTCTCCTTTGTGATCTAAAATATGTTTGAAACCAATGATAAGCTTCCTCAGCTTCCAACTTGTATTGATAAGGTGTGCGATGACAACCATATAGCTAGCTTGGATCGTTGGAGCCACCCATATATCTGTTGTCAGCGATACCCGTTGTTTATTTGCATCATGAAGCTTCCTCACTGCTGGTTTCCTCTCCACATACATCTTAACAATATCTTTAGTAGCTGTTCTTCGAGAATGTGGCTTGTAAAGATTAACACGACTGCAGAAATGTCTCCATGCCAATTTCTCTATGAATGCGAGTGGTAGCTCACCCAAAACAGGCATCTCATTAGATGCTTCCCTGAAAACTTGTTCAGATACCATTGACAACTTCATTAGACCACCGTAACCTTCAGGAATTACAATCTGTTGCTCTTGAGTTTGGCATTTCCTCCATACAGTGTACTGCTTCCAAATACCAAGATGTTTCTTCAAATTTGAAGTCCCAGACGATGTTGCACAACTCATTAAGCTGCCACAGTAATGACATTTGCATTTGTCTGTATTCTCCATGGTTCTTGTTTAATGAGGCCACACATCTGACCTTGTACTTGAACCATTTGTTTTCTTCTGGTGCTTATGTGGAAGTGAACTGCCTGCATCTGTTCTCGAAGTTTCTTTCCTTTTTCCCGAGTTGCATTAGTAGGACTTGGAATCTCAGCATCTTTTTCGTGTTCCTCTACTTCAACATCATCATCCTTTGAGTGTTCCTCATTTTGAGGGAATGGGGAAGAATCCATCTGCTAAAGTAAAGAATCATGAACAAATGCTAAAGACCACATACTTACAGGTCCAAAATTAACTTACACGAAGTTACGAACACAATTTATATGAAATTCGTCATTAAAAATCTGTAAATCGAAAACAGAAGCAACGAAGCAACGAAACGACGAAGAACCAAAACGACGAAGTGGTGAACGAAAAACCAAGAAAGGAGAATCTAACAAATCGTCGATCTCCTGAGGACATACCTGAGATCAATCTCTCGAAGACATAGACGGAGAAGACGTCGAAATTAGGGATTCCAGATATTCTTTTTCTTTAAACTACTTGTAAAAGAGTGAATAATAGAATCGAATTATATACCCTAAATATTTGATACTATATACATTTCATACATAATGTATTTTTATAAAGTATAAAACTATATATTATAAATGTATTAAGTATATATATAAGTATAATTATATAATTGTAAATTGTGAATTATGTTCTTTGGGGTATCCGTTCGGTTCTCGGGTAATAACCGAACCGAACCGATACCCGAACATAATTTATTGAACATCCACTCGCTTTTTCCGAAGAACCGAAACCGACCCGAACCGAACCGAATTTTTTGGTTTGGTTCGGGTCGGTTCCTTCGGTTTCGGTTTAAATGCCCATGACTATCTATGCATATGTGTCTATATATACTAAGGGGTTTGAATCCTCAAAAGGAATTCTAAGCAATGTGGGACTTTGTTAAATCTCCTTTGGCACCGACTTTGGGCTGAGCTGGCCCGGGCCGTGAGTCTTTTCTCTTCCAATTCGGCCTGATCTTATCTTCTGCCTTTTGTTTGATCCTTCTTTGGCTTAATCGCGGTTTAATATATTGACTTGGTTTTTATGCGCGAACTCCTCAACAATTTTTATTATCGAAACATCAGGAATTTTCGTAGAGCAGTACGAAATTTCTGTAAAACAACACGATGTTTTCCAGAAGAAATATTCGAAGGTAAAAGACAGTGTAATAAGAGACTTGGACAAACCATATTTTCCAGCTCGGAGGTAACGAAATCGAGCTCAGAAAATCAAAATCAAGTTTGGGTGATCGGAAGAAAGCAGCTCAGAAAATTCACGAAGACAGCTCGAAATAGGAAAGCAATATGAACAATTCTGAGTGTATCTAGACTAAGGGAAGAATGCTATTACGATCATAATCTAAACCGGGAAACACGCACTCACCTTAGCCTGTCGGTCCTCGATCCCTCTGACACCCCTTGTCGCAGAATTTCTTCTCACGAACTGTCGCATTCACGGCCTCACGATCGCGGTCCACACACACGTACGATCGAAATAGCCGATTAACGGAAGTCACGACCCGATTTGCCTTTTTCTCCAAAGTAAATCAATGGTTTTTCTTTTAATGTTCTTCTTTGAATTCTCTAAGTTTTTCGGTCACCCAAAACTCGTCAAACGGTCGCAGAATCCATTTTATGTGACAGTTCGGGTAGTTTGCGGTCGTAAAAACCGTCCAGAAACCGTCCCGCGCGCGCCCTCAACTTCCCCGCGCTCGGACAACGACCCAGCGCGACCTTTGTCACACGCGCCCTGGTAACCGTTCCCGCACAAAATTTAACACGCGGCCTGTTCGACCAACAACCGCCTCAGTCCACACTAAGCTCAGCGGTCTGCGACTCAAGCTGCATGGACCAGCCCACCGACTTGTCCGAGTTCCGACCAACCCCGTCCGGACCTGGCCGGCCGTCCCGCGGAAACTGCTCGGTCTAAATAACTGTCAGTGTGGCCGAAAATCGCGGACTGAGATAACAGCTCGATTCAGCTTGCTTGAGCTAACTTCCGAGCTTAAACTGCTCATTTCGACTTCCACCCTTGATCGACCCAGCCTAAAATGCCGACCACGGGTGTTACACTAGCCCTTATACACCGCAACAAATTGGTTTAGTGGAAATAAAATCGTACACTTCTTGAGATGGTAGGTCTATGATGGCAGAAGTTAATCTTCCAGTTTCGAATTTGGGGGAAGCATTACTGACTACTGCATATATACTTCACATTGTTCAGTCCAAATCTGTTACTTCTAGTTCTTATAAATTAATTAGGGACAGGAAAAATAACCCGTCCTAATGCATTTGAGACCTTGGGGGTATGCAGCATTTGTTTGTGATATTTTACATCCTCACAGAAAATTTGGTCATAGAGGAAATATGTATCTTTATAAAATATTCTACTCATTCTAAGGATTATGTGCTTACGGCAGAACAATCATATGGACATGTAACAGGAACCGAATCATGAGATGTGGCATTCTTAGAAAATGTTTTTTCTTGGAGGGGAGAGATTGATATGGAATTTGATCTTGAGGGGAGGGATTGATATGGAAACCGAATCATGAGATGGTTTATCCAACTAGTGCTTCTTCAAGTAACCAATATGTGGAAGTTGGTGAAAGTTCTCATGAACTATCTCAAGTTAATGGGAGAGAAATATATTGGTCAATTATTCTTTTAGAAAAGAATTACAAGAGTCTGAGGTGTGTAGAAGTGACTGTGGTAGAATTCTTCGAGGTCAATTCGAGATTGAATGGGAAGTTGCCATGGTTGATTTGGATGATAACTTAGAGCCTATATTAGTTTAATACTCAGCTGAATGGAATGGTGCAATACGAGAAGAACTAGAATTTATGATGGTAAACCATGTCTGGGACTTGGTTCATATTCCACCAGAAGGTCGAGTAATCGAAAAAAATGGGTTTTTAAGATCAAATAAATGGTGGATAGGTATAAGGCTCATTTTGTATTGGAAGAAAATATCCAACAAGAGGGTATAGACTATGAAGAAGCTTTTTCACCTGTGGAGAAGTTTGCCTTATTGCAGTTCTTACAGGTGAGCAAGAAGAATAAATTTACATGGAATAACCTATTGGTTTCATTCTAAAATGCCAGGAGCGCAAAATTTCATTCTCCCACGAATATATGGTCGAAAACAATCCTCTAAGCAGTGGTACCTTCACATTCATCGAGCTGTAACATTTTACGAATTTACCATTGTTAGTGAAGACCACTGTATCTAAATTAAAAACTCTTGACAATCCTTCGTAATTCTATATATATTGTCGTTGACATCTTCTTAGCTTGAAGATGATATGAAGTTTCTTACAACTGTAAAACAATGGTTATCATCTCATTTTAAAATGAAGGAGATGGGAGAAGTTTACTATATCATTGGTGTTGTGATAGATTGGGCCAATCCAAGAAACAGCTAGCTCTGTCACAAGAGTTATACATTCCTACAATCCTTGAAAGATTTGAAATGCTTGATAGATTTCCCACTGAAATTCCAATCATAACAGGTGAAGGCCTAAGCATTTAGATGTGCCTTCAGACCGATGATGCGAAAAGAGGAGATGGAAGGGGTCTCATATTCTAGTGATGTAGGAAGTTTGATGTATGTTATAATGTGCACCCGAACAGATATACGTTATGGGACTGGCTTGGTAAATCGATACCAATAAAATCCCAGGAAGAAACAATGGATGGCAGCAGAGGATCCTTGAATACTTATAGGAAACTATGGACTATCCTTTGTTTTATCAAATATGTGATTTACGCTTGATGGGGTATGCAGATGCCGACTGGATTAGCGATCTGGATGAGTGTAGATTAACTTCAGGATATGCTTTCTTGCTAAGTAATGGTACAATTACTTGAGGTAAGAGTTAACCAGTATGACATATGTGTCCTACCTCATTTGCTATTTAAGATTATATAGGAAGCAATGGTTATTTTTTTTAATCCATATTCTTTGCATTGTGAGTTCCTATAAACATTGGTTATTTTTTTAATCCATATTCTTTGCATTGTGAGTTCCTATAAACATTATGGTTACAATGTTTCATTTGAACCTTCTGCTATGCTTTTGAAGGGAAAAACTAATGTTTGCTACTTAAGTACGTTTTCCAGCAGTGATGGAACAATTAGCATTATAAGACATGCTACAAACGCAGTTGGTTTGGAACTGATGAACATGATTATGGAAGGGAAAACTATTTATTTTTATATTGACATATGTGTTTGTTGGCAAGTCATTATATCACTCAATTGAAATTTGGATATAGTGAACTTATAATATAAAATAAAGTATAATATATGCTTTAGGAGTAAGAACGTTATGACCGATATAAAACACAATGAGGAACATCCAGGCATACTGAAATGCAAATAGTGTTCTTAGCTCTCTGCTGCAGGTGTACTCGCAACAGTCACATGGTTTATTTGCCGTATGATTTTCGAATTTAGTTCTCGAGCTTAATCTATAAGACTTCTCTTGTCCTTGTTATACTTTATATCATGTGCGAATGGAAGATATTGGTTTACGGTCAGTTTGCGCTCATGATTAAACAGCATACAAAATCTGTTTAATTAACCGATAGTTATGGAAAGTAATTCTATAACCCCCTTAAAAAAGCATACATGATTGTTCACAATATTTCTAACATATGTGACTCTTCATAATGTGTATAACCTATATGACTCTTCACAATGTGTGTTCTTAAATATTTTTATAT
The DNA here is from genome assembly GCA_900108845.1 of Iljinskaea planisiliqua. NCBI lineage: Eukaryota > Viridiplantae > Streptophyta > Magnoliopsida > Brassicales > Brassicaceae > Iljinskaea > Iljinskaea planisiliqua. The sequence continues at coordinate 405,745 of FNXX01000033.1, read as the reverse complement.
ATGAGATGTTTCAGAGAGAAAAATAACAATAAGTGACCATTGATAAAAAAGGCAAAAATAAGAAAAAAAGAATTCTAGAGAAAAAGTAAAAACATTTAGAAATAGAAAGCTTCAGGAAACAACCGTAAAGACACTTAAACAGTGATAAATGGTTCTTTTTTTTCTACGATCCTCAAGTTGATATGTGTATTCATTTTCAAATTATATGGAGTCATATTCATTGCTAAAGCAGACTAAATATATATTTGGTTTACATGTTTTTCGATTTTTAGGTTTTTGTTTTGGTCCAATATCTGAATGGAACTGAACATGAAGGTGGTATAATGAATTCGGTTTTCGTTTTGGTTTCGTTTGGCTAACCGAAACCAAATGGTTAATGCAAAATCAAAACCCGAAACCAAAGTTGCTTCGCCGATTTTTCAGCCATCTTCATCTTCAACTTTGGTGATAAGCGACGAAGCAATTGCAAATTGCCTTGAACTTGTGGTGATAATGGAACTGGAAGCAAAATAAAGATCATAATAAATCGATTGTCACCCGAGACAAAAATTCTAGACTTTTGGAATATCTATGTCAATTAATTAACTGTCTAACAAAACAGAAAAAACAAAACTTCCCTAGCTTTCATGACTTTTCTATGGACAACATTTGCTACGCTGGACTATAAACAAAACTGCCACAAACAAAGTTTTAAAATTTTTGTCTGTAACTACAGACAACTAGTCTAATAATGCAACTTGAAGCAAAATAAAGATAATAAAAAAATTGGTTGTAACCACGGACAAAACCACGAGATTTTTCTAAAATCTAAGTACTCAACCGCCTAAAAGGAGGGAAATAACATAAAAAAACCTTCAAAATAACGTCAACTAACACTTTAAACTTTAAGAGTATTTCCCTATTACAATAAATTTTCTAACTAAAAATATTAATACACTAAACCTTTAAATTGGCTTTTTAGTGCTGGCTATCAAAATATTTAACATGATTATTAATTTTCGGATAATTATTTGATGATGTGGTATTAAAATTATTATGAATTAAATTTTTATTATTATTATTTACTTTTTATTATAATAAATTTTCAAAATTATTTAAAATCATAAAATGAAAAAAATCAAAAGAAAACATTTTCTTTTCTTCAACTAATAAATTTTAAAATTCGTTTTCAATTAAAAATAAAAATATTAAATACTATTTTATGTTTATTATAATTAAAATCATCTAAAACCATTTATAAAAAAATGAAAAAATTTATTTATAAGTGAAGTTATCCAGTACATATTTGAAGTTTTAAAAGTAAATGTATTTAAAGTATTCACTTGTTAATAAAGTATCTAAGCATTTTTGAACAAAAAGTATTTTTCAGTTAATAAAGTACATAATAGATTTTATTTTTATATTTTCAAAATTAACCTATCAAATGAATAAATAATATATAATAAGTTTAAACAAACAATCATTGAACATGACGAATTTACAATCACGTCATCATTTGTTTTTCTGAAAGCACCCAACGTTAGTTTACGATTGTTGAGATATTAATTCCAGTCCATAAATTAAGAAGTAATAAAAAATTTAGGGACAATAAGGTATAAACCAAATCCACCAAAATAAATATTAATAGACATTAAGTTAAATAAAATAAATAGAGAACGTAAAATATTATTTCGAAATATAAAAATACGATGAAAGAAAAAAATAAAAAATGAGAACCACATACACATTCTACTCATCTATTTACTTATTTCAACTTTCTTTTTCTATTTTAATAGCACTATTAACCACATACACATTCAACTCCTGCGAAATCATCAATACTAAAAACTTTTTACTCTTGTTTCTGTTTCAAATTCTAACTCTTTGCACTCACTTCACATTTCACCTACTTCTTAGATATCTTGCGCTAGAAAAAAAGACTTGTTAATCTATACTTCAACTCCAAAAAAGCAATAGTTGACGGTCAGAGTGTTTAATAACTCCATCTCTCAGGTCATTGAAGAAAAGTGTAAGGTCACTGAAGATCATAATGAAAGAACTAGCGGAGCTATTGCTAGTGTTGCTCAGCAGATTGAGAAAGTAATCGGTGAGCAAGCGACCTTGATAGAGGCGATTACCGAGTCACACTATGAATTTGTACAAATACATGATCATGTAACTCCAAATTCGATGCATATACCTTCGTCTAGGGTACCATTGAAGGCAAATGGAGATACTAATCTGAAACGATCGTTGGTCTGATTACACTAAGTAGTGGAAAAGGAAGTGACAATCGAGTGCTTGGGGAAAATCTGAATCACATCCATAAGTCTCTCCCGCTTCGCCAGATTTTCCAGCTTTGTTCTCGACATAAGAAACAAACCAAAGGGCAAACTGAACGCTAGTGGCTAGAGGAAAAGTGTCCCACACAAGTTTGGACCAAGTCTGCTCCAGTCTCAATGAGAAGTTAATCCAAGAAATCTTTAATGTATCTCATAGTTCTCTCAGAAAGTCATGAAGAGATAAAGTTGTAAATTCAAATATTCATCATGCTGCAAGTGCAGCACCAAAATTGAATGTGTTGTAGAAGAAGCCAAATAAGACTCTGTTCTCTGAGAGAATCAAAAGTATTCAAGTTAAAGACTTTGGAAAGCTTACGCTTCTAGTAAACGAAGGGAAAACTAACCAGAAGGGAAAACTGCCAGATGGGTGCACTTCAATGAGTATGATGATGCCAAATAATGTAAGCTATTCGATGAACATCTTCTTGGCTCTGTTTCAAATTGGTTAACTAGGGATTCATAAATTGAGGGAAAACTCGAAAAAAGAGATCCTAAAAAGAATTTTATTAACTTACTGTCGAATAATCTTTTTGTACAATATTCATAAGAAAAAAGTTGTCTAATGCCTAAAATGTAAAGTACGAGAAGTAGAGATGCTTTTTAAGTGAATACAATGGTATCAATATACACTAATAGGTGTAAACCCTCGAAAAGAGATCTAAGCGATGTGGGATGTTGCTCCCTTATCCTTGGCGCTGACTTTGACCTAATTTTGGCCCGGCTGGTGAGTCTTCTGCCTTCGGTATGATCCCTTCTTCGGTTTAGTTACGGTTTAATGTCTGAACTTAGTTTTTGTACACAATCTTTCTCGATGGTTTCGTATTATCGAAACAGCACAAAGTTTTCCGTAAAATAGCACGATGTTTTCTGTAAAACGACACGATGTTTTGGAAGAAATCTCCGAAGAAAAAGACATAGTTTTTAGTTTTAATACTTATACGAAAACATATTTTCAATGGGAGGTTACAAAATCCATTATGGAAAATACGAAGTTAAGTTCGGGTAATCGGAAGAAAGAGATTCAGAAATTTTATGAAGTCAGCTCGGGAATGTGCAGCATTCTGGCTCGGAAGTGTGCAGCATTTCAGCTGGGGATTGAGCAACCCAGCTCGGGGATTAAGAAATCCAGTTTAGGATTTGATTTGAACTTTCGTGACATGTATTAATTCTCTAGGGTTTGTGTTCTTTGGTTCAAATTGTACTTGTGATCGTTTCATTGTACTTGATTGTACTACAATCATTACAAGTAGTAATGTTGATCATTATTTTTCATATATCAGAAGTTCTAATAATGTTGAAATAAATGTGTAGCATTATAGAGTTGGCTATATTGGTGTTGATTGAATGACTAAAGTGCCTAGAGAAGGCCTTCTTAGCTCACTCGTTAATATCTTGATTTTGACACGTTGAACCATGTCTATCTCCAAAAATAATAAGGAACCATTTGTAATAAAAAACTAGCGCTGAACTTTTGTTGCAATTAGTTCATTCATAGATTTGTGGTCCGACGATATGTTGACAAGGCATGGGGCCTCATATTTGATAACAGGCATGGGGCCTCATATTTGATAACCTTTGTAGATGATTTCACTCCATTCGGGTATGTGTACCTAATTTCTCATAAGTTAGAAGCGCCATTGTGCTTTAGACAATCAAGTGTTTAAGAACATATTTAGGACGAGAATATCTATTTGAACAGTTTGACAGACTGTATGATGAAAATGATATTTTTGGACAATGGGCTATCCCTTATACACCACAACAAATTGGTTTAGTGGGAATAAAATCATGCACTTCTTGAGATGGTAGGTATATGATGGCAGAAGTTAACCTTCCAGTTTCGTATTGGGGGGAAGCATTACTGACTACTGCCTATATACTTAACTTTGTTCCCTCAAAATCTGTTACTTCTAGTTCTTGTACATGAATTATGGGCAGGAAAAATAACCCGTCCTAATGCAGTTGAGACCTTGGGGGTAGTGATACATTTCATCCCCATAGAAAATTTGGTCATAGAGGGAATATGTATCTTTATGAAATATTCTAAGGATTCTAAGGATTCTGTGCTTATGGCAGAACAATCAAATGGACATGTAACAGAAACCGAATCATGAGATATGGCGTTCTTAGAAAATGACTTTTCTTGGAGGGGAGAGATTGGTATGGAATTCGATCTTGAGGGGAGGGATTGATATGGAAACCGAATCATGAGATGGTTTATCCAACTAGTGCTTCTTCAAGTAACCAATATGTGGAAGTTGGTGAAAGTTCTAATGAACTATCTCAAGTTAATGGGAGAGAAATATATTGGTTAATTATTCTTCTAGAAAAGAATTACAAGAGTCTGAGGTGTGTAGAAGTGATTGTGGTAGAACTCCTGACACCAATTCCAGATGGAAGGGGAAGTTGTCATGGCTGCTTTGCATGATAACTTAGAGCCTATATTAGTTTAATACTCAGCTGAATGGAATGGTGAAATACGAGAAGAACTAGAATTTATGAAGGTAAACCATGTCTTGGACTTGGTTCATATTCCACGAGAAGGTCGAGTAATAAAAAAATGGGTTTTCAAGATCAAATATTAAAAGCTCTTGACAATCCTTAGTAACTTTATATCTATTGTCGACGACATCTTGTTCGCTTGAAGATGATATGAAGTTTTTTATAAATGTAACACAATGATTATCATCTCATTTTAAAATGAACGAGTTGGGAGAAGTTGACTATATCATTGGTGTTGTGATAGATTGGGCCAATCCAGGAAACAGCTAGCTCTGTCACAAGAGTTATACATTCGAACAATCCTTGAAAGATGTAAGATGCTTAATAGTTTTCCCATTGAAAATCCAATTGCAACAGGTGAAGGCCTAAGCATTTAGATGTGCCTTCAGACCAATGATGAGAAAAGAGAGATGGAAGGGGTGTCATATTATAGTGATGTAGGCTGTTTGATGTATGTTATAATTTGCACCCAAACAGATATATGTTATGGCACTGGCTTGGTAAATCGTTACCAATCAAATCTCAGGAAGAAACAATGGATGACAGCATAGGATCCTTGAATATCTATAGGAAACTATGGACTATTCTTTGTTTTATCAAAGAAGTGATTTACGCTTGATGGGATATGCCGATGGCGACTGGATTAGGGATCTGGATGAGTGTAGATTAACTTTAGGATATGCTTTCGTGCTCAATAATGGTTAAATTACTTGAGGTAAGAGTTAACCACTATGACATGTGTGTCCTACCTCATTTGCTGTTAATGATTATATAGGAAGCAAATGATTATTTTATTTTAATTCATATTCTTTGCACTGTGAGTTCCTAGAAACATTATGGTTACAATGTTTCATGTGAACCTTCAGCTATGTTTTTGAAGGGGAAAACTAATGTTTGCTACTTAAATATGTTTTCCAGCAGTGATGGAATAATTTGCATTATAAGACATGCTACAAACGCAGTTGGTTTGGACCTGATGGACATGATTATGGCAGGGAAAACTATTTACTTTTGTATTCACATATGTGGTTGTTGGCCAGTGATTATATCACTCAATTGAAATTTGGATATAGTGAACAAATGATATAAAATAAAGTCTAATATATTCTTTAGGAGTAAGAATGTTATGACCGATATAAAACACAAATAAGTTTGAGGAACATCCAGGCATACTGAAATGTAAATAGTGTTCTTAAGGTTGAAACAAGTATGTATCTCTAACAGTTGCATAGTTTAGCTCTCTGGTGCAGGTATACTCGCAACTGTCACATGGTTTATTTGCCGTATGATTTTCGAATATAGATTCTCGAGCTTAATCTATAAGACTTCTCTTGTACTTGTTATACTTTATATCATGTGCGAGTGGAAGATATTGGTTTACGGTCAGTTTGCACTCATGATTAAGCAGCATACAAAATCTGTTTAATTAACCGATAGTTATGGAGAGTAATTCTATAACCCCCTTAAATAATCACACATGATTGTTCACGATATTTCTAACATACATGACTTTTCATAATGTGTATAACCTACATGACTCTTTACAATGTGTTTCTTAATTATGTTTTTATATGTGATATTTCAGAGAGAAGAATAATAATAAGTGACCATTGATAAAAAAAGGCAAAAATCGAAAAAAAAAGAATTCTAGAGAAAAAGTAAAAACATTTAGAAATAGAAAGCTTTAGGAAACAACCGGAAAGACACTTAAACGGTGATAAATTGTTTGTTTTTGTCTACGATCATCAACTTGATATGTGTATTCATTTTCAAATCATACGGAGTCATATTCATTGCTAAAGCGGACTAAATGTATATTTGGCTTACATGTTTTTCCATTTTTAGGTTTTTTTTTTATCCAATATCTGAATTGAACTGAAAATGAAGATGGTATAATGAATTCGGTTTTCGTTTTGGTTTCGTGTGGTTAACCGAACCCGAATGGTTAATGCAAAATCAAAACCCTAAACCAAAGTTGCTTCGCCTATTTTTCAGTCATCTTCATCTTCAACTTTGGTGATAAGAGACTAAGCAATTGCAAACTGCCTTGAACTTGTGATGGTAATGGAACTGGAAGCAAAATAAAGATCTTAATAAATCGGTTGTCACCCGAGACAAAAATTCTAGACTTTTCAAATATCTAAGTCAAGTGATTAACTGTCTAACAAAACCGAAAAAAAACAAAACTTCCCTAGCTTTCATGACTTTTCTATGGACAACATTTTGCTACGCTGGACTATAAACAAAACTGCCACAAACAAAGTTTTAAATTTTTTTTCTGTAAGTACAGACAACTTGTGTAATAATGCAACTTGAACCAAAATAAAGATAATAAAAAATTGGTTGTAACCACAGAAAAAACCGCCAGAAATTTCAAAAATCTAAGTTAACTACTCAACCGCCTAAAAGGAGGGAAATAACATAAAAACTATCAAAATGACATCAAATAACACTTTAAACATTAAAAGTATTTCACTATTAAAACCTTAAATTCATTTTCTAGTGCACGTTATCAAAATATTTAACAGCATTATTAATTTATCTTTAAATATTTGATGATGTGATATTAAAATTAATTTTGATTTAAAAATAATTTTTATTATTATTTAATTTTTATTATAATAATTGTTTGAATTATTAAAAATATAGAAAAAATTAACAATTAAAAGAAAACATTTCCTTTTCTTCAAATAATATATTTAAAAATTGGTTTTAATTAAAAATAAAAAAAAATAATTACTATTTATGTTTATTTAAATTAAAATCATCAAAAAGCGTTGAGAAAACAAAAAAAATTTTAAAAAAAAATTTAAATTTTTTTTTAAAGTGAAGCTATCCTTTACATATTTGATGTTTTAAAAGTAAACTTATTTAAAGTATTCACTTGTTAATAAAGTATCTAAAGTATTTTTGTACAAAATGTATTTTTCTGTTAATAAAGTGGAGAATAAATTTTATTTTTATATTTTCAAAATTAACCTATCAGATGAATTTCATTTAACACATTTAAACACACAATTATTGAACATAACGAATTTCCGATCACGTCATCATTTGTTTTTCTGAAAGCTAACAACGTTAGTTTACGATTGTTCAAATATAAATTCCAGTCCACAAATTCATAAGTAATTAAAAATCTAGGGACAAAAAAGGTATTGTCTACGTGCAAAGAACATGGCAAAGTTGAGAAAAAAATTTAGTATCATACAGAGTTAAGGACATGATTAAATCTATATGGTTTAAATCCAATCCAGATTCCGCAATGGACCAAAAATTTGCACTTTAATTGATAAACCAAATACACCAAAATAAATATTATTAAACATTAAGTTAAATAAAATAAATAGAGAACATAAAATATTATTTCGATATATAAAAACACGATGAAAGAAAAAAAAACAAAAAAAATGAGAACCTCATACACATTCGACTCAGCTGTTTACTTATTTCAACTTTCTTTTTCTATTTTAAATCTTATAAAAATGATGTGAAGTCATTAATACTAACAAAAGTTTAATCTCGTTTCTTTCTCAAATTCCAACTCTTTGCACTGACTTCACATTTCACCTAGTTCTTGGATATCTTTCTAACAGGTCATTCTACTTTTTTTGAGTGCCTAAGCGATCCGATCCTCAAGTTATTTGTATTTAAGAATTTAATAAATTGTAGATTGTGCTATAACAATTTTGCGCTATAAAAAAAGACTGGTTAACCTATACTTCAACTCCAAAAAAGCTATAGTTGATGGTCAGAGCGTTCAATAACTCCATCTCTCATGTCATTGAAGAAAAGTGTAAGGTCACTGAAGATCATAATGAAAGAACTAGTGGAGCTATTTCTAGTGTTTCTCAGCAGATTGAGAAAGTAATCGGTGTGCAAGCGACCTTGATAGAGGCGATTAGCGCGTTACTCTATGAATCTGTACATATACATGATTATGTAACTCCAAATGCGATGCAAATACCTTCCTCTAGGGTACCATTGAAGGCAAATGGAGTTACGCATCTGAAACGATCCTTGGTCTGATTACACTAAGTAGTGGAAAAGGAAGTCACAATCGAGTGCTCGGGGGAAAATCTAAATCACATCCATACTTCTCTCCCGCTTCGCCAGATTTTCCACTTTCGTTTTTTGCCATAAGAAACAGACCATAGGGCAAACTGAACGCTAGTGGCTAGAGAAAAAGTTTCCCACATAATTTTGGACCAAGTCTGCTCCAGCCTCAATGAGAAGTTAATCCAAGAAATCTTAAATGTATCTCATAGTTCTCTCAGAAAGTTAAGAAGAGATTAAAGTTGTAAATTCAAAAATTCATCATGCTGCAAGCCCAGCACCAAAATTGAATGTGTTGTGGAAGAAGCCAACTAAGACTCTGTTCTCAGAAAGAATCCAATGTATTCAAGTTAAAGACTTTGGAAAGCTTACGATTCTAGTAAACGAAGGGAAAACTAACCCGAAGGGAAAACTGACCAGAAGGGCACACTTCAATGAGTATGATGATGCCAAATAATGTAAGCTATTCGATGAATGTCTTTTTGGCTCTGTTTTAAATTGGTTCACTAGGGATTCCAAAATTTCAGGGAAGAACTCGAGAAAATTGATCCTGAAAAGAATTTATTGACTTATTGTCGAATAATCTTTTCGTACAATATTCGTAAGAAAAAGTAGTATAATGCCTAAAACGTAAAGTATAAGAAGTAGGTATGCTTTTTAAGTGAATACAATGACATCTATATATACTAAAAGGTGTAAACCCTCGAAAAGAGATCTAAGCGATCTGGGATGTTGGTCCCTTCTCCATGGCGCCGACTTTAACCTAATTTTGGCCTGGACCGCGAGTCTTCTCTCTTCAATTCGGCCCGATCCTATCTTCGGCCTTCGGTATGATCCCTCCTTCGGTTTAGTTGCGGTTTAATGGCTGAACTTAGTTTTTATACACAAACTTTCTCGATGGTTTGGTATAATCGAAACAGCACAAAGTGTTCCATAAAATGCACGATGTTTTCTGTAAAACGACACAATGTTTTGGAAGAAATCTCCGAATAAAAAAGCCGTAGTTTTTAGTGTGAATACTTATACGAAACGTATTTTCCAATGGGTGGTTACAAAATCCATTTTGGAAAATACAAAGTTAAGTTCGAGTAGTCGGAAGAAAGCGATTCGGAAAATTCATGAAGTTAGCTCGGGAATGTTAATCATTCAGCTCGGAAGAAAAGGTTTTGCTTGGCAACGATCAACATTCCATCTCGGCAATATGGCTATAAGCCTGGCTCGAAGAATACGAGGAGATTCAACTCGGCAAAGTGGATATTCATTTCGGCAAAGTGGAGATTCATCTCGGCAATGTGGAGATTTATCTCAGCAATGGTTCAGTGAGATTTCATCTCGGAAATGCTTGATCTCGTCTTGGCTGAGATGGATTTTCATCTCGGCAATGCTTGATCTCGTCTTGGCCGAGATGGATTTTCATCTCCACAATGTTTGATCTCTTCTTGGCCGAGATGGATTTTCATTTTGGCAATACTTGATCCCGTCTTGGCCGAGATGGATTTTCATCTTGGTAATGCTTAATCTCATCTTGGCCGAGATGGATTTTCATCTCCACAATTCTTGATCTTGTCTTGGCTGATAAACTCGCTAGAGCTAGAGGACTCCGAGGAAGCTTTAATGGCACAGTTTGTAGATGGTCTCCAAGAAAGGATAGCCGGGAAAGTGGAGAGGACCCAATACCAAGGACTTCATGAACTACTACACCTTGCTGTCCAAATAGAGCAACAAATCAAACGCAAGGACGGTCAGAGTACCCGAGGTAGACCACCACATCAACTTTGGGCTTCAACTAGAAAGTCGGCTGACAAAGGGAAGTCCATGGAGATCGGTTCCCGGTTGAAGAGCCGGCCGACCGACCAACCTAACCTCAATCGACCAGAACAAGGTAAGTTCCCTAGTATCAACAATAGGACACATGATATCACTAGTTTCAAATGTCAAGGCAGGGGACACATGGCGAGAGAATGTCCAAATCAGAGGGTCATGATCATGACCGCGAGTGGAGACTATGAGTCCCATGTTGAACAAGACACAGAGGACAATGAACAGGAGGAGGAAGCCGAGTACGCAGATGTAGGAGAGATGTTAGTGACCAGGCGTGTCCTTACTGTCTTGCTAGACCCCGAGGAGACTGCTCCAAGAGAGAACCTTTTTCACACCTGGTGCACGGTTAAGGCCAAGGTATGTAACTTGGTTATTAATGAGGGTTCTTGCACTAACGTGCCCAATAAGTTTATGGTGGCTAAGTTAGGTTTTGAGACGACCAAACACCCTCGACCGTACAAGCTGAAGTGGCTAGACAACAAAGTCCAGCTGAAGGTCACAGAACAAGTCATCATTCCGTTCAGCGTGGGAAAATATCAAGATGAGGTGCTATGCGACGTGCTTCCCATGCAGGCAGGACACTTCTTACTTGGGAGGCCAGGGCAATTTGACCTAGCCACTATCCACAATGGACACACAAATTTCTACTCCTTCACCTATAAGGACCGCAAATACAACTTGGCGCCGTTAAAACCGACCGAGGTGCGCGAGCTACAGTCCAAAATGGACAAGGAGGCCCAGGTAAGTAAGGCTAACCTCAATATCTCTTCTGGCTCTGTTTGTAAGACCCTAAGTGCCCAGGGCACTGTTCTGCTGATTGTCTACAAAGAGTGTTTGAGCACAGGTTATCAAGAACTTAAGCTTCCGAGTGAAGTACAAGCTGTCTTGGGCCGGTTTTTGGACGTGTTTCCTGAGGAGATACCGGCTGGACTGCCCCCTATCAGAGGCATTGAGCACCAGATCGACCTAGGGCCGGGTTCGGCTTTGCCAAACAAGCCTGCTAATAGGATGAGCCCGGAGGAGAGTAAAGATCTCGAGAAACAGGTACAAGATCTCATGGCCAAAGGTTACATCCGTGAGAGCCTCAGCTCTTGTGCCGTACCATTTCTGCTGGTGCCAAAGAAGGATGGCACCTGGAGGATGTGCGTGGATTGTCGAGCTATTAACAGCATTACCATCAAGTACCGGCATCCCATCCCGCAGTTAGACGACATGCTAGATGAGTTGAGTGGAGCCACCGTATTTTCAATGGTATATTTAAGGAGCGGCTATCACCAAGTAAGGATGCGTGGAGGGGATGAATGGAAGACGGCCTTCAAGACCAAACAAGGCCTCTACAAGTGGTTGGTTATGCCTTTTGGCTTAACTAACGCCCCTAGCACATTCATGCGCCTTATGAACCAGGTTCTAAGTACTTTCATAAGTAAATGTGTGGTAGTATACTTTGATTACATATTGATATATAGTAAATGCCTGAATGATCATCTTAGACACTTGGAACTTGTTTTGTAAACACTTCGAAAGGAAGGTCTATATGCCAACCCCAAGAAGTGCACATTTTGTACTGACCAACTTGTCTTTTTAGGCTTTGTGTTAAGCAGGCAAGGTTTACAGGTTGACGAGGAGAAGATTAAGGCCATTCAAGACTGGCCAACGCCCACTACCATAGGACGTGTGCAGAGTTTTCATGGGCTGGCTAGTTTCTACCACCGGTTCGTGAGGGATTTCAGTTCGGTGGCTGCACCATTGACTGCTGTGATCAAGACAGAACATTCCATTCTCTTGGGGGAATGCACAAGACTAGGCTTTCAACACACTCAAGGAGCGGCTAACACAAGCACCCGTCCTGGCATTACTAGACTTTGACGAGATGTTCGAGGTGGAATGTGACGCATATGGGATATGCATGGGAGCCGTGCTGCATCAACGAAAGAAGCCAGTCACTTTCTTCAGTGAGAAGTTGAGTGGGGCTACACTCAACTATCCAACGTATGATAAGGAACTATATGCTTTGGTTCGAGCATTGGAGACTTTGCAGCATTACTTGCTATCCAAGGAATATATCATTAATACGGACCATGAAACTTTGAAGCACTTAAGAGGACAGACATCGCTGAAGAGGAGGCACACCAAGTAGTTGGAGTTCATTGAAACATTCCCATGCATGATCACGTACAAGAAGGGCAAGGAAAATGTGGTAGCAGACGCATTGTCGAGGAGGCATATGCTCGTCTCAACCATGGAGGCCAAAGTGTTGTGTTTTGTGTTCATCAAAGGGCATTACAAAGACGATCCAGATTTTGGGGATGCCTACTTTGAACATGGCAAGGGAGCATACAGAGCTTACTATCTACATGAAGGGTTCTTATTCTGGGACAAGAGGCTGTGGATACCTCAAGGATCACTGAGGGAGCTACTACTAAAGGAAGCACATGGAAGAGGTCTAATGGGGCCCTTTGGAGTAGCCAAAACAATGTCAGTTATCTCGGACCATTTATTTTGGCCTCGCCTCAAAACAGCTGTGGAGAAACATTGTGCTCGCTGTGTCATTTGCCACAAGGCCAAGTCCAGGTTACACCCTCACGGTATGTATCTACCTTTACCTATCTCTAACAAACCTTGGGTGCATGTCTCGATGGATTTTGTGCTCTGATAGCACAAGGACTCGGTTTTTGTTGTGGTGGACCATTTCTCGAAGAAGGCTCACTTCATACCATGTGACAAGTCAAACGATGCCACCCAGACAGTTGATCAATTTTTTCAGGGAGGTGGTACAATTGCATGGGGTGCCGAGAACCATCGTATCAGACCGTGATCCGAAGTTCCTCAGCCACTTTTGGAGGACCCTTTGGAGGAAACTAGGCACCAAACTCGTGTTCTCCACGACCTGCTACCCCCAAACGGATGGGCAGACCAAAGTGGTAAACCGTACACTCTCTACTCTACTTAGGACACCACTTGGTCAAAACCTTAAAACCTGGTTAGATTGTGTTCCATTTATTGAATTCGCATATAACCATGCTACTCACTCTTCTACCAAGTTGTCCCCTTTTGAAGTTGTGTATGTGCTTAAGCCGTCGACACCGTTAGAATATGCGCCAATTCCGCAAACTGACCAAATCAGCCTGGTGGGGCAAGATAAAGGAGAATACATCCGCAAGCTCCACAAAGAGGTGAAAGAAAACATAGAGAAGAAGACAGAAGAGTACAAGAGGAGGGCGGACAAAGGCCGCAAGAAGCTGGTCTTCGAGCCTGGAAAATGGGTGTGGTTACACATGAGACCCGAGATATTTCCACAACAAAGGAGTTCCAAGTTATCACCCCGAGGAGATGGGTCATTCAATATCTTGGAAAGGATAAATGACAATACATACCGTCTAGACTTGCAGGTGAGTATACCAGGTCCCATAATTTTAATGTGGCTGACTTGTCTCCATTTGACACAGATGATCCAGTTTTGAGGACAAAACATTCTCAAGAAAGGGGGAATGATGAGGTCAACAGCCCATACCCGGACCAAGTGACAGCGCGGCCGGACCAGGCACATGTAGCAGAGGTCCGAGAAGCGCCTATGACCCGGTCGAGGACCAGACGGCTTAAGAAAGAATTCAACGACCATGATGAATTCAGACCATTCTTAATTTCTTCGACCATGATGAATTCAAACCAACTTATCCGGACAACAACCCAAATGGACCGCAAAATTGCCAAGGTCAGACTCTTCTTATGGTAGGAACCGTCCAAGAACCGCAAGGAACCTTTGAGAACTTGCTGGAACCCCGAGCGGCCGAGCTGGAATAAAACGATCAAGAACTTCAACGAACCAAGAAGATAGCTCTTGGAGAGACTGAGGAAGAGAACCTCGACGAGGACCACACGAGAAGACACCCGGACCAAGGACCAAACAAGCTCAACCAACCATGGACCCGACCGCACCAACACCAGGTATTTTCAATATACATGATTTGTGCAGGTAAAGTGGACCAGCCCAGCGGTCCATAAGCAAGGCCTAAGTCTCCAAGGTGCCAGGAGCAAAGCTCACCTAGTTCCAATTTGATTTAAGTTATTTTTCCTTTTTGTTGGTGTTATACCTTTATTTGGGTAGTTGTATTCTTTCTTTCCTTTTTAAGTCCTGTCGCCTTGAGTCTTTTCCTTTTTCTTGCGTCGACCATTACACAAGCTGAATAGCATATTAATAAGGCTCCCCTGCAGCATTGTAGGACAAAACTTTTTACCTAATCAATAAACGCAGTTCTTTCTCTGTTCAAGCCGCCGCTTGTCTTAGAACTTAGATTGTGTTCTTGCGTGTGAGATTTACCAAGGACGGGAGTTTGTGCAGTATCAGAGTTCTTCCATACCTTTGTGGTGCCATTCGATCCATCAACACTTCCCCTTGACCAGTTCAACAAGAGAGAGCGTCAAAGCCAACTTTTCAACTCCATCCTTCTCGGTTTGTAACTTCAAACCTTGAATCCATCGGCCCGATCCCTTCACCAAGCCGCAAGAGAGAGCCACCAAACCAACTTGTGAGACTTAGCCACCCGCTTCTAGGAACCACCCACTTGTTTCATATCAGTCCCTCTCGAGGAAAACATGCCACTACGTCCGAGAAGGGAAAAGGGGTGGTTGGTACCGAAGGTGGATTGAGGAGCACTCGGAGTGCTAACTCCTAGCCGAACTGGTCGCTAAGATCCGGCTTCATGTGTGATGCAGCCAAGGCGGCTCGTGGAGAACGTTCCGAGTCGGCGAAGCTCTTGGCCATGATTAACTACTCTTTTGCTGTTTTAAACCTTTGACTTATCGAGATTCGTTTGGGAACATGGCCGTTCACACGATGATGTTAACATTTATATCTTTCTTAACACTTATTCGTGATTTGATTTTTATTTCTCTCACTGAGTTTCTCTCTTTTGTTTAGCTTTGTTCGTCTATGAACGAATCCAAGGCGGCTCATGAAGCTGAGGTTCGAGAGTTTTAGCGTAATGCGGAGGAAGCCGCGCGTGAGTCTGAATATTGGAGGATCAAGTACGACAAATTTGTGGCCAAATACGAGAAGGCCAAGAAGAAGGACGCTCGGTATAAGGCAGGCAAGGAGAAGGCTTTTTTGAAGATGGTGGCTCTCCAAGAAGAGCTCGAGGAGGAGAAGACTCACGGGGAGCGGCACGTTTCGAAGGTGTGTATGCAACAACGGTGGGATTTGGCGGAAAAGTACTGCACTCGTGTGGGACAGGGGAAGGCTTTCCTTATCAAATTGGCAAAGGCCAAGAGGCGGAGGCGCATCTATCCGAGTTCTCTAGGAACTTACTCTTGATTAGTGATCTTGAGGGAGGTTCGAGCCTTGCTGCGGAGAAAGCTCTGATTAGAGTACCCCTTGTAATTTGTAATTTTTAATTTTTACTTTTGTTGTTTGGTTCGGGTCGTTTAGGTCCTTGTTGTATTATCAATCCTTCGAGATTTAATGAACCCTTTTGTGTTGAGCATGGATCTCTTTCCTGTTGAACTTGGATCTCTTTTGTGTTTTCCTTTTACTTTTTCATTGACTTGAGTCTAAGGTGCTTAGAGGGGATGCTTTTCCGGACATTCCGCTTTTTGGACCAGAGCATCGTTGAAGATACTTTCTGGGTTTGCGAAAGGGTTGTTGACGCTGGGCGTTGTCTTTGATGTATCAGAGCTACACATTTATAATCTCGTACCAGAGCTGGCTTTGTACTGTGTTTGCGAGATGTAACCGTACCAGTGTTCATTGGATGGCGTTTACTTGTGAAAGGATCTATGATAAGTCTAAACCAGCCATGAACATAGATATGACACACCATGAACATGGAGTTCCAAAAATTACAAGATATCACATCTTGCAAGAGAGAAACTTCTCTGATTTTTACTGAAAACAAAACTTATTATTATTCATGATTTTGGGGCTCTTTATATAGAGAATTACAAGTCATTTAAGTCCTAATTAAGAGCCTAACATGCAGAGCTTCTAGGAAATAGAAATTTGACTATAATCTGCATGTAAGAGAGAGAAATACACACCAATAAATGCAATTAAAGCTTGAACTCGAAAATGACTCTTCACTTGATAATCTGTGGGCTTCAAATGAGATCTTTTCTTCTTTAAATCCAGCCCATGAAGTTGCAAGCCTTGATTGATTGATGGATCGATTTCAGGATCATATCATTCCCTCCCTCTTGAAAAAGATTTGCCCTCAAATCTTGTTCTTCAATGAGGACTATAACTTGAACACTAACTAACAGAAGATGAAGAGGTGAGAAGGATGAATACAGAATGAATACCGAACTCCAGAGTCTGCTCTGATACCAATTGATGAAAACTCCCTTGAATCACCCAGTCTGAAGTTGAAAAGATTATGGAACGGATGGAACAAAACTGTGAAGAATGGAATATGGAATGAATTGAATGACTTTGCTAAGAGGCTGCGGAATTTCCTCAAGCAAACCAGGTTGAATTCTTGATATGACACACAAGAATTCAGGTTTGTTTACTGGATATGACACACCAATAAACAGTGATCTAAATTCATAAGGTTTTTGATAAAAGAAGATAGATAGTTCGAAAATAGGGAGTACAAGAGGTTTAAGTAGAGTTCAAGCAAGGCTTGCATGAACAGCAAGCATTAAATGACCTTGGAACTAGACAAAACACTTAATTAAAGTTCAAATTCGAATTTCCTCTTCATGCAATGGTCTTGGACGAAATTCTTCTTTATTTTGGGCTTCTTGGGCTTGAGGAGAATCAACTAATTGGTCAGTAACAATGTGGACCAATTGCCTCACTAAAAACCTTTCCAAAAAAACCCAGTGGGACAAAACTTGGAGAAGGGAAAAAGAGCACAATTGATTCACATACCCAATTAGTGATCTCTTTGGGCCTGAATCAAAACCAATGTGGTTTGATTTGCCTCCAAATGATCCATGGCTTGGATTTGTTGAAGTAGTCCTCCATTGGCTTCCTTGGGCTTCTTGCCCTTAAAAGGAGTTTTAAGTCCTTCTGGTGCAACTAAAGCTTCCTCAGCTACAAGCTCATCCTCAGGTACAAGGTCCATGTTCTTAGTGCTGTTCAGGATCACATCATCTTAATATAAAGTCCCTTGAATCACCCATTCTGAAATTGAAAAGATTCTGGTGCTGAAGGAACAGAACTGTGAAGAATGGAATATGAGATGGATTGAATGGCTTTGCTAAGAGGCTGCGGAATTTCCTCAAGCAAACCAGGTTGAATTCTTGATATGACACACAAGAATTCAGGTTTGTTTACTGGATATGACACACCAATAAACAGTGATCTAAATTCAAAAGGTTTTTGATAAAAAAAGATAGATAGTTTCGAAAATAGGGAGTACAAGAGGTTTAAGTAGAGTTCAAGCAAGGCTTGCATGAACAGCAAGCATTAAATGACCTTGGAATTAGACAAAACACTTAATTAAAGTTCAAATTCGAATTTCCTCTTCATGCAATGGTCTTGGACGAAATTCTTCTTTATTTTGGGCTTCTTGGGCTTGAGGAGAATCAACTAATGGGTCAGTAACAATGTGGACCAATTGCGTCATTAAAAACCTTTCCAAGAAAACCCAGTGGGACAAAACTTGGAGAAGGGAAAAAGAGCACAATTGATTCACATACCCAATTAGTGATCTCTTTGGGCCTGAATCAAAACCAATGTGGTTTGATTTGCCTCTGAATGATCCATGGCTTGGATTTGTTGAAGTAGTCCTCCATTGGCTTCCTTGAGCTTCTTGGCCTTAAAATGAGTTTTAAGTCCTTCTGGTGCAACTAAAGCTTCCTCAGCTACAAGCTCATCCTCAGGTACAAGGTCCATGTTCTTAGTGCTGTTCAGGATCACATCATCCCCCTTCACTTGAAAAGGATTTGTCCTCAAATCTGATTCATCTGCATGGACATAGAACAAGTTAGCACTCACGGAATCATGTAGGATTAAGGAGTTACCTCCAATTCTGTTTAGGCTCGGCTTTGGTGTGTATTTTATGTCTGGTGGTGCTTCTTTGATCAGTATGAAGAAGTTGACTTCTTGGTGTTTATGCTGGTCCAAATCAGGTGGCTTGAACCGTTTGTCTTCTTCTCTCTTTTCGGTTCTTCTTGTGCGCTTCAAGGCTGTTCTAAAACCTGCATGAGGCTCTTTTGACAAAGACAAGCAAATCATATCTCTGTGATCAGAAACAAAAGGATCCTTGAAAACATAGATTACCTTGGCATGTTCAAGTTCTATGTCTCTGGCTCGTATTAGGATTGGTGGTATCCATCCATGGCATAAAGCTTGTTCTTGATCAGTGAGAACTTTTCTGGTCTGATGATGTACTAGTTTTACTTCTTCTTTGTGTTTCCCATGTCCTGCATCAAAACAAGAAAAAGGGTACCAAGATTCTAGTGGCTGGTTGAAAAGCTTACCTTGTTGGGAATTGTTGATTGATTTGAGCATAAGTAATGCATCTGGCGGTTCATCCTTGAACATTGAAGATGATTGGAATACACCCCCACTCTTCTTATAATATTCCATTGTGGACCTCCTGATCTCAGGTTCTTGAGTTTGGTAGTTTCTTGGGTTGGTAACAGCATCATACTCTCTTGTTTCATAAAGCCTGATCTTTAAAACAGTTGATCCTGTACCAACAGAAAGCAAATTAGGCTTCATTCGTTTTTGGGAGTCTAGATAGGTACCTCGAGTTTGTTGCTTTTGAGTTCGTTGGCATATATCTGGTGGGTTCTCCTTGATATAACATGTGGGTTCTTCTCCCTGACTATCATTCAGTTCTGCATTTCCTCTAATGATGTCTCCAATTCTACTCTTGGTTCCTTGCTTGGGTTCACTACGAACAGATTGAGCCCATTGCAAATCTGGTGTTACTTCTATCAGACACCATTGCTTCTCCATGGCTCCTGTTTCTTTCTGAGCACTCATTGGACATAACAAGTGCATTATACTTGAAATAGGAAATTTAGAAACAGAGTACTTGAAACTATGACCTGTTATGAAGTTTTGCCAATATGGAATCAGGTTCTTAGTTTCTCTTATTCTGGTACCAAGCAGAAGGTCTTGTGCTGCATCTAAACCACGTGCACCACCTGATCTTGCCTCAAGAGGAAGGTTTGAGATTTGCCTCTGATCTGTGATCAAGCTTGGCTCTTCTTATTGCTCAACAAGCTTCTTTTGTATGTCCAGATCCTTATCCAACTGTTCTTTTCCAGTTTCTGAACCTTGAGTGTTCATCCTTTGTGGTTCAAGTAGAGGTGAACTAAGCTCAGGTTGAATGTATTTCTTCTCATCAGTTTGAGCACTGGATTGCTTTGGTTGCCCTCTGTCTTTGTGGAATCTTTCCCGACTTCTGCTAAGCTTCTGGTTTGAGTTCTGTTGAAACTTGTGTCGAAAGGCATCAATTTTTTCATCCATTATCTTTGTCATAGCCTCAATCAGCAGTTTGTTGTTTCTGTTGTTGCTGGATTCTTCCTCATCCTCTGTTCCAGACATGTTCTCTGAAACAGAAAACACAAATCCACCAGTAAAAAGTTCTAAAGAAACAACTTCTTAAAAGAAAGAAATTAAACTAGACCAAACAGGTGCTTAAACACATTTTCTGCAGATTAACACAATTCTGGATTTGAAAGATGAACAGTCATATTCTAGCCTAAAATTGCAGAACACAGATCTGTAGCTCTTAGGGTTCGAAACTAACAGATCTATAGGCCTAATATGTTTTAAATAAATCACAGCTAACAGATCTACATTTTCTGGTTCCAAAACAAGCAGATCTGTGCATGAGAAGATAAACAGACACAAAGAAAAAATAGAAAGAAAACTTAACTTGCAGGCTGGTTTGCTCTGATACCAATTGATGAAAACCTCCCAAGGATGATGCACTCTGAAGTTGGCAAAAAAGGATAAGCCTACATTCAACAGACTGTGAAGCCACAAAGAACAAGGAGATGTGGATTGAATGGATCACTCAGAAGCTGCGGAAGACTCCTGATTAACCGGCGGATCGATTCTCTGGATATTACACACCAAAAGGGGATCGACAGCTTGCTGGATATGACGCACCAACAAGGAATGGATAGAGAGATGGATCGAAAGACGCCACAAAGATCTGTGAAAGGATCTATGATAAGTCTAAACCAGCCATGAACATAGATATGACACACCATGAACATGGAGTTCCAAAAATTACAAGATATCACATCTTGCAAGAGAGAAACTTCTCTGATTTTTACTGAAAACAAAACTTATCATTATTCATGATTTTGGGGCTCTTTATATAGAGAATTACAAGTCATTTAAGTCCTAATTAAGAGCCTAACATGCATAACTTCTAGGAAATCGAAATTTGACTCTAATCTGCATGTAAGAGAGAGAAATACACATCAATAAATGCAATTAAAGCTTGACCTCGAAAATGACTCTTCACTTGATAATCTGTGGGTTTCAAATGAGATCTTTTCTTCTTTAAATCCAGCCCATGAAGTTGCAAACCTTGATTGATTGATGGATCGATTTCAGGATCATATCAAAAACAAGTGAAAGAGAATCCATGAAATATAAAATACAAATGACAAAGGTTCAGAATTTTTCTCAAGTCTGGCATAGATTCTTCTCCAAATCTTACAAGTAGAAACTCTTATCAAAAAGGTCTAGGTCACAAAAGCTCTGTAAATTCTGTGTACAAGAAGCTAGAGAATCGAAGATGAAAGATAAGATGATCTTGATCATGACGGCTCCCCCTCCTTTCTTCCTCGCGTCTCAAAACTAGGTAAGTGAAGTTTCCATATCTGTTTTGGACGGATGGAGCATGTGCTCCAAAGTGGAGCATGTGCTCTGAAGGGGAGCAGGTGCTCCATCGTGTGAAAATCTTCAAACTCGGGTTCTTTTCCTTCATCTTGACTCCTTTTTGCTCCAGAGGCTCCAGTTTCTCATATCTTCGTTTATAGATCCTTAGTAACCTGAAACGACTCGATAAAAACTAAAAAGACCCGCTAAAAGCTGCAAAACAAAGATTTGAATGAGGTAAAGTCGCCTCATATCAGGATGGCGCACATCGAGTTGATACACGGGGTTCCCATTGTAACATTGTAGATCGCGGGATGGTTGGCCACTGAGAAATTCACAATCTTCGTGATTCCGCCAGCATGAACCAGAAGTCAGATCGTTTTGTCCGTCATGGTTGCCTCTCCGGTGAACCCGGTCAGCGATCTCGGGTTGGGTTTGATGTCGGAAAAACTTACACCCATTCTTCGGAGTGTTTCCTGGAATATATGTTCACTGAACTTCCCGTGTCGATCAAGAATCGGGAAACGTGACTGTCATTAATGAATAGTTTCACCACTAGAGGGTAATCATGGGGTTGATCAAGTCCTTTTCCGTCGTTTTCTTCGAAAGTGATCAGGTCATCGTTTAGGGAATTCGGTTATTGTGGAGTTGACTTTTTGTCTCTTCTTCGCTGAAATGCCTTTATAGACGCGACTGTGTCTCGGTAGTACTGAGAGTCTCCCATGATCATGATGACTTTTCTCTAGTTATTTGCGGGGGACTCTTCATAAGATCTGCTTCCTCGTTTTGGCGCCTCTTCGATCGGCTTTCGAGGGCGTTCTTCGTTGGGCTGGTTGTCCTGTGTCTCTGCATTTCTTTCGGTTGCTCCGAGGCTCTCCATCTTTACTGCGTCTCCGAAGTCTCCGACCAAGAACTTGGCTGTGAGTCTTCTTGCGATGGTTATGCAACTCGCGGTCAACTAACCGTCAGCCTGGTGGAAATCATAAAAAGCTTTTTCGTCGAAGCCTGTATTGCGAGTCTAGGTGTTCCACGATCCTCGTCCATGTCAGGCTTTGTCGGGCGATCTCTCCGTCCTTACTTGGTAGTTTATGCGCTCCACCTTCGTGGTTAAGGTACCCGCTACCGCACCCACTTCGCCTCTCGATCGGTACGTTGGGTTGCTGGGTTGGCATTCGGGTCGTTGGCCTTGGTGGGTTGTGTATCTTTGTCAGAACCTTCATCTCTTCATCGTGGAGGACAAAATCGAGGCGCAGTGAAGGGCATCCTGGATGGTTGGTGACTTTTTAAGACAAATTTCTTCGCGGAAGCGAGACTCGAACTAAAAGGACTTCTTCAGGGTGTCTAGCACGGCTTTATCACTTAAACTGTGTTGGAGTCTTTCTGTTGGCCCTTGGGACAGAGAGTAGAAGTCTACGTCAGAGGTCGACCGGCTTATTAACAGCGAGTGATGCTTCAGGAAAGCCGCACATAGTTGATCGAAATTATCGATTGAATCTATTTCCAAGCGGGAGAACCACGTCAAAGCCGGTCCTTTAAATGCTTGACGAAAAGGAGGCATAAGCCGGCTTCTCTTTCTTCGTTTTTGAACAGGGCTTGACCCATGGCAATCCGAAAAGCCGTCATGTGAGCTGTTGGATCCGACGTCCCATCGTAGAATGGAATCCGGATTTTCCTGGGATTGGAAGGCTTCACATCCGTGATTTAAGTTGTGAAAAGGATCGTTTGGGTTTCCTCCAAGACCGGTTCAATCTCTGGGGCTGCACTAATGACCTGGTGGACGTGGGAATGCACTATCTTCATCTCACTTTTCGTGAGGGCGAGTTGGGATCTGAACTCGACCATTTCGCTTTTCGGGTTTTAGAGAATGGAATTCTGTCTGGTCCGCAAACTCTTCCTTGCTCCTCGGCACGCCATTGTTGCTTTACCCAGAGTATGTTTTACTCATCTTCAGAGAACTTTCACACCTCGTATTCCGTCTCATCTCCGTCTTGGCCAGTTTTGTTCTTGGTGGTTCTGGTTTGTCCTCCGTTTTCTTCCTCAGTTACCGTCGATGTAGGTCGATCGGCGTTTTGTCTGACGGTGCTCTTTCGCTGCAGCAGTGGTGGCTCAGATAGGTTCATCCTCGTTCCGATTGGGGTTTGTTCACTTGAGGTCTGCTCTCCTGGTGCTACTGGTTGCGGCGAGAATCTGAGACGACTTGCTCCAAACGTTCGTCGGGTTTGTTCTGGGACTCCTCGCGGGGGAACATTCCTGGCTCGGCTTTCTTCCCGGATTGTCTCCAATTGTTGATTCACTGTTCCATTGAGTTTCTCCTGCTTGGCTTGTCGCTCCAGGAGTGTGGCCAACATTGTCTTCAGTTTGGTCATGGAAACCGCCGCTCCGCCTGAGTCGGGCGCTCCACCGGGTTGGTTATTTGCTCCGTTGTTTCCATCATTTGTTTCCATCGTTGTTTACTCGATCTCCAGACATTCCTTTCTTGCTCATATCCTCTTGCTCTTAGGGTTTAGAATATTTCTCGTCCCCACAATCAAAACTTTTAAAAGAACTCAAGGACCAAGATCAAAAGTTTATTTAATAAGTAATTTTTCTAGCCAAATACAATGAATTCCGTAAAAGCTGTAAAGTCTTACAATACGAAGTCTTAGTATTTGGAATGGGATGGATGAAACCTTAATACATGTTATATATATATATACTAAGAAACGTAGGGTTCCGGGATGAGCTATTACCGATGAGGGACACCGCCAAGCAAAGCAATCCGCCGACTTCAACAGGTTCGGGCTTTATCTGCGGCCTGTCTTCTCAGCACGTCGTCATTTGGTCCTATCCTGACCGAGCTCGCCTTAGGTTTGGTCCGGTCTAATTCAAGTTTAATTCACTGTCTCGTTCGTCTTCTGTCCCGGTCTGGTGTCCGGTCCGTGAACAGTGTCATGAACAGTGTCATGAACAATGTTTCATGAATAGTGTTTCGTGAATGATGTTCTGAACCCGAGCTACGCTAGACCAAACCTTCAGATTGGAGATGTTACATTCGGTAAGTGAACAATGTCCCTTGAATCGTGAATAATGTTTATAACACTGTTCCGAAACCGAATATCGTTTAACCAACCTTTAAGCTCCCCGGTTCGGAAATGAAATAAGTAAAGATATCGTTTGAAAGACCAGGTGGTGCGAAACCTTTCTTGGTAAGGCCGGCGACATGCCTTCGGGAAGACAAGGTCGCCATCCTCTCTCTCCCGGGAGAGAGAACGGGCGACCTGCCCTTTCCAAGGAAGACCAGGTCGCCATCCTCTCTCTTCCGGGAGAGAGAACGGGCGACATTCCCTGCCCAAAGAGGAAACGGTCGCCATCCTCTCTCTCCCGAGAGAGAGAATGATCGGCCTGCCCTGTCCAAGGAGGACAAGGTCGCCATCCTCTCTTATAGAACCCTTGACCGGATCAACACCCCATGTGAAACTGTTGCGGGATACACTTGGGCCAGAGGCTACTAGTACACACGGCCAAGGATGGATCAATTGGGACCGTTAGGGGTTGCAGAATTTCCCCTAGTATTCCTACTCCTTAGGGGCGAGGATATGACTCACCACGAGACCCTTAGGGAGGTTGTTAATGGAAGTAACCCTTGCCAACAACAGGTTGTTCTCAAAGAACAAAGAGAAATATAATTCTCTAAATTAAGGAAAAGTTAAGAAAGATCAAAAAGGTTCTTATTCATTTCGAAATGCCGATACATATAGTGTTTAAGTTCAAAGGAAATAAATGAAAATGGTGAAAAATAGAACATAGAGCTCGGCTATATCAGCTGGCAAGCTGACTGGTCAAAGTGACCCTTAGGCTACTCTATAAGTATCCCTTGAACTACTCAGTCGCAAGAGCTTGGATCATGGTCCAATAGGTCAGTCCATCAGTGCAGGCCGAATGTCCCAGTCCCTGAGTGCATCCTATAACCATGTCCTGTACTTGAACTTGAAGTTCCATGGATCGGTCTTTGGCGAATGAACCATGGAACAAGTCCATGTCTAGGTCCCTCAGTCCTGGCTATGCTCCTTGGTCGAGAAAGGAGGTTTCTCGACCCACTCCTGGCCAATCCGACTTGACCTTTGCCTTTCTCTGGTCCACTTACGTGTTGAATCTGGACTCTGGGTCGAAGGATTCGGTCGATTGGTCGAGGATCCTTCCTCAACTCGTTCCCTGGCCGAGTTGGGTCGATACGGTAGACGATAAGGTTGGCAGCTCCCATCCCATGGTCCACGGTCTGGCCCTCACGATTAACCTACACTTCTTGCTCCATTGTTCCCGTCCCTGGTCCGGTGGTGTGATCCATGTCCTGATTCTCATCATTCCCCTCCTCTTGAAAAGGATTTGTCAACAAATCCGGATCATCTGCAACAAAAATACACAAGTCAGAAACATTGAAACTAGATCACATATCATACTTACCTTGGAGATCGATCTGGTAGGCATTGTCGTGTAGTCGTTTGACCACAGTAAATGGCCCATCTTTCCTTGGCATGAACTTAGAATTTCTCTCCTCATGAAACCATTCTCCCGGGAGAGAGAATGGGCGACCTTCCCTGTCCAAGGAGGACCAGGTCGCCATCCTCTCTGATAGAACCTTTGACCGGATCAACACCCCTTATGGAACTGTCGCCGGATAAACTTGGGCCGGAGGCTACTAGCAGACACGACCAAGGATGGATCAATTGGGACCGTTAGGCGTTGCAGAATTTCCCCTTGTATTCCCACTCCTTAGGGCCAAGGATATGACTGACCACGACACCCTTAGGGAGGTTGTTGATGGAAGTAACCCTTGCCAACAAGAGGTTGTCCTCAAAGAACAAAGAGAAATATAATTCTATAAATTAAGTAAAAGTTAAGAAAGATCAAAAAAAGTTCTTATTCATTTCGAAATGCTGATACATATAGTGTTTAAGTTCAAAGGAAATAAATGAAAATGGGGAATACAAGAACAAAGAAATCAGCTAAATCAGCTGGCAAGCTGACTGGTCAAAGTTACCCTTAGGCTACTCTATAAGTGTCCTTTGAACTACTCGGTCGCAAGAGCTTGGATCATGGTGCAATATGTCAGTCCATCAGTGCAAGCCGAATTTCCCAGTCCCTGAGTGCATCCTAAACCATGTCGTGTACTTGAACTTGAAGTTCCATGGATCGGTCCTTGGTGAATGGACCATGGAACAAGTCCATGTCCTGGTCCATCAGTCCTGGCTGTGCTCCTTGGTCGAGAAAGGAAGTTTCTCGACCAACTCCTGGTACTGTCCGAATCATAGCCAATCTGACTCGACCGTTGCCTTTCTCTGGCCCACCTGTGTGTTGAATCTGGACTCTGAGTCGAAGGATTCGGTCGTTCGGTAAAAGATCCTTCCGCAGCTCGTTCCCTGGCCGAGTTGGGTCGATACGGTAGACGATACGGTTGGCAGCTCCCGTCCCATGGTCCACGGTCTGGCCGTCACGATTAACCTCCACTCCTTGGTCCAATGTTCCCGTCCCTGGTCCGGTGGTGTGATCCATGTCCTGATTCTCATCATTCCCCTCCTCTTGCAAAGGATTTGTCCACAAATCCGGATCATCTGCCATAAAAATAGACAAGTCAGAAACATTGAAACTAGATCACATATTAAACTTACCTTGTAGATCGATCTGGTAGGCATTGTCGTGGAGTCGTTTGACCACAATAAATGGCACATCTTTCCTTGGCATGAACTTGAAAGTCCTCTCCTCAGGAAACCATTCTCCCGGGAGAGAGAATGGGCGACCTGCCCTGTCCATGGAGGACCAGGTCGCCATCCTCTCTAATAGAACCTTTGATCGGATCAACACCCCTTGTGGAACTGTCGGGGATAAACTTGGGCCGAAGGCTACTAGCACACACGGCCAAGGATGGATCAATTGGGACCATTAGGCGTTGCAGAATTTCCCCTTGTATTCCCACTTCTTAGAGCCAAGGATATGACTCACCACGACATCCTTATGTAGGTTGTTGATGGAAGTAACCGTTGCCAACAAGAGGTTGTTCTCAAAGAACAAAGAGAAATATAATTCTATAAATTAAGGAAAAGTTAAGAAAGATCAAAAAAGTTCTTATTCTTTTCGAAATGCTGATACATATAGTGTTTAAGTTCAAAGGAAATAAATGAAAATGGTGAATAAGAGAACATAAAACTCAGCTAAATCAGCTCAAGCCGAATGTCCCAGTTCCTGAGTGCATCCTAAACCATGTCCGGTACTTGAACTTGAAGTTCCATTGATCGGTCCTTGGTGAATGGACCATGGAACAAGTCCATGTCCTGGTCCATCAGTCCTGGTTGTGCTCCTTGGTCGAGAAAGGAAGTTTCTCGGCCAACTCCTGGTTCTGTCCGAATCATAGCCAATATGACTTGACCGTTGCCTTTCTCTGGTCCACTTGTGTGTTGAATCAGGCCTCAAAGAACAGTGAGGTACACAAAGCCGATTGTCAAAGAAAAGGTAACCTTTTAGCCTATGGTACTTACCAACAGTGTGCCTAACACTAGCCAAATAAGGAATCTTGCAATACACATTATGCTCATACAAGCTTTTAATGAATTCAAATCGTAAGAGTTTAGTACCAAGAGTAGAGAGTAGGGTATACCTGCGTGACAAGGCATCTGCAACCACATTTTCCTTACCTTGTCTGTACTTGATGACATATGGGAAGGTTTCGATGAACTCCACCCACCTGGCATGCCGTTTATTCAACTTGTGCTGTCCTTTAAGATGTTTCTGAGACTCGTGGTCCGTGTGGGTTATGAACTCTTTCGGCCACAGATAGTGTTGCCAAGTCTGAAGGGCTCTCACAAGGGCGTAGAGCTCGTTGTCATAAGTTGCATAGTTGAGGTTGGCTCCTCTAAGCTTCTAACTAAAGTAGGCTACGGGCTTTCCTTCCTGCATAAGAACCACACCAATTCAAATTCCTGAAGCATCACATTCTATTTCAAAAGCTTTAAGGAAATCGGGAAGAACAAGAAGTGGGGTGTTTTTCAACTTCCCTTTTAAAATCTGGAAGGCATCCTCTTGTGTGGGACCCCTTTTGAATCTTGCGTCCTTC
This sequence comes from Iljinskaea planisiliqua, assembly GCA_900108845.1. Taxonomy (NCBI): domain Eukaryota; kingdom Viridiplantae; phylum Streptophyta; class Magnoliopsida; order Brassicales; family Brassicaceae; genus Iljinskaea; species Iljinskaea planisiliqua. Next base: position 377,169 of record FNXX01000033.1, on the reverse strand, counting down.
TTGATCACCTCTGTCAATGGAGCAGCGATCGTACTGAAGTCTTTCAAAAACCGTCAGTAGAACCCGGCTAGGCTATGGAAACTTCTGACTTCTCCCACGGTCTTAGGACTCGGCCACTTTCTAATTGGCTGAAGCTTCTCTTCCTCCACCCAAATTCCATCTGCTCCTACAACAAAACCCGAAAAGACTAGGTTATCTGTTCCAAAGGTACATTTAGATGCATTGGCAAACAATTGTTCCATTCTCAAGACTTCTAGGACCATTCCTAAATGCTGCACATGTTCAAGCAGGCTGCAACTATAGACCAAAATCTCATCAAAATAAATCACTACAAATTCCCCTATGAAAGGTCTAAGCATGTGGTTCATCAATCGCATAAAAAAGCTTGAGGCATTAGTTAGGCCGAAGGGCATGACTAATCACTCATAAAGTCCCTGCATAGTTTTAAAAGCATTCTTCCATTAATCCCCCTGTTTCATCCTAATCTGATGATATCCATTCCTAAGGTCTATCTTATAGAAGACTCTAGACCCAGGCAACTCATCTAACATATCGTCTAGCCTAGGATATGGGTGGTGATACTTAACTGTGATGCTGTTGATGGCTCTGCAGTCCACACACCTTCTCCACGTCCCATCTTTCTTTGGGACCAGCAAGACTGGCACTGCACACAGACTCAGGCACTCCCGGATGAATCCTTTGCTCATGAGTTCTTACACTTGTCTTTGCACCTTCTTGGTCTCCACGGAGTTGGTCCTATAAGCCGGACGGTTTGGCAGAGAAGCTCCCAGAAGCAGATCGTTGTGGTGCTTGATTCCCGAGTAGGAGGAAGGCCACTAGGGATCTCTTCTGCAAAGACATCCCTAAAACTGTCCAACAACATCTTAAGTTCACTCGGGATATCCAGTGATTGGCTAGTTGCCATTAGTGTTTCATGGGAAGTAAGCCACAGATATTGAGTTTGAGAAGGCTGAGATTTCTAACTTAACTAAACTTGATCAGGAGGTTGGGTACCTTAGCCGGGGCCTTACCTTTATTTTCTAGGTCACGGCTCTTCCTAAGTTGAAGCTGGCCCTGATGAACCTCAGATGCGGTTAATGGTACCAAGGTGATCCTCTTACCATCGTGATCGAATGAGTGGAGGTTGGTGAAGCCATAATGAACAGCATTCTTGTTGAATTGCCACGGCCTTCCTAGAAGAATATGATTGGCGTCCATGGCAAACACTTCATCTACATACCGTCCTATGGTGAGGGGGATGGTAACTTGTTCATTGACTTATAAATCTCCATTCTCATTCAGCCATTCCAATTTCCTGACAAGGGTAACACTAGGTACATTTGTACAACTTCCTCCATATATTATCAAGGAACATACCTTGTCTTGCACGATGCATCTAGAATGGAAGATGTTCTCTCTTTGCTCTGTTTCCTCGGGTTTGGATTGGACACTAAGGGTGCGCCTTGTGACTAAGAGCTGCTCCTGGGCTGGTAAATCAAGCGGCTCGTCCTGTTTTTCAAAGATAGGTCTGGTATCTTCTTTCTCCTCCTCGGATTCAATCTCGCCATTCTCCAATAAGATCATCACCTTTTGATTCAGACACTTGTTGGCATAGTGACCTATACCCTGGCACTTGAAACATCGAATGTCTCTGGCTTTGCTCGTGGATTCCACGGCTTTGCCTTTATCAAAGCTAGATGGTAGGTTCGTTTTAAAAGAAGAAATAGGAAATTAACTTTGCACTGGACCTTTCTTGTGTGACAGGCTTCGGTGCTGAAGCGGCCTGGTAGCTCGCCCTAGGTGGGTAGGTTGGGTTGAAAAATCCCCTCCTCTTGGTCTGTTGTTCAACCAGGATGGCCTTGTAAAGCATTTCGTCGGTGCTTTCAAAGTCCTGAAGCTCCATCCTGTCCAAAGTGTCTCGGTTCAGCCCCGCAAGGAATCAGGCCATGGTTGCCTCTGCCTCTTCTTCTTTTCAACCTTCAACATAAGGGTCTCCATATCCTGGAAGTAGTCTTCCACACTCCTCGTTCTTTGTGCTAGTCGCCTTAGCTTCTGGAGTAGTTCCCTGTGATAATGACTAGGCAGAAATCGCATTCTCATTAGAAGGGTTAGTTCATCCCAAGTAGCAATAGGTGGTTCAGCGGCTCTTCTTCTTTGAGCTACTACCTGGTCATACCAATTAATTGCATATCCCCCAAACTTATAAGCTTCTAGTCTAACCTTTTTCATCTCTGTAAAGTTCTGGAAATCAAAGTTGAGCTTCACCTTTCTTTCCCATTCAAGGTAAGCGTTTGGATCATTCTTACCTAAGAAGGTTGGGATCTCAAGCCTAAGACCACCAAGGTTGTCTTCTGGTCTTCTGGCAAAGGGGTTGACTTCTTCCCTCACTCTCTGACCTCTCCTAGGTTGAAGCAATCGAGTTTCCATACGCTCCTCTTCCTCTTCTTCCTCATCCGATTGGTTGGTTCTTTCTCTTGTATGGGTCCTTCTTGGAGCATAGCCTTGTCGACCTTGTTGATCCTCCTGGACTCTATCTAGCCTTGTATGGAGTCCTTCCCAACCTGCATTCATTACTTGAATAAAATGTTCATTCGAATAAGTTAGTTGATAGTTAGTCAGACCGGCTCCCACAAGAACATTTCCATTTCCAGCCATCTTTAGCTACCTGCAAATACTGATCACAAAAATTAGCAAATAACAAGTGTTTGGCTCTCAAGTGATTGGCTCACAATTTGGAATGGTCACTCCGATCTGTCAGTCAGTGTTCTAACCAAACAACTCGATCCAATCGACAACTGTTTCCAACCACAACAAAAGAAAGAAAGGAAGATAGAATGATTGCAAGACTTTTTTTTTAGCAGATTAACCAAGCCTGATACGATTTCTCCTAGATCACTCTTTTTATTTTAATTTATATAAGACCGGCTCATCTAGCTGATCAGATAGACAGATAAGTATTTTTTTTTTTAATAAAATGGGAAGGTGAGAAGATGTTCTAAAGTAACCAACAAGGAGTGGCTCTGATACCACTTGATAGAACCCTTGACCGGATCAACACCCCTTGTGGAACTGTCACGGGATAAACTTGGGCCAGAGCCTACTAGCACACACGGCCAAGGATGGATCGATTGGGACCGTTAGGAGTTGTGGAATTTCCCCTAGTATTCCCACTCCTTAGGGCTGAGGATATGATTCACCACGACACCCTTAGGGAGGTTGTTGATGGAAGTAACCCTTGCCAACAACAGGTTGTTCTTAAAGAACAAAGAGAAAGACAATTCTCTAAATTAAGGAAAAGTTAAGAAAGATCAAAAAGGTTATTATTCATTTCGAAAAGCTGATACATATAGTGTTTAACTTCAAAGGAAATAAATAAAAATGGTGAAAATGAGAACATAGAACTCAGCTAAATCAGCTGGCAAGCTCACAAGTCAAAGTGACCCTTAGGCTACTCGGTAAGTGTCGCTTGAAATACTCAGTCGTAAGAGCTTGGACCATGGTCGAATAGGTCAGTCCATCAGTGCAAGCCGAATGTCCCAGTCCCTGAGTGCATCCTAGAACCATGTCCTGTACTTGAGCTTGAAGTTCCATGGATCGGACCTTGGTGAATGGGCCAATGGAACAAGCCCGTGTCTTGGTCCATCAGTCTCGGCTTTGTTCCCTGGTCGAGAAAGGAAGTTTCTCGACCAATTCCTGGTTCTATCCGAATGATGGCCAATCTGACTTGACCATTTCATTTCTCTGGTCCACTTTTGTGGTGAATCTGGACTCTGGGTCGAAGGACTTGGTCGTTCGGTCGAAGATCCTTCGCCAGCTTTTTCCCGGGTAAAGTTGGGTAGATACGGTAGACGATACGGTCGGCAGCTCCAGTCCCACGGTCCACGGTCTGGCCCTCACGATCAGCCTCCACTCCTTTTTCCAACGTTCCCGTCCCTGGTCCGGTGGTGTGATCCATGTCCTGTTCCTCCGTGTTCTGATGTCTAGAGACCGCGATCAAGTAGCCACATTCCGTAAAATGGACTTGGGATTTGTTTCTTCGTGTTTGGATGTCTAGAGACCACGATCAAGTAGCCACATTCGGTAAGACCAGAATCATGCTGGTTTCCTGGGAAACTCATTCTGATCAGAAATGATCTGGATGATTTTCCGGATTGGCCGAAGGAACCATAGGTCTCGGCCGATGGTTAGGGACTCGCGCGTGATCCAATGGTCTTGGACCAGACACACGTGTGGTCAGTATAAGGCCACGGTTCATGCATCCGTGTATCGGACTGGGTGGGTCGGAGTAATGCGGTTTGGCCGTGTAATGCGATCGGATCCAGGCTTGTAACCGGATCCGGTAAGTGCTATAACCGTACGTACAACTGGGCTTAAGTCCAAGACAAGTGATGCGAAACTCTCCATGCCTTTGCGACCCATGAGAAACTGCCAGGCACGAAAGGTGTGAATGGACAGGTTGCATGGTTGAACAGGCATGACTTGCAAACCATTGAGACTGTTCGGCGAATTGCACCCTTTGGGTCAATAGCCATCACGGCCGAGTCCCAACTTGGACCCACAGAACCGGTGTGAGTGTTGGCATGCTAGGGACGTGTAGAAACATGTCTTTGGGTGACTGAACCTCTACGGTCTGTACAGGTGGTCCGGTTGCGAGAACTCGGAGAAGTGCCGTGGTCGGCCGAAAGGCTTATACGTGCCAAGGAGTGCCACAGTCTCTGGCCGATGGTTCCTCCGGACAAACGGACGATCCGTTTGTCCCTAAGGCTACCTAGTTGATACGTGGTCAGTGGGGCGGTTGGTTGAATGACCTAGTACAACTGGGGATAGTCTTATGATAAGTTAGGATAGGCTTCGGCTATACTAACGGGGCATAAGGGTTCTGGGAAGCATATTCATAGTTCCGTTACGGACTAGTCCGATTACTGACGCGCTTATATCTTTTCATGACGTGAGGTTGGTCCGAGTATGGACCAAGCCTATGTGCACGGTCCGGCGGCCCCCTGATGATGTGTTGTGTGTGTTAGGAGCTCTGGATAGAATAGGATCGGTCCATGTAAAGCCTTCGGGAAAACTTTAGCATGATGTATCGAATCCTTATTATATCAATAAGAGTTTCCTTTTCCTTATCTATCTCCTTTAATTCCGCATAAATGGTAGATAGAGGAACCTCGTGGAATAGTTTAGTTAAGTTGTTTGGATAGGGCCTTAGTCTCATGGAGACTAAGAAGTGGGACGACCGATCCGGGTTGGGTTGTTTCAAGTTGGTATCAGAGCATGCTTGATTCTAGGACAGTGAGGTTATGGGATAGTACACACACACACGGCAGGCGCCGAAGGACTAGTGTTAGGTTTTCTTGTTTTCTTTTCCCTTGGTTCAATAGGTTATTAGACGATTCTAATATATACTGAACTTGTAGGGTTAGAAAACCAAATCCTCCAAGAGGAGGAAGTCTAAGAAAACCACATTAGAGGTTACTCTGTCAAGAGTAGGAACATCCAACCAACTGGTTGAAGACCTGACTGGACCTGTGGTCGGGAATGAGAATACCGGTACGGTACTTCCTCCCCCAACCACTCAGACCCGGACAGGAGTGGTAGGGATTGAGCATGTGGAATGAGACACCCCAACTCGGATACACGACCCGTATCGGTCGTCCCACTTCTTAGTCTCCATGAGACTAAGGCCCTATCCAAACAACTTAACAAAACTATTCCAGGAGGTTCCTCTGTCTACCATTTATGCAGAATTAAAGGAGATAGATAATGAAAAGGAAACTCTTATTGTTATAATAAGGATTCGATACATCATGCTAAAGTTTGCCCAAAGGCTTTACATGGACCAATCCTATTCTATTCAGAGCTCCTAACACACAGCACACATCATCAGTGGGCCGCCGGACCGGGCACCTAGGCTTGGTCCATACTTGGACCAACCTCACGTCCTGAAAAGATATAAGCACATCAGTAATCGGACTAGTCCTTAACCGAACTATGCATATGGTTCCCAGAACCCTTATGCTCCGTTAGTATAGTCGAAGCCTATCCTAACACATCCTAAGACTTTCCCCAGTTGTACTTAGTCATTCAACTAACCGCCCCACTGACAAAGTATCAACTAGGTAGCCTTAGGGACAAACGGACGATCCGTATGTCCGGAGGAACCATCGGCCAAAGACCGTGGTACTCCTTGGCATGTATCAGCCTTTCGGCCGACAGCGGCACTGCTCCAAGTTCTCGCAACTGGACCACCTGTACTGACCGTAGTGGTTCTGTCACCCAAGGACATGTTCCAATACGTCCATGGCATACCAACACTCACACCGGTTCTGTGGGTCCAAGTTGGGACTCGGCCGTGATGGCAATTGACCCAAAGGGTGCAATTCGCCGAACAGTCACAATTGTTCGCAAATGGACCAAGCTCACCGACCGAAGAGGTTTTACCAGCCAAGGACACGCGTTAGCATGCCCAAGGTACGCTTACGCACCCGCACCGGCTCACCCTATCCAGAAGCGACCAACAGTAAGGACTTTTGCTACCAAAAGGTCCAACTTGCCGAACGGACGCGATGGGTCACAGGTCATGTCTATCCGACCATAGGCCCAACCGACCATCCCCTCTGGACTCATTACGAACCAGACGATTCCCATAGGCAACCGGCAGTTCCAGTTCGCAACCGTTCGTAGGCATCCGGACGTGACCATGCGGCTGAAGGTTCTTTTATGGATTCTTCCCGGATCGGCACACAGCCATGATCCGAGCGCATTACGCGACCCGAACCTCACAACCGTTCATTCGCACTATAAGAAATGCCCGGAACCGATCACCAAACCCAGGATAACTGCTTTCACATGAGTCTGGCCAAGACCAGAGACTCACGGATCAGCAGTATAAAAAAGGTAGAGAGGGAGACAAGACAAAGGTTGCAAGACACGGCCCAATAAGTCCGGTTCCGGAATCGCAACGGTTGTCACCGGCGATTCAGGATCAACGGTTAGACATGGGTTAGTCAGACATACCTTTGGGACTTGATCAGGATCAACAGGGTCTTTCCCTTTGTCGATGGCCGGAACTTCTTCCACACCGGACATCTTTCCTGGTTGCAGTCTCTCTATTTATCACTTTCCGATTACAGTCGGTATTTCTCTATTTCTTTCTTACTCATGGTTTTTCCTCCAGGAACTGATGCCAAAACAAGGCGTGGGGGTCTGGTATTTATAGGCGAGGCCTTGGCCTGTCAAACAGACACCACCGAATGGTTGCATCCATTCGGGAAGGGTTGCCTTGGTTCGTGGTGACCCTACGACCAGGGACCCTTTCCCCATCCCCTTTCGCACTCACACCTTTTCCCCTGTCACACCAGCTCTCCTCCGACCTCCGGAGGTGAATGACACTCCCCGGTCACTAGCTGACCCAGCTAAATCACTAGGTCACCAGCTGGTCCCAGCTGCAGGTTACTTCCTCCAGCTGCCCGAGCTGGCCGTGAGCTGAACCCGCTGACCCAGCTGGAGTGTCACTGTCCATACTGGACCATGAGCTGCCCCAGCTGTCCTCAGCTGATGTTTCACCTGGGTCTAGTTAATTCCCATCATTTCTAGCTCGGATAGGAACCAACATCCTTACCGGCCATCACCCTTCCGGACCATGTCCCTTATGACTAAAGTCTTTTGACCCGGTCCTTCTCTCTGGCCTCATGGTCCGTACTCAGGGCCTTAGTGGGAGTTGGGGGCATTACAATGGCTATTGACCCAAAGGGTGCAATTCGCCGAACAGTCGCAATGGTTCATAAGTCATGCCTGTTCAACCATGCGACCTGTGCATTTGCACCATTCGTGCCTGGTAGTTTCTCATGGGTCGCAAAGGCATGGCGAGTTCCGCATTACTGTTATATGGACTTAGTCCCGGTTGTACATAAGTTTATAACACTTACCGGATCCGGTTCCAAGCCTGGATCCGATCGCATTACACGGCCAAACCGCATTACTCCGACCCACCCAGTCCGATACACGGATGCATGAACCATGGCCTTATACTGACCACACACATTTCTGGTCCAAGACCATTGGATCACGCGTGAGACCCTAACCATCGGCCGAGACCTTCCTTAGTCATTAGGCACACTGCCGAGTACTAAGGTGGTTCCTTCGGCCAATTCGGACAATCATCCAGAACATTTCTGATCGGAATGAGTTTTCCAGGCAACCAGCGTGATTCTGGGCTATATCTGCAGATGGCACCCGTTCGTACAATGCCTGGCAGAGGGGTCCCTTATGGATTCTCCCGGATAGGCTCTTTGTCCTATCCGTTGCATTACGCGACCCGACCCTCATCCCATTCGCATGAACCTTTCGGTGGCACGAATTGACCCAAGCCAAGAATACTCAATTTCCCATGAGTCTGGCCGAAGCCAAAGACTCAGGGGATCAACCGTATAGAAAGGTAGAGAGGGATAAAAGACAAAAGTTGCGAGACACGCCCCAATCAGTCCGGTTCCGGGATCGCAACGGTTGTCACCAGCGATCCAGGATCAACGGTTAGGCATAGGTTAGTCATACATACCTTTGGGACTTGATCAGGATCGACAGGGTCTTTCCCCTTATCGATGGCCGGAACTTCATCCACACCGGACATCTTTCCCGGTCCCACTCTCTCTTTCTCACTTTCCGATCAAGATCGGTACTAACTCTCTTTCTTTCTTTTCTGACGGTTTATCCTCTGCATGAACTGATGCCAAAACAGGCGTGGGGGGTCTGGTATTTATAGGTGAGGCCTTGGCCTGTCAGACAGGCACCAGCGAATGGTTGCATCCATTCGGGAAGGGTTGCCTTGGTTCGTGGTGACCCTTCGACCAGGCACCCTTTCCCCACCCTCTTTCGCACTCACACCCCTTCTCCTGTCGCACAGCTTACCTCTGGAGGTGACTGACACTCCCCGGCCACTAGCTGACCCAGCTAGTGATAGATACCGAGGTACCGACCCCGGCCAGACGTCCATGGACCGATCGGAGGATGAAGAGCCAGGACTGGACGGACCGTGCAATCATGCTGAGGAACAACTTGTTCGTGAGGAAATTGAGGTTCAACCACAGGAAATCAGCTCAGGACAAGGATCAGGACATCCGGACGCTACGGCCATGTTCCGTATAGACCCGGCAGGACACGGGAGCCAGCTACGAAGGGACGTCCGACCCAAAGACCGAATCACCCGACGAACTCGATCCCAATCTCGTCCTAAAAGCCAAGAGGAAGACAACGAACGAGGCAGAATTCAGATGGCCCGAGCCAATTCAGAGAACGGACGTGACACTCAAGTTCTAGACCAAACCGGACGTCCGGACATTGACCCAGCCGAGAAGGAAGGAAGTTTTCCAGACTATATGGACTTTTCCAACGTCCGAAGTTTGAGGCAGCACATATTGGGACTTAAGGAGATGATCGAACGTGGGAGTTTTCAGAATGCACGAGGCGAACCTGATTTGCCCCAAGAAGGTCACCTTTGCTCCATCCGTGCCCGAGAAACACCAAGCTGAAAGACACCGGAAGTTCAAGGGTCAACTTGGCCGGAAGTTGAGAAGTCAACCTCATCAAATCGCGCGGACCAAAGGCGACTTTGACTTGATCTAAATCTAGTCTAGCTTCATTTATTTTAAGTTCTAGGAAACTTCAAAAAAACTCCTCGTGATACTCTATCCTCTAGCTGCGAATTACTTTAAGTTTGTAAGAACACCATTTTTTACAGAATAATCGAAGTTTTAAGTATCTTTTTCTTGAGAGGAAATCTCACTGTTCTCTTTGAACATTTCGTTGGTTTTGGCAAGGGTTACTTCCAAATCAACAAACCTCCCTTGGGTTCATTGTTAAGGGCTACTTCCTTGAATCCCTTGGAGTGGAGAATACCAAGAGTCTTCCGCAACTCTTGACGGTCTCAATCGATCCACCAGCTTGATCCGTGTATGCTAGTAGCTGCGGCATCATTCATATCCCAAACTTACCCACAGAGAGTATAATCCTACCGAGGGATCCATTACGTGGTATCAGAGCCACTCTTTGTTGGTAAAAAAAAAAAAAAAAACTGTTCATCTTCTTTAAACTCTTTCTTCGCAAATTCTGTTCTATTTTATTTCAATCCGGGCCACCTTCTTACCCTCCATATCTTCTGTCTAATCCTCTATAAGTTTAAAAAAAAAAAAAAAAACCAGAAAAAAAAAAAAAAAAGAGTTACGTACAAACTGAGGAGAAAACCAGTTTGTGAGGGTGGTGGAAGAGAAAGCCTGCTGGCTGAAGAGAAAACCCAGCCTTGAGGTGGTTAAAGCGGATTCCTTCTTTCAGAAATTTCTGTCCAACCTTCTTCCTTTTTGCTGCTTGGGATTTTTTCTTGCTAGATCGGGCTTGATTTGTTCTCTTAGAACTTTGGGAAAAACTCTGAGTGTTACCTAAACCAAACCTGTGAGATCAAACACTTGAGTGGGGAGGATAAACACCTGAGAGTGAGGGCTTTGTGACTTTAACGCTATCTGTTTAAGTGTCTTAACAGGAAGCCATGTCTGACAGCGACGATGAAAGGAACCTCAATTCTAGAAGTGGTCTGTCGAATTTACAAATTAAAGCTTTAACTGACCATTTGATGAGAGCTGTGAACCTAGGTCTTGAAGAAGTTAACGTCCGTCTGGACAAAATCCAGGAAGACCAGCAAGGCCAGGCCAGAGAAGAGCTCGTGGCAGAAGGAACAGCCGGTCATTAGACGGCCAGGACATGGAAGATCGCTTTGAAGACAACCGTTCCCTCAGACCCAGGCGAGGCAATAGGAACCGGGAAGAAGAAAACCCATTTGCCAGAAGGACGGACGATGGGCTTGGTGGACTTCAGCTGAAAATTCCTACCTTTGATGGTAAGAATGATCCGGACGCCTATTTAGAATGGGAAAGGAAAACCGAGCTTGTTTTTTATTGTCAAAACTTTTCGGAACTTAGGAAAGTAAGATTAGCTGCTGCTGAGTTTAGTGGTTATGCCATTAATTGGTATGATCAAGTAGTTTCTCTTAGGAGACGGATAGGAGAAAGTCCAATAACTACTTGGCAAGAACTAACAGAACTGATGAGAAAAAGATTTGTTCCTAGTCATTATAACAGGGATCTTCATCAGAGGTTGAGACGTTTGACACAGGGAACAAAGAATGTTGAGGACTATTTCCAGGAGATGGAAACCCTCATGCTCAAAGCTGATGTTGAGGAGGATTTGGATGCAACTTTGGCTCGCTTTTTTGCAGGATTAAACCGAGAAATACAAGACCGGTTGGAGCTCCAGGAGTTTGAAAGCGTGAAGGAAAAGGAGAGGTTTCTCTAAGCCTGCCTACGCCCCGAAGCCAGCGTATTCACCAAAACCGGCCTATGCACCTAAGCCAAACTACCAAGACAAAGGTAAGTCCCTCCTTCCAGCAAATACCGAGTTTAAAACTAACCCCTCTACACGTTTTGATAAGGGCAAAACCGTGGAATCCACGAGTAGAGCCAGGGATATCAGGTGTTTCAAGTGTCACGGACTAGGACATTATGCCAACAAGTGCCCGAACCAGAAAGTCATGATTTTGCTTGATAATTGAGAAATGGAGTCCGAGGATGAGGAGGAAGAAGACACCGGACCAGTCTTTGACGAGGAAGAACCCTTTGACTATCCGGCCCAAGGCAATCTCCTCGTGACCATGAGATCACTAAGTGTCCAACCCAGGACCAGTGACAAAGAACAGAGGGAGAATCTCTTTCACTCTCGTTGCCTGGTCAATGACAAGGTTTGTTCTTTAATCATTGATGGTGGGAGTTGCACTAACGTGGCCAGTGATGTCCTTGTCAGGAAACTGGGGCTGGAAACCAGACCACACCCGAGACCATTCAAGCTAGAATGGCTGAATGAAGAAGGAGTCCAGCACGTCAAAGAACAGGTCACTGTTCCCATTACCATCGGCCGATACCATGACGAGGTCGTATGTAATGTCTTACCTATGGACGCCAGCCATATCCTGTTAGGCCGGCCGTGGCAATTCGACCGGAAGGCCGTCCATGACGGATACACTAACCGGCACATGTTTGAACATCAAGGAAAGAAAATTACCTTAATGCCTCTATCTCCAACCGAAGTACATCAGGATCAAGTACAACTTCGGAAGAGCCGGGAGCTAGAGAAAGAATCAGAACAGGTCAGAAAGTCTAACTTTTATATCAAGCCAAGTCAGGTAAAGAAAACTCTGTTTTCTCGTCCATCTTTCATTTTGCTTGTATACAAAGAAACTCTGACAGCTTCAAACGTTCCACCGGAGCTACCGAGTGAACTTAAGCCCTTGTTGCACAGGTTTCAGGACGTGTTCCCAGAAAAAACTCCCAGTGGGTTACCACCCATTCGTGGAATAGAACACCAAATCGATTTGGTACCAGGAGCCTCCCTACCAAACCGACCGGCTTATCGCACCAACCCGACAGAAACCAAGGAGTTGCAAAGGCAAGTTGACGACCTAATGGAAAAAGGCTACATCAGGGAGAGTCTAAGCCCCTGTGCGGTCCCGGTCTTGCTTGTACCCAAGAAGGATGGAACCTGGAGAATGTGTGTGGACTGCAGAGCCATAAACAACATTACGGTTAAGTATCGCCATCCCATTCCTCGTTTAGATGACATGTTAGATGAATTGCATGGTTCAAAGGTCTTTTCTAAAATAGATCTTAGAAGTGGGTATCATCAAATTAGGATGAAGGAAGGGGATGAATGGAAAACAGCCTTTAAAACTAAGCACGGCCTTTATGAGTGGCTTGTTATGCCGTTCGGCCTGACGAACGCCCCTAGCACCTTTATGCGATTAATGAATCATGTACTGAGATCATACATAGGAGAGTTTGTCGTCGTGTACTTTGATGACATTTTGGTCTATAGCACGAGCATGAGTGAGCATGCTAGACATCTAGGACTGGTCTTAGAAGTGCTTAGGAAGGAACGGTTGTTTGCCAATGAAAAGAAGTGTATCTTTGGAGCAGATCACCTAGTTTTCTTGGGTTTTGTTGTAGGAGCTGACGGCATCCGTGTCGATGAAGAGAAGGTCAAGGCCATCAAAGACTGGCCCAGCCTAAAGACCGTGAGTGAAGTCCGAATCTTCCACGGGTTGGCCGGCTTCTACAGGAGGTTTGTCCCAAACTTCAGTACCATCGCGGCCCCTCTTACTAAAGTCATTAAAAAGAACGTGGGGTTCAAGTGGGAACAAGCTCAAGAAGATGCCTTCCAGACCTTAAAAGGGAAGTTGACTCAAGCTCCTTTACTTGTACTTCCCGACTTCTTTAAAACCTTTGAAATAGAATGTGATGCATCTGGTGTTGGTATAGGTGCTGTTCTGACGCAAGAAGGAAAACCATTGGCGTACTTCAGTGAGAAACTGGGTGGAGCAACCTTGAACTATCCGACCTACGACAAGGAGTTGTATGCCTTGGTCCGAGCCCTTCAAAAGTGGCAACATTACCTATGGCCAAAGGAGTTCGTCATACACACTGACCACCAGTCCCTAAGGCATCTCAAAGGCCAACAAAAGCTCAACAAGAGGCACGCACGGTGGGTGGAATTCATAGAAGCCTTCCCGTACGTCATCAAATACAAACAAGGTAAAGAGAACATAGTAGCAGACGCTCTATCTCGGAGGTATGCGCTTCTTTCTTCTCTTGGAACCAAGTTGTTAGGATTTGAATTCATTAAAGAACTGTATGAGGCCGACACTGACTTTAGGGAACCTTATCTTGCTTGCTCTAGACACGCCCATGGCAAGTACTATCTGTCTGAAGGTTACCTTTTCTTTGACAACCGTTTATGTGTACCTCACTGTTCTTTGCGAGAAGTGTTTACCAGGGAAGCCCATGGAGGTGGTTTAATGGGACATTTCGGACCAGCCAAGACCCTTAAAGTTCTTCAGGACCATTTCTACTGGCCAGGGCTAAAGAAGGACGTGGAAAGGATCTGCAGCCGATGTGTGACTTGCAAGGAGGCTAAGTCCAAAAGTACAAACCAAGGTCTGTATTCTCCTTTACCAATTCCCTATCATCCCTAGACTGATCTATCTATGGACTTTGTCTTAGGATTGCCTAAGTCTAGATTAGGTAAAGACTCCATCTTTGTTGTGGTAGACCGTTTCTCTAAAATGGCACACTTCATTCCCTGCTTAAAAACGAATGATGCTTCTCATGTTGCCGATCTATTCTTTAGAGAAATTCTTAGACTTCATGGAATGCCTAGGACCATAGTCTCAGATCGTGATGCTAAGTTCTTAAGCTACTTTTGGAAAACTTTGTGGACCAAACTAGGAACTAAACTGTTGTTTTCAACAACCTGTCACCCTCAAACCGATGGCCAAACAGAGGTAATCAACAGAACCCTATCAGCCTTGCTTAGGACGTTAGTTAAAAAGAATCTTAGATCATGGGAGGAACATTTGCCGCATGTAGAGTTTGCATATAACCAATCTGTGCATTCAGCTACCAAACATTCACCATTTGAAATTGTTTACGGATTTAACCCACTGTCTCCTCTTGATCTCATTCCTTTACCTGTTGATGAAAGGATAAGTTTAGATGGCAAAAAGAAGGCCAAACTTGTTAAGCAGATTCATGAAAAAGTCCGAGCCAACATTGAAGCAAAGACAAAACAGTACGAAAAGTATGCTAACAAGCACAGACGGAAGGTGGTATTCCAACCAGGTGACCTCGTTTGGGTACATCTGAGGAAGGAAAGATTCCCAGAGGAGAGGAAGTCTAAGCTGATGCCAAGGAAGGATGGACCCTTCACAGTGGTCAAGAAACTTCATGACAACGCCTACCAGCTGGATCTTCAAGGTAAGTACGATATTTCCTCAAGTTTTAATGTGTCTGATCTATCTCCTTTTGTTTCAGATGAACCAGACTTGTGGACAAGTCCTTTTCAAGAGGGGGAGAATGATAGATACCGAGGTACCGACCCCGGCCAGACGTCCATGGACCGATCGGAGGATGAAGAGCCAGGACTGGACGGACCGGGCAATCATGCTGAGGAACAACTTGTTCGTGAGGAAATTGAGGTTCAACCACAGGAAATCAGCTCAGGACAAGGATCAGGACATCCGGACGCTACGGCCGTGTTCCGTATAGACCCGGCAGGACACGGGAGCCAGCTACGAAGGGACGTCCGACCCAAAGACCGAATCACCCGACGAACTCGATCCCAATCTCGTCCTAAAAGCCAAGAGGAAGACAACGAACGAGGCAGAATTCAGATGGCCCGAGCCAATTCAGAGAACGGACGTGACACTCAAGTTCTAGACCAAACCGGACGTCCGGACATTGACCCAGCCGAGAAGGAAGGAAGTTTTCCAGACTATATGGACTTTTCCAACGTCCGAAGTTTGAGGCAGCACATATTGGGACTTAAGGAGATGATCGAACGTGGGAGTTTCAGAATGCACGAGGCGAACCTGATTTGCCCCAAGAAGGTCACCTTTGCTCCATCCGTGCCCGAGAAACACCAAGCTGAAAGACACCGGAAGTTCAAGGGTCAACTAGGCCGGAAGTTGAGAAGTCAACCTCACCAAATCGCGCGGACCAAAGGCGACTTTGACTTGATCTAAATCTAGTCTAGCTTCATTTATTTTAAGTTCTAGGAAACTTCAAAAAAACTCCTCGTGATACTCTATCCTCTAGCTGCGAATTACTTTAAGTTTGTAAGAACACCATTTTTTACAGAATAATCGAAATTTTAAGTATCTTTTTCTTGAGAGGAAATCTCACTGTTCTCTTTGAACATTTCGTTGGTTTTGGCAAGGGTTACTTCCAAATCAACAAACCTCCCTTGGGTTCATTGTTAAGGGCTACTTCCTTGAATCCCTTGGAGTGGAGAATACCAAGAGTCTTCCGCAACTCTTAACGGTCTCAATCGATCCACCAGCTTGATCCGTGTATGCTAGTAGCTGCGGCATCATTCATATCCCAAACTTACCCACAGAGAGTATAATCCTACCGAGGGATCCATTAGCTAGCTCACTAGGTCACCAGTTGGTCCCAGCTGCGGGTCACTCCTGTAACACCCCCGAACCGGTCTAGGTAAAAGTTAACCCATCGGCCGTACAACAATCAAACATGAACATGTACGACCAACTTCATAACCCAAACCAGTCCGAAGACGCCACAGTGTCGGGTCTATCCGAGAGTCAGCCTCGTCCAGAACCTATCTAGAGCTAAGGCCAACCACTCGTGGTAGCTCGACCCCTTCAGCCAGAGCTTAAGGCTTTGCAACCCAATCTCCAGCCAAAGGTTGTGTTAACTTGGACTAAGTTAATACCAGGAACACAAGGGTCTTACACACACCAAAAGCTTCTCTTTTATTCCATCAAACGTAATTATACAAAATCCGCTTATTACAAAACCTATCCACATGTGGATGCATCCTACTATACCCTATGGTACAAACCCGAGGTTCCAAAACGTTTACAAACATACTTACAACTTTTTAGCAAAGCACACCACCAATCTACTCTGGATTTACCTACCGTCCGCCGCTCTCTACCCTTCTCTATGGTTTCCTGCAAAAGGGAGGAAAGGGTGAGTAATCTAACATTACTCAGTGAGTCCAGGACTCACGAAACCCCAAGGGTTCCCCAAACACTCAAACGTTAAACCCAATAGCCGAAGCATAACAACATCGTTAATATACACATGCGGAAGCATAAACATGCATGACTCTAGTAACCACTAATACTATGCATGCAACTCTCTCTCTCTCTCACTCTAACTCTCTTTCTAACTTAGAGGCCTCTACGTGTAGCAGCCATTCCCCTTGAACACCCTGCACTTGTCAATGACACAGAAAGCCAAGCCGGAACATCACTCTTAACCGAGGCCCGATCACACACGGCGCAACTCGGTGGGATTCCGACTATCTATGGCTATCCCTCTCTATCCCGTCGGATAGTACTCGGCCCCAGGCTGCAATCCCGTCTCTCCGAGTCTTCTTACCCAATCCAACATGAGTAAGGCAGCGGGGAATGCTGACTACACCTTTCCTATATCATATGGGTCATCACAACCCACATGATAACAACCAAGATCGTATGCGCCGATACCCTGAATCAGTTCACACGTCCGGCCATGACCCGTCCGCGCTGATCCATCAGTCATCGGTTCACACATAAACGGCCAAGGCTTACCGTATGCGCTGATCCCCTGGATCAGTTCACACATACGGCCGTGGCTTAGTAACATAGCATGCCGGTCCTTAAGACACGTGCACCTAGTACTAACGCCCACTACCATATCAGCGTCGATCCTCACCGATCAAACGCTCTACACAATGAAGAATTAGCGACCTAGTGCGTTCCAGCCCAGCTGAACGACCCCTAGTCCTAATCCTCCTCAATAACCAAAGTATCCAGCATGCGTGGCCTCAATGCCACATGCAGCTAATACTTAACCAATATGCATAAATAAATTGGATACTACGCATGGATCCCCCGGATCACATGCTGACGACTTACCATCATCCGGTAAGGTGGAACACATGCCCCGTGGACATGCACCAACCATTACCTTTACCACTGGTTGACAGCACACGGATCTATACATATCCATGGCTATTCCTGCAAAACAAATCAATCCACACATACATGCAAGTACATATCCTACTCTACCGAGACCAGTGCTGGAACACAACGTTAATCCGTCCTCTTCGGGAAACTCACGTTGTATTACAGACAGTAATCACGGTAGTCCACATCTACCGGGACTCATCCTCACTTGACGGATTAACAAATCCGTACCACGCCCTTAATCCTCCGGTCCTGGTCTAAAACGACGATCCACGCAAAGCTTGGTTCCTAAGGCTCTACCGGGATACTAATCCACTTCAGCTTTCTCTTACTAGAATTCTAAAAGCTTATGGTGAGTTTTTCTACTTTGGATGAACTAAGGGAAACTGGGCCAGGAGGGGTATTTATAAGCGTTTTCTGGCAGCTACTTCTGACTGTGTGTCGCACTCTGAACCAATTCGTCCATGCATGAACATGCATGGTGCCACACCTTGAGTCTAGGTCGTAGCCTGATCATTAGACCTGTAGGTTCTGTCTACTTGACCCAATCCTCTCGGTTTTACCACAGCGGGTGTAAAATTCTCATTCGCTGGAGAGTAAATATTTTTACCCTGATCCTTATCCTCTTATCCACTGCCTGCCATGGCGCTGGATCATTAGCTGGACTTAGATCTTATCCTGAAACCTGCTAGGTCCAAAGCTAGAGTTTCGTCCATAAGTGAAGTCCACAATTACGGCTCCCCTATCCATTTGCTTGAGTTTCTCCACATGTGGCTGGACTCAGGCTAATTTCTATCTTTCAGCCTAGGTCTTTGTTTGCGGTTATACTAGATTGCCTGAGGTATCACATGGACTGACTTAATCCTTAAGCCATTGATTCGTCCTATCTGCTTGGTTCGACCGTTCCTGGCCGTTTTAGAGTTCTGCGAGCCATCTACTAATCTGCCTGAGCCTTTGATGATTTTCTTCGAACCAAACTCCATTTAATTCATTCATGACCTTCACAGAGCTGTTCCACACCATTAACTCACTTGAAATATTCTCGCCTCCTTGGTCCGGCTGGTTCCTCGACCATCTTGCGCCAACATCGATATTTACTAATCCTTACGAGGTTTCTGTGTTTTTCTTCGACCAATCTTCCTATTTCAACTCATACTAGCTTCGCCACTTGGTCCTTGACCATTCTTGATGATTTAAAATTTTGGACATCAGTGCTCTCGACCAATCCTCCATAGTCCTTGGCAGGGTCATTACAACTCCGGCCAGCTGGCTGAGCTGGCCGTTAGCTGAACCAGCTGACCCAGCTGGACTGTCACTGTCCAAACTGGACCATGAGCTGTCCCAGCTGTCCTCAGCTGATGTTTCACTTAGGCCTAGCTGATTCCCATCATTTCTAGCTCGGACAAGACTCATGTCATGCTGGCTATCACCCGTATGGACCATTTTCCCTATGACCGATCACTCACGACCCGATCCTTTCCCTTGGGCCTTATGGTCCATAATCCGGGCCTTAGTGGAAGTTGGTGACGTTACAGGTCTCCCCCACTAATGAGGGATTCATCCCCAAATCCGACTGGTAATCTTGCATGGCCATCTCAAACCATTTCGGGTACACAGTCTTCATCTTATCCTCGGTTTCCCAAGTTGTTTCTTCCTTCCCATTGCAAGTCCACACCACCCTAACAATAGGAACAGTTATCTTCATTGTTGTCTTCTCCATCCGGTCCTTAATCCTTACTGGCCTTGTTTCCAAAGTCAGGTTCGGTTTCAGATCTGAGGGCAACTTAGGTTCGAACACATCCCGGTCAGATAAGCATTTGCGGAGTTGGGAAACATGGAACACATCATGAAATGCTTCCATTTCCATTGGTAGGTCTAACTTGTAGGCCACCGTTCCAATCTTCTTCAAGACCTTAAATGGTCCTAGGTATCTCGGGTCCAACTTGCCCTGTTTCGATACTCTAGCTCGGCCCTTGAAGGTGATCATCTTGAGGTAGACCCAGTCCCTTTCCTTGAACTCGAGATCTTTCCACTTTCTATCCGCATAGCTTTTCTGCCAGTCCTGTGCCTCTTTCATTTTCTTTTTGGGGAACTTGATCTTCTCGGTAGTTTCATCCACAATGGCCGGACCGATTATGCTTCTTTTCCCAACTTGGGTCCAGCATAATTGAGTTCGGCACGGCTTCCCATACAATGCCTCATACAGGCTCTCAACATGTCCTCCAAGGTTTGTATGGATGATAGGCCGTACTCATCTTCACCTTTGTTCCAAAGCCTTCTGGACTGCTTGTCAGAAGTGTAAAGTGAAACGGCCATCCCTATCCGAGACGATACTAGCCGGTACACCATGAAGTCTTACGATTTCATTGATGTACTTCCCTGCCAACTTCTCCACTCCATCAGTTTTCTTGATGGCCATGAAATGGGTGGGCTTAGTGAGTCGATCTACAACCACGCAGACCGCATCCTTCCCGGTCTTGATCGTGAGCAACCCAGTCACAATCCATTGTGATGTGGTCCCATTTCCATTCCGGCATGGGTAGGCTTTGTAGCAACCCACTTGGCACTTGGTGTTCTGCCTTGACCAGTTGACATATTGGACAACGCGAGACCCACTCGGCCACATCAGTTTCATACCGACCCAATGGTAGTACCGTTTCAGGTCACGGTACATCTTATTGAGTCCGGGATGTATGGAGAATTTGGATTGGTGTGCCTCCTTTAAGATCTCCTCTTTCAACAGCTTAACATCCGGTACACAACCCTTCCATGGACGACGATAGTCCCATTGTTAGAAGTTTGGTACTCTGCCTTGTCATTGTTCAACACTTTCCTAAGATTCTCATCCTTCCCTTCAGCAATCTTAATTCCAGTGAGCAAATACGTCTGGTCAGCCGTTCCTAGGCCTAGAAGTTCAACATCGGTGGACAAGACATTCACATTTAGAGTTCCTATCATACTGACCAGAACTTCTGCATCTTTCCTGACTTCATCCATCTCCTCTACCTTAAATTAAGTTCGGGATGCGTGAACATATATTTCAAACTCTTATAGTCGGTAAACATTTGTACCTTGGCCCCGTAGAGATAGGATCGTCAAATCTTTAAGGCAAACACCACTGTCGCCATCTCCAAATCATGTGTGGGGTAGTTTCCCTCATGTTTCCAGAGTTTCCTTGATGCTTAAGCGATTACTCGATCCTTCTACATGAGGAAAAACCCCAAGCCTGTGATGGAAGCGTCCGTGTACACCGTGTATGGTTCATTGGCCTCTGGTAGGGCCAAGACCGGTGCTTTGGTCAGCATTTCTTTGAGTTTCGTGAAACTCTTCTCACACGCTTCCGACCACACGAATTTAACTCCCTTTCCGGTTAGCACAGTCATGGCCTTAGCCATACTTGCAAAACCGTTCACAAACTTCCTGTAGTATCCGGCCAGCCCTAGGAAGCTTCTCACTTCCGTGGCATTTTTTGGTCTGGGCCATTCCTTAATGGCCTTGACCTTATTCAGATCTACCGACACACTTTGTTTTTAGACAATATGTCCCAAAAACCCGATGGTCCTCTGCCAGAAGCTACATTTACTCAGCTTGGCATAGAGCTTGTGCTCTCTTAACCTTTCCAGCACCGCCCTCAGATATTTCTGATGATCGGCTTCCGTTTTTCAATAAATGAGTATGTCATCAATGAAGATGATCACGAACTCGTCGAGACAATCTCGGAAAACCTTATTCATCATTTTCATGAAGGCCACAAGATCATTGGTAAGGCCAAATGGCATGACAACAAACACATAATGCCCACACCTGGTCCTAAACGCGGTCTTCCTGACATCTTCGCAGGTGATAGGAATCTGATGGTATCCGGATGCTACATCTATTTTAGAGAACCAGGACGCCTCCTTGAGTTGGTCAAACAGTTCATATATCTGAGGTAACGGGTACTTGTTCTTCACAGTAACCCAGTTTATACCTCGGTAGTCTATGAACAACTGAAAACTCCCATCCTTCTTTATGACAAAAAAGACCGGCACTCCCTCAAGGGAAACTACTCGGCCTTATAAAGCCTTTCTCAAGCAGTTCCTCTAGCTGCTTCTTAAGCTCAGCCATTTCGGCCGGAGCCATTCTATAAGGAGCCTTAGAGAATGGTGCCATACCTGGTTCTAGTTCTATGGTGAATGGGTCCGCCCTATCAGGTGGCAAGCCGGTCAAGGACTGGAACACATCCCCAAACTCCCTAACAACGGGTATGGTACCCATCTCGGCCTCCTTTCCCCATTCCGGGATGTTGATGGTGGCCAAGTATGCCTCGCATCCCTTCATCAACATCCTCTCAGATTGAATGGCCAAAACCCACAAGCTTCCCGAGGTTGGTCGGATTCCTTGGAATTCCAACGTCCCCTCGTCCCTCTCAAACCGCACACGTCCCCGGTGGCAGTCGAGAGTCGCCTTGTGTCTTTCCAACCAGTCCATCCCCAAGATCACCTCGTGATTCTTGAGTTTGATGACTATCAGGTCAACAGGCATTTCGGTTCCTTTAACAAGGACTGGGACCTTACTTATCAGCCCCAGGGGAAGCATGACTTGACCACCGGCCGCATTCACTATGCTGCCTTCCAGGGGAAGCTCAGGACGGAGGCCACCATGAAAGGCAGCATAGTGAATGCGGCCGGTGGTCAAGTCATGCTTCCCCTGGGGCTGATAAGTAAGGTCCCGGTCCTTGTTAAAGGAACCGAAATACCTGTTGACCTGATAGTCATCCAACTCAAGAATCAGGAGGTGATCTTGGGGATGGACTGGTTGGTAAGATACAAGGCGACTCTCGACTGCCACTGGGGACGTGTGCGGTTTGAGAGGGACGAGGGAACGTTGGAATTCCAAGGAATCCGACCAACCTCAGGAAGCTTGTGGGTTTTGGCCATTCAATCTGAGAGGATGTTGATGAAGGGATTCGAGGCATACTTGGCCACCATCAACATCCCGGAATGGGGAAATGAGGCCGAGATGGATACCATACCGGTTGTCAAGGAGTTTGGGGATGTGTTCCAGTCCTGGACCGGCTTGCCACCTGATAGGGCGGACCCATTCACCATCGAACTTAAACCAGGTACAACACCACTCTCTAAGGCTCCTTATAGAATGGCTCCGGCAGAAATGGCAGAGCTTAAGAAGCAGTTAGAGGAACTGCTTGAGAAAGGCTTTATAAGGCCGAGTAGTTCCCCTTGGGGAGCGACGGTCTTATTTGTCAAAAAGAAGGATGGGAGTTTTCGGTTGTGCATAGGCTACCGAGGTATAAACCGGGTTACTGTGAAGAACAAGTACCTGTTACCTCAGATAGATGAACTGTTGGACCAACTCAAGGAGGCGTCCTGGTTCTCTAAAATAGATCTAGCATCCGGATACCATCAGATTCCTATCGCCCCCGAAGATGTCAGGAAGACCGCGTTTAGAACCAGGTATGGCCATTATGAGTTTGTTGTCATGCCATTTGGCCTTACCAATGCTCTTGCGGCCTTCATGAGTATGATGATTGAGGTTTTCCGGGATTGTCTCGAAAAGTTCATGATCATCTTCATTGATGACATACTTGTCTATTGAAAAATGGAAGCCGATCATCAGAAACATCTGAGGGCGGTGCTGGAAAGGTTAAGAGAGCACAAGCTCTATGCCAAGCTGAATAAATGCAGCTTCTGGCAGAAGACCATCGGGTTCTTGGGACAAATTGTCTCAAAACAAGGTGTGTCGGTAGATCCGGATAAAGTCAAGGCCATTAAGGAATTTCCCAGACCGAAAAATGCCACGGAAGTGAGGAGCTTCCTAGGGCCGGCCGGATACTACAGGAAGTTTGTGAACAGTTTTGCAAGTATGGCTAAGGCCATGACTATGCTAACCGGAAAGGGAGTTAATTTCATGTGGTCGGAAGCGTGTGAGAAGAGTTTCACAAAACTCAAAGACATGCTGACCAAAGCACCGGTCTTGGCCCTACCAGAGGCCAATGAACCATACACGGTGTACACGGACGCTTCCATCACAGGCTTGGGGTTTGTCCTCATGTAGAAGGATCGAGTAATCGCTTAAGCATCAAGGAAACTCTGGAAACATGAGGGAAACTACCCCACACATGATTTGGAGATGGCGACAGTGGTGTTTGCCTTAAAGATTTGGTGATCCTATCTCTACTGGGCCAAGGTACAAATGTTTATCGACCATTAGAGTTTGAAATATATGTTCAAGCAGCCCGAACTCAATTTAAGGCAGAGGATATGGATGGAGTTGGTGGCTGACTATGATCTCGACATAGCCTATCATCCGGGGAAAGCCAACTCTGTGGCCTAAGCGTTAAGCAGGAGGAGAACAGAGGTGGAAGTCAGGAAAGATGCGGAAGTTCTGGTCAGTATGATCGGAACTCTATATATGAATGTCTTTTCCACCGATGTTGAATCTCTAGGCCTAGGAGCGGCTGACCAGGCCGATTTGCTCACTCGAATTAAGATTGCTCAAGGGAAGGATGAGAATCTTAGGAAAGTGTTGAGCAATGACAAGGCAGAGTACCAAACTTCTAACAATGGAACTATCGTGGTCCAGGGAAGGGTTTGTGTACCGGATGATAAGCTGTTGAAAGAGGAGATCTTAAAGTAGGCACACCAATCAAAATTCTCCGTACATCCCGGACTCAATAAGATGTACTGTGGCCTGAAATGGTACTACCATTGGGTTGGTATGAAACGGGATGTGGCCGAATGGGTCTCGCGTTGTCCAATATGTCAACTGGTCAAGGCAGAACACCAAGTGCCAAGTCGGTTGCTATAAAGCTTACCCATCCCGGAATGGAAGTGGAACCACATCACAATGGAATTTGTGACTGGGTTGCCCACGACCAAGACCAAAAAGGATGCGGTCTGGGTGGTTGTAGATCGACTCACTAAGTCCGCCCATTTCATGGCCATCAAGAAAACTGATGGAATGGAGAAGTTGGCCGGGAAGTACATCAATGAAATCGTAAGACTTCATGGTGTACCGGCTAGTATCGTCTCGGATAGGGATGACCGTTTCACTTCACACTTCTGGCAAGCAGTCCAGAAGGCTTTGGGAACAAAGGTGAAGAAGAGTACGGCCTATCATCCACAGACTGATGGACAGTCAGAAAGGACAATACAAACCTTAGAGGACATGTTGAGAGCCTGCATCTTAGAGTGGGGAGACTCATGGGAAAGGTACTTACCTCTGGCTGAATTTGCTTACAATAATAGCTTTCAGTCAAGTATAGACATGTCCCCCTATGAGGCATTGTATGGGAAGCCGTGCCAAACTCCATTATGCTGGACACAAGTTTGGGAAAGAAGTATAATCGGTCCAACCATTGTGGATGAAACTACCGAAAAGATCAAAATCCTCAAAAAGAAAATGAAAGAGGCACAAGAGCGCCAGAAAAGCTATGCGGATAGAAAGAGGAAAGATCTCGAGTTCCAGGAAGGGGACTAGGTCTACCTCAAGATGATCACCTTCAAGGGCCGGGCTAGAGTATCGAAACGGGGCAAGTTAGACACGAGATACCTAGGACCATTTAAGGTCTTGAAGAAGATCGGAACGATGGCCTACAAGTTAGACCTACAGGTGGAAATGGAAGCATTTCGTGATGTGTTCCATGTTTCCCAACTCCGCAAATGCTTGTCTGACCGGGATATGTTCAAACCTGAGTTGCCCTCAGATCTGAAACCGAACCTGACTTTGGAAACAAGGCCAGTAAGGATTGAGGACCGGATAGAGAAGGCAACCAGGAAGATAACTGTTCCTATTGTGAGGGTGGTGTGGACTTGCAATGGGAAGGAAGAAACAATTTGGGAAACCAAGGATAAGATGAAGACTGTGTACCCGAAATGGTTTGAGATGGCCATGCTGGATTACCTGTAACGTCCCCAACTTCAACTAAGGCCCGGAGTATGGACCATAAGGCCGAAGGGAAAGGATCAGGTTGTGAGTGATCGGTCATAGGGGAAATGGTCCATACGGGTGATAGCCGGCATGACATGAGTCTTGTCCGAGCTAGAAATGATGGGAATCAGCTAGACCCAAGTGAAACATCAGCTGAGGACAGCTGGGGCAGCTCAGGGTCCAGTATGGACAGTGACACTTCAGCTGGGTCAGCTGGTCGCTTTCTCATTAGTAAGGTTAGTTCATCCCAAGTAGCAATGGGTGGTTCAGTGGCTCTTCTTCTTAGAGCTACTACCTGGTCATACCAATTAATCGCATAACCCCTAAACTTAGAAGCTGCTAATCTAACCTTTTTCATCTCTGAAAAGTTCTGGCAATCAAAAGTGAGGTCCACCTTTCTTTCCCATGCGTCTGGATCATTCTTATCTATGAAGGTTGGAATCTCCAGCCTAAGACCACCAAAATTGCCATCTGTTCTCCACGCAAAGGTATTATCTTCTTATATCACTCTCTGACCTATCCTAGGATGAAGTGATCGAATTTCCACACACCCCTCTTCTTCTTCTTCCTCATCCGATTGGTTGGTTCTTCCTCTGGTTCGGGTCCTTCTTAGAGCATAGCCTTGTCGACCTTGTTGATCCTCCTGGACCCTATCTACCCTTTTATGGAGTCCATCCAGTCCTGCATTCATTGCTTGACTAAAATGTTCATTCAAATAAGTTAGTTGGTCGTCAGTCAAACCAGCTCCAACAAGATCATTCCCATTCCCAGCCATCTTTGGCTACCTAAAAACACCAATCACACAAGTTAGCAAATAACAAGTGGTTGGCTCTCGATTTAGAATGGTCACTCCGATATGTCACTTAGTGTTCTAAGCAAACAACCCGATCCAATCAACAAGTATTCCCAACCACAACAAAAGAAAGGAAGATAGAAAGATAGCAAGATTTTCTTTTGCTAGCTGATTAACCAAGCCTGATCTGATTTCTCCTAGATCTTATTTTTATATATATATATGACCGGCTCATCTAGCTGATCAGATAGACTGATAAGAATGGGAAGGTGAGAAGATGTTTTATAGCTACCAACAAGAAGTGGCTCTGATACCACTTGATAGAACCCTTGTCCTGATTTTCACCCCTTGTGGAACTGTTGCTAGATAAACATGGACCGGAGGCTATTATCATACAGGGTCCACATGGTCAAGTAATGAATGCAGGACTGATGGACCGACCTATTGGACCATGATCCAAGCACTTGCGACCAAGTAGTTCAAGGTACAGTTATAGAGTTGTTTAAGGGTAACTTTGACCAGTCAGCTTGCCAGCTGATTTAACTGAGTTCTATGTTCTTGTTTTCACCATCTTCTTGTTGTTGGCAAGGGTGACTTCCATCAACATGGTCTTCTCGACCAAAATCCTACTCGGAGTATTTTTAGCTTTTAACTGGGTTATTACAACGACGGTAAGAAAACATAACATTTACTGTAAAAAACATGTGTCTTGTAATTTTCAATCCACACTACAAGAAATAAGGAAGATAGCATCACTTATAAAAGGGTAAAAAAAAACAGATTTTAATTAGAACTACTACTAAAAATTGACACTAAATATGTAATTTTACATCAGTTAAAGTATTTGATATTTATACTAATTTGATTAACATCAATTAAAATAAAACTGATACAAGTGAATAATAATTTGCATCATTTTGGAAAAATCAACACAAATATAAATTTACGTCAATTACATAAACAAAATAAAAAATCGTTTAAAAATTAAAATCAATAATAACTGATGTTAGTATTTATTTCAGTTATAAAAAGTGATGCAAATACAAATTATAACGTTCACTTATTTAGTTTGATAATATTTAACCTAAATATGTGTCTCCTACTAAAACATGCATTAAAAATATATAGTGATACAATCAGTAATATTAACTTAACGAAAAAACTATACTATGTAACTTTAATAATTAATTTTATACTATAAGCATAAAATTAATACAAAGGAGTTGGAATAAAAATATTTTTTTAGAACTAAAAATTGAAATGGCCTGCATATAATTTACTTTTTTAATTGTGAGATGGCTTGTGTGTCGCGGTGTCGGCCAACAAAAACTAAAAAAATTATCTTCTTTTCTTCAGAAAATTGAAAAGTGTGACCTGATGAAACTTATGATGAAAACCGGTACCGCTAAAGAAATGGATTGTTTTCTACTTTTCTGATAATGGACTCTTTAATTCTATTAGACCGAAACCAACATTCCTTGCCTCAATTAAAGGTTTTACTTTGAGTTTGACTCATTATTGATGCTCCAATTCAGCTTTTTTCCTAAGGTGAGTTTTTGTTCTTATCTTTGGTTTCTGGATTGATAATGATTTTAGTAATTTAAGTATAATATACAGGTTTACTTAACTTCTTCAACAGGAAAATAGTTAAATTACATTATTTATCCAAAATATATATATATATATATATATATATATATATATATATATCAAATTACATTAGCGGTAATGTATTAGTTTTTAGTAATAATTGGTTGATATAAATTGGGAATATCCTTAGATTTAGGGTTTTTACAGAATTGGGGAAACAGTTAAAAAGCTCTGAATCGGAGGAAAACATAAAGAAGTTCATAGACCAGAAACCAACTGCGAATAATTAAGGTAAACTCTTTCTACTTGTTTTACTGTTTCCTTTGTGTTAGCATTGAAAACTAGATGATTTTGGCTTTGAAAACTTTGTACGATGGCTTTGAAAACTGATTATGTAGATGTAACCATTACTTTGACAAATTGTGATGATTTCTTGTGAATCTTTGACAAGTTAACGATGCACCTAACAATTTAAAATAAAACTATAAATAATCCTTCAACATGAGTAAGACTTGACGTGTCATTAGCTTGATAGATTTAAATATTGAATTGTTTTGTCTTCTATTTTCTTCTCCACAATGGTGTTCACTATTGTGGATATATTCAAAGCTTATTTATCATTTATTTATGGTTCCATCTCGTTAACCATTATGGGTTTCTAGTAACAGCTTTGTTATGTTTTCCATTGATTTTTTTTTTTTTTTTTTTTTTTTGCTTTCAATCAATATGAATTATGATTTCTGAATTTCTTATAGTGTTTCAGTCTTTGCATACATATAATTCATTTTTTTATACTATGTGAATCGCTTTTTCTTGCTGAAAAGGGTAAAAGTTCTACCTTTGCTTTGTAGGTAACTATGGACAAATCACGGATAAACGATAAACTATAGATTGGGAGTGAAGAGTTTCTTGGATTTTGCTTTTGGTAAATCAAAGACAGAAATGATGAAATGTCCGTGTACTCGCTGATCTCTAGCTAAGTCTAAGTCTAAGGAAGACACTAAAGGACATGTTGGGATTTACATGCAGAGGAGGCTGATGTCACAGAAAATACTGCCAAACTACCTTCTCAAATAAACATCACATCTGTTGAATCTGAAGCAACAAAAAATCTCTTGAACGATCTATTTCCTAATGTCAACAGAAATGCATATGAAAGTTCTGATTAGCCTAAGCAACCTGTGAACATAAATAGAGCAGAACCTTCGAGGGAGAACTATGGAAAAGGAGAAAGTTTAAGTTTTGACGAATTGCTTGCAGACTTTAATCAAGAGCTATACGAAAGATGTACTAATTACACAAAGTTCTTCTTCATATTGAAGCTGTATTACATTAAGTGTATGTGTGAGATCAGCGACAAGGGAATATCTTTGATTATTAATTTGCTTAAAGAAGCATTTGAACATGCAAAATTGTCAGACTCGTTAAGTGATATGAAAAAGGTAATTCGTAAGATAGGTTTGGCATCTGAGTCAATTCATGTCTGTCCAAATAACTGCATGCTATAATGGAAAGCAAATGCAGATAGAAAAACTTGCATAGTCTAATCATCTAGATTAAAGTCTGACTGGAATTATTCAGCAGCTACTTAGCACTAGAAGCAACGATCTGGTAATGTTATGATAACACATTATTTTCAATCATGTGATATTAGTATATTATGCTGCGTTGTTAATATTTTAAAAGTTTAAAAGCTTATGCCAATATACTCAATCCGCTAATTTCTCAGGTAAACATTCTCTACCTTTTAATTTAACAGAAATCTCAAGTTTGTAGGTTTGTTGGTTTTATGTTATCGTCTTTTGTTTTCAGGAAAAAAAAGAGGAGAGGGAGATAAAGAAAACCAGAACAACAATAATGAGAATGGGAACAACGGTGATAGTAGTTGATTTATCATTATAAATCAAGCATAATGTTATGTTTTTTTAAACTAGTAATTTAGTTTTTCGTAAGATTTGACTCTTAGAGTTTTATCGAAGTTTTACATTTTTGAATTGTGTTGTAGTGGATTATGTTATATTTTTTTTATTATAAAATAGCAATTAAAATTTTATTATTAATTTTCATTTGTAATGAATATTTTTTTCATTATATTAATTTAATTTAAATTAAATTTGAAATTGAATGAAATTTTTTATGTCACTAAAAATGATACAGTATCATTATCAAATGATAACACAAAAGTGATACAAAATAAAATGTTTATGGCATTTCTAAAGATGATACATAAATTTTTATCACTTAAGTGAATGATATAAATATTACTATCGATCATTAATAAATCACATAATTCATAAAATCTCTTATATAAACGGATACTAACGTTGACATCACTTATAATAACTATATTAATGTTGGCGTCACTTATTTAAAACTGATATAATTATTATAAGTGATACAAATATTAGTATGATTTAGTTTGATTGATACAAATTTTAACATCATTTATTGTAATTGATACATATTTATATCAATTAAAAGAAATGATAGAAATAGTTGCATCAACCAGTAAAACTGATATAAGGTATTAGAGTCACCACTTTCAAAATCAATTATAAGTATCAATAAAAAAAATGATATTATGATGCTTGATTCTTGTAGTGCCACTATCAATCATGTAATGTGTTTTTCTTCTTATCTCATGAGGTTATTATTAATCTAAAAGCTCCAAGGCTAAATAAATTCAAAAAAAGTTTTTAAAAATATAATATTAATATTTTATAAAATTTAAGTTATATAATTAAATTTTAAATTAAAATAAAAATAAATTACCAATACAAATATGACACTTTAACTCAATATACTTGGAATAATTGGTCATATCAGGAAACATGTCTCCATCCACAGAGAAAGACACGACGTCTCTTACCAAAATAAGATCCCAAAACATTTTTGATAAAAACCCACCAACATGAACTGAACCTTCACGAGAAATGAAAAATAAGAGGGGTGCTTTGGTACTCTCGGGTAGACCCTGAACTTTAGGGTACCCATTCATGTTTGGTTTGGATTCTTTGGATTTTTGGGTTTTTAGATTTAGAGATATAAAATCCGTTGGAATATTTTAGAATTTTGGTTTGGATTGTGCAGTTCCATTCGAGTACCCACAAATTTATAAAAATAAAATAAAAACTGGTTAAATTCGGAAAGAAAATAATAATAAAATTTTGACAAATATAACTAAAAACCTTCGTATATTTTACCTTTTTGGGTATTTTAGTTACTTTTGTCTAAAACTTTTCATAGATTCAGATTTATAACTATAATTTTAGATAAAGAAGTTATATAAAATCTTAATATAATTAATATTTTAGGTATATAATTGTTTTTCGGGTATCCATTCGGTTTTTGGTTTAGTTTGAGTTCGTTCCCGGTTTTTCGAATATAGAAATCTAGTTTCCATATGGGTATTTTATCGATTCGGGATTGGTTTTATTCCCCTTTTTTTGGTTCGGTATTTTGGTTCAAGTTATTTTTCCAGGCCTATTGGGGTTTGGTATAAATACGCAACTTCAAAGTTTTCCTTCAACAGATGGCTAGTCATCAAAAACAGATTTTATACAGCTGATAGGATGATCACATGGGTGCAGATATCTCTACTGTCTGCGTTTTTTCGCCCTCATCCATTAGAGTCCCATGATCATTTTTTCTTCGACTGCCAAGTTACAAATGGGATCTGGGAAAAAAACAGCTAAAGAGTCGCTTGGTAGTAACTTCAGGAATGCATAGGAATGTATCCTGGAAAGATTATCCCCATCCAACAACGAGAAAGTTAATCTTTATCTGCTCTGCTACGCTTTTCAAACGCCGATCTACCACATATGGTTAGAACGTAATCGGAGATGACATGGCAGGCCACAAACCACGACATCAAAAATCATCAGCAACATTGATCGAGTAGTGAGAGACAGGCTACTCTCAATTTCACATCGAAACAACCATAGATACAGCAACCTTTTGACTATTTGGTTCAGCACAAGGCTCTTCGAGATATGCAAGATTCCTTTCACAATTCTTTAAGTTCTTTCGATATTTTCAATTTTATCACTATCTTAGTTTACTTCTCAACATTAATCATCTCTAAACCTCGTAAAAATGGTTACACCTGATGTAAATCAGTTTTCTTTGTTGCAATAATAGTTTTACGTTACAACAAAAAATTAAAAAAAAAAAAGAAAAAAAAAGAGGGATGAGCATTTTGACAAATATTTAATGAGAAAAACTCTAAGAACCCCAAATTCACGCACCAACAATCATCACACAACACAACAAAAGACTTTAACCAAAACTATCCAGTAAAACAAGAGTAAACAACAAAGATTATGGACGAACCCACACCAGTGTCTCAACGTGTTCAAGTCCACCAACACCACTTTCTCAACGAGATCCATGCCCACCATGTGGAAATCAATGTCCGCACCACTATCCTGTACCTCATTGGGTCACTTTACTGGTGAATGCACTGAGGCAAAAGATGTATTACCCTTGGACTTTACTTGTAAGTATGCTTATATTTTTAGTTGTGCAATGCTTTTCTAATCTCATTCTTTCTAGATTGTACACTCAGAAGCAACATACCACATATCCAAAAATCGAAAAGCATTTATGGAGTAACAATAGATACCTAGAAGTACAAGATAGATGTGTGTCGAAAATAACTCTCAGGTTGCAGTACTGGATATCAGAACTTGCTAGCTAGATATGAGTGGCGGGAAGACTCTCATATTACATGATGTCTTATATACTCCTTTAATCCCTAGGGACTTTGTCTCTGTTATGGGTTTACTTAAGGGAGTATTTGGATTGAACTTCTGTGACATGTGTTTATTCTCTAGGGTTTCTGTTCTTTGGTTCTAGTTATACTTGTGATTGTTTC
The DNA here is from genome assembly GCA_900108845.1 of Iljinskaea planisiliqua. Taxonomy (NCBI): domain Eukaryota; kingdom Viridiplantae; phylum Streptophyta; class Magnoliopsida; order Brassicales; family Brassicaceae; genus Iljinskaea; species Iljinskaea planisiliqua. Next base: position 344,412 of record FNXX01000033.1, on the reverse strand, counting down.
ATTGTACTTGATTGTACTACAAACGTTACTCGTAGTCATGTTGATCATTATTTTTCATATGTCACAAGTTCTAATAATGTTGATTCTACTACAAACAAACTAGTAGTAATGATGATCATTTTTTTTTCATATATCACAAGTTCTAATAATGTTGAAACAAATGTGTAGCAGTCTAGACTTGGTTATACTAGTACTGATCGAATGAATATATTGGCTAGAGAAGGCCTTCTTAGCTCCCTCGCGAGAGCTGATCTTGAAACAATGAACCATGTTTGGCTGAAAAAATAATAAGGAAACCATTTGTAAAAGCAATTAGTTCATTCAAACATTTGTGATCCAATGATGTGAGGGTGAGGCATGGGGCCTCATTTTTGATCAATTTTATAGATGATTTCACTCCATTCCTATAAGTAAGAAATGATGTAGTTCTTTAGATGATATATCACCTTGGTTAAAAATAAGTTGGAGATGATGATCAAGTGTTTAAGAACAAATTGGGGCTAAGAATATCTATCTGAACAGTTTGAGACACTGTGTGATGAAAAGAATATTTTTGGACAATTGACTATCTCCTACACCACAACAAAATGGTGTAACACAAAGAATAAATCCTATAATTCTTGAGATGGATATCTATATGATGGCAGAAATTAACCTTCTAGTTTCGTATTAGGGGGACACATTACTGACTGATGCTTATATATGTAACTTTGTACCCTCGAAATCTGTTACTTCTTGTTCTTATGAACTGTGGATGGGAAAAACACTTGTCCAAATGCATCTGAGACCTTCGCGGTATGCAGCATTTGTTTGTGATACTTTACATTCTCATAGAAAATTGGGTCATAGAGGAAATATGTATCTTTATAAAATATTCTGGGCATTCTAAGGCTAGTGTGCTTACCGGAGAACAATCCGATGGACATGTAATGGAAACCAAATCATAAGATGTGGCATTCTTAGAAAATGATTTTTCCTGAAGGAGAGAGATTGATAGGGAATTCGATCTTGAAGAGATGGTTTACCCAACTAGTGTTTCTTCAACTAACCAACATGTGGAAGTTGGTGAAAGTTCTCATGAACTATCTCAACTTAATGAGAGAGAAATATATTGGTTAGTATTCTTCTAAAAAGAATTACAAGAGTTAAAGGTGCGTAGAAGTGACCGAGGTAGAATTTATCGATGTTAATTCATGATTGAAGGGGAAGTTTTCATGGTTAATTTGCATGATAACTTAGAGCCTCTATCAGTTTAATACTAAACTAAACTGAATGGTGCAATACGAGATGAACTAGAATCTATGAAGGTAAACCATAATTTGGTTCTTATTCCGCCAGAACATCGAGTGATAAAAAACAAATGGGTTTTCAAGATCAAAGAAAAGTCAGATAGATCCATAACTATATGTCTCATTTTGTATTGAGATAAAATACCCAACAAGATGGTATAGACTATGAGAAAACTTTTTTACGTGAGGTGAGGTTTGCCTTACTGCATTTTTTAAAGGAGAACAAGCAGAAGCAATTTACATGGAACAACCTGTTTGTTTCATAGTAAAATGCCAGGAACACAAAGTTTCATGCTCCAACAAATATATGGTTGAAGCCAATCTTCTAGGCAGTGGTACCTTCTTTTTCATCGAGCTATAACATCTTATGAATTTATGATGATTAGTGAATACTATTTTATCTATCTTAAAAAACACTGGACAATACTTAGTAATTATATATGTATTGTCGACGACATCTTGTAAGCTTTTAAATGATATGGAGTCTCTTAAAACTGTAAAAAAGGTTATCATCTAATTTTGAAATGAACGATATGGGAGAAGCTGACTATGTCATTGGTGTTAAGATACGTTGGGACCAATCCAGAAACAGCTAGCCACAAGAGTTGTACATTTGTAAAATTCTTGAAAATTTTAAGATGCTTGGTAGTAATCCCATTGAAAATCCAATTGTAAAAGGTGAAGGTCTAAGCTTTACCATGTGCCCTCAGACCGAGGATGAGAAAAAGAGATGGAAAGAGTCCCATAATCTAGTGTTGTAGGTAGTTTTATGTATGCTATAATATGCACCCGACCAGATATATGTTATGTGGTTGGCTTCGCAAATCATTACCAGTAAAATCCCAAGAAATAATATGAAAAGATCATCAAATACTTATAGGGAACTACAGACTATTCTTTGTTTTATTAAAGAAGTGATTTATGTTTGATGGAGTATGTAGATGACGACTGAACTGGTGATTTGACTGAGCCAAGATTAACTTCAGGGTATTCTTTCTTGCTGAGTAATGGTGAAATTACTTGGAGTAGTAAAAAGTAATCTTGTACAGCTATATCCATGATGGAAGCTAAGTCTATTGCATGCCCATAATTAGTTAAGGAAGCTGATGGCTGAGGAGATTCTCACAAAGCATAAAAGTCACAACAAAGGCTTCTTGCCCTTGACTATTTATTGGGATAGTTAAGGTTGTATTAATTATATGAAGGAAAAGTCACATTAAAATGAAACATAATTTTGTGAGACACATTGTGGCAAAGAAAGAGGTTTTCCTTAAGTACATATCTATGCATAGAATTGTTGCTGACCGATTTACTAAACCCATGAGATTTTTTATTGTGTCATGTTTGAGTTTTTGTTTTGTGTTGAATTTGATGTATGTACTAATGAAGCTTTGCCCTTTGACATTGTATCTATGTGGCTGCTTTATTTAAATGTATATCAAAAGTTATTTTAAACATCATGTACAATGGTCCAGTTTTATACTTACATATAAATGTTAAGAAGTGTCATAAAGTTGGAGATTGGTTCACTCACACGAACAATTGCTTCAGATTTTTTAGTGAAAAGCTGAGATGTGACTTGAAAATTTGGGCATTAGTTGGAGCTTGCCTAGTATGGCTTATCAATATCACTTTAACAAGAGGTTAAGATGAGATATGTTTTCTAGGTATCGATCATGATTCACCCAAAATCTTAAATATTTGGTAGAGCTAGTTAAGTATATAACCAAGAGCGAACTGGCAGTAGCTTGATCCACATAGTGGTATTTGGTTTATCTAACTAACATATGCTCTTGAGGTAAAAGTTAACCACTATGACATGTGTATCATACCAATTTGATATTTACGATTATATGGGAAACAAGTGGTTATTTTATTTTAATCTATATTACTCGTAATGTGAGTTCCTATAAACCTAATTATTGTTACAATGTTACTTGTTATTCTTCAGCTATGTTCTTGAAGGGGGAAAATAATGTTTGCTACCTTAGTATGTTTTTCGTAGGTGATGGAAGAATTAGGGTTATGGGACAAATTATGAAAGCAGTTAGTTCGAATTCGATTGAAATGAATATGAAAGGAAAAAGGGTCGCTTGCAAAAATGACCCATAAATTGAAGTCAATTGCAAATGTAACCCTCTATTTTTCTCTCTCCAACAAATGCCACATTGTCTCCTTTATAACCTTGGTAGATCTGATAATTCACGAAAATGCCATTAATTTGCAATTACTTATGAATATATTTGATTTATTTCGAAAATGACAAAGACAAACATAACCTCATCTTCTTCACTTATTCACGAAAATGCCATCGACAACAACCAGATCTGAAGGTCTTAATGCTCAACCACCGCAATTTAACCTCTTTAAACTCACCATTTTAGTTAGCCAACTCATTTGTCACCATTTTCTCTTGATTTTCATCTCTAAAACTCGTAAATTCAATTTTTTACAAATTTTAGACCCTTTTATATGTGCATAGAAGGGGATTCTTGCATACATAGAGTCTGGGTTTCTTTGGTGGTGGTCAGCCTCACAGTTTTTGACAGTCAACAAAGCTAAAAGCCAGATTCAGGTAATTCAAACATGATTTTCTGGGTTTTTTCATCTGTTTCGCGGGAGTAGACTTCATTTGACGTCTACTAGTCAAAGCATAGGTTAGTTTTGCATTTGACCATTTGACGAGTAGACTTCATTTGTAGTCTACTATTTTGCTTTGGTAAGAAAAAAATATAGGACACGTCATACTAGTAGTGGCCAGGTTAGTTTTGCATTTGACCAAGAGGAGGGCTTTTCGGAGAAGTGTACTTGAGAAGTCTACTTTTAATTGAGGTTAATATTGCATTTGATCAGATTTTGACTTCTATAGTAGACTGCAGGTGACATCTACTGAGGTTACTTTTGGGGTTGTCGAAAACATTAAAAAGTTGATCATTAATATCATTTAAATAGTAGACTTCACAAGACGTCTACTTCCTGAGTAGACGGCTATCGCAGTCTACTATTAATTTAATTGTAAATTTGGTCAACACCAGTACTAAACGAGTAGACTTCACTAGCCGTCTACTCAGGAAGTAGACTTCTTCAAGAAGTCTACTCAGATATTTGAATTGCAAAACTAACCCGAGAGAAGTTTACTTTTACAGTAGACTTCTTCAAGACGTTGATAGACTGGATTTAGAGTTCTATTTCCTACTGCAAGTGCACAGCTTATGATTGTAATACAGATAGGTTCGATTTCCAGGGGACCAGTGTTACACTTTGTGTCTATGAGGTTTTGAAAGAAAGCTAAGCAAGCAAGTTGGTTTTGTTGGTTGTGAAACAAGTGAAGGTTCAAACAGTAATTAAACTTCAGATAAAACAAGCGTTAGACCAAGGTTGTTTCGCAGAAAATTAAGAGTAAGGGATCGAACAACTATTCAGGGGCAACTAAGCGCCAGCCTAGAGCTCAAACATAGAAGTAATATTAATCCACTGTCGTGGCATCAACAACTTTATCTAACAACCTAAAATCCTAAACTATCGTTTGGATCTAGAATTGCAAATAAGCATTATGGCACAGGCTTGATATGCTCACAATTTGCCTTAACATCAACTGTCATTGGCTAAGGACGAATTGCTCACCAAAGTCACTTCTAGCAACCTATTACAGTTTTGATGAATGGATTTACCTAAAATCACGAATTAAGTGATCAGTTCAATTCAGGCATTAAGACTAACAAGTGGTGAAGACTATCTATTCAAATCCCTATTTGTGTTGAACCCATCAACTCATGAATACCATTGAAATCCCTGATCTAACAGGAGGATCTACTCAGACATGAAATCGGAAAACACAGCAACAAGCAAAAGAGAATTCATTGAATATATAATAGAAATGACAAAGGTTTAGAATTCTTCTCAAGTGTGGCAGAGATTCTCCTCCAAATCTTACAAGTAGAAAATCTCTCAAAGGTTCTTATCCCAAAAATCTCTCTCCAGCTAGAAAATCGAAGATTCAAGATAATTTGATCCTCGCGGCGGCTCTCCTCTCCCTTTTCCTTCTTTCGCATCCCAAAACTAGGTAAGTGGAGTTTCCATATCTGCTCCGGGCAGATGGAGCATGTGCTCCATTTTGGAGCATGTACTCCATTAGGGTGATGATCTTCAAATTCGGCCCCTTTTTGCTCCAGAGGTTCCAATCCCTCATGTCTTCGTTTATAGCTCCTTAGCGACCTGAAACGACTCGATAAAGACTAAAAAGACTCGATAAAACCTGCAAAACAAAGGTTAGAATGAGGCAGAATCGCCTCATATCAACTCCCCCGGACTTAGACCTTTCTTTGTCCTCAAACAAACTCAAGTTTAAGCCGCGGAAGAGAGGTTTAAAAGCGTGGGAACTCTCAAAATATCAGCGACCATGACTCAACCACAATCTGCAGACCACATATTTTATAACAAGAGTAACTCGTTCTCACCAAAACCGACCAACATCTTCCCAAACCCTATTCCATACTTGTATTCACAATCACACAAAGTTCACCATTCAGACAATAAACTCTCTACATTCAATTAGAGGGTGGCGTGAACTTCTCATTATGGGCACTACCTAGGAGAGAAAATGCTAGGGAATAAAGAGGTCAATTTAGTGGTGGGATTTCATAGTGTTTAGGGATTACCGGAGCGTGTAGAGACTGCAGCATATTGCACAAAATGGCAAGAGAGAATGGACTCATTGACGTTCCACAACCTCTAATCACTCTTCTTCTCTTGAAAACTTCAACTCCTCAAATCTCGATTCTTCATTCCTTGTGGCTGACAGGTGTCAAGGGACACATCTTTGAGTTACTAACTCTTCTCTCCTCATAATTTTATTCTAGATTTTTTTTTTTTTTTTTTTTTTTTTTTTTTTTTTTTTTTTTTTTTTTTTGGCAAAAGAGAGTTATTACATGATGTGTGTCCTTTGAGCATGAAAATGTTGGTCCATCGGCCTATATACCCCAGCAGGTCGTATGTTTCATTTGTCTTCTTTATTGGGCGGAGTAGAGCGGGTGCTCCGTTTCGGAGCAGGTGCTCCGAAACCGTTTTTTGACTTCTAATGGCTTAGCGCGTATACACCGGATCAGACGCTGCTGGTTGGTGTGTGCGCTCTTATATGGAGCAGGTGCTCCTAGCAATTTCTCTCATCTTCTGGCGATTTCTTCAGCAAGAGTGAGTTAAAGGTTGTGTCAATCCTTTTCTCTCCGACCTTTTTGCACATATCTGCACATATGGGAAATAAAATACAAGAGTGCAAGTGGTCTAAAAGGAGGTTAGGCTAGAGGTGGATACTAGCTAAAGATGAGCTAGCTATTCAGGATCAGCAAGAATGGTGAAAGGTGAAAGAAGACCTGAATACAAACTTGTTCCCCTAGATTAATGCCCATAACAAGAAGATTTTAAGTTCAAATTATGTCCAGATAAAGTAGAGTTTAAAGTCATTCCGATGAAACCTTAGTGAAGTGGGATGTTCTGGAAAGAGAGTGATTCCGAGTATGGTGGTCCAGCTTGTTCCAGTACTCAAAGTTCTGCAGCAATGGTCACTAGAGAGATGGTTAAAATCACATGAATGGTGCAATTTCATCATAGGTTAAGGTCCTAATTCCCAAGCAAGTTCTTGACTCGATAAAACAGACTGACTCAAAAACAAAAAACTGACTCAAAATCCAACCAAAAAAAAAACGCAAAAATAAAAGGAAATCAGTAGCAATAGGACTCCTTCCCCCACACTTACTTCACACCGTCCCCGGTGAGAAAGTAAATATGAAGTCGGGATAAAAATGAAATACAAATGCAAATGGAATACTACAATGGTGATAGAGGGTTGTTACTGGTGATCAGCGGGTGGTGTCGTCGGGACTCTCGCTCCTGTCTCGGCCCTGGCGCTTCCGACCACGAGAAGGTCCCGGCGTCTGCTCTGTGCGGACGTCTCTCGCTGCCGTGGTGTGACAGCAACCACGGGATAAGGTCTGCATGATGTGCTGTAGGAGACTGTTGTTCTTCGGCTAGGAAGCGATCATCCACTGCCTGTACTCAGCCGTATCTGGCTCATCGGAGATGGGGGGAAGGTCGAACTCATCCTGAGCAGTGGTAGTGTGGTAGGGTAGCGTCAGTATGCACGGGGTGGTGCGTGGCGTCTCCTCGTCCTTCAGGTGAGGAGGTGCTGCTCTGGAAGAGCTGGCGGGAGTAGAAGAAGGAGCACGCCTGAGAGGGTCTGAGCAGAGGAAATCCGGGTGCGGCATGAAGCGTAGGTCGGCCTCAGAGTCGAGGCGTGTGATCACCGGCTGGGGGAGCTTGCAGAAAAGCATCTCGCCACTCACACTTTTGAATTGGTAAGTATCCTGGTCCCGGAGGATCTTTGAGCTGATGAGGTGGCCCGTGTCCATCCGCTCGATCTGAGAGACGCAGGTAGCATGTCCGAGGGGCACTGGACAGGTCTGGAAAAGTGTGGTGAGAAGGCTCCAAATGCGCTCATTCTTCCCTGTTGCACTGGTGCGTGCTCTGTCTTTCGCCGCCACTATTGTCTCGGCAAACTGCAGGCCAAGGTTGACCTGGTGAACTGTAGGGTGCAGTGCTCCATACGACTCAGCCACCAAGTCCCCGCAGCCATAGTAGAGCATGAGGAGCTCATCGAGGTGTACCTTGTTGCCGACATCGCGATCAAAGAGAAGCTGGCTGTATAGTCTTGCGCAGATGCGCACAGCAGGGTGACGGATCAAGGACTGGCTGGCGGAGCGAGAGGCGTAAGGACCGGAAGCTATCGTCTGCCAGAACTGGGTGGAGATGGGGAACCGCTTCGGGAAAGAGAGGTCCTTCTCTTCCGCATGGAAGCCGAACACATCATTGAGCTCTCCGATGGTGATGGAGTATTTCCTCCCGTCAGCGAAGAAGGAGAGCGATGCCTCGTCCACAGTCGGATTCTGAGGGTCTGCATAGTGGATCCTCGCTGAGGCGAGGCACTGGCGAGTGAGCTCGGGGTAGAGGACCTCGGTTTCCAAGGCGAACCCCATGAACTTGGCGCTGAGGAAAATTTCAGACACCTCCTTCTCGATGCCTAGCCGCTTCAATGTATCCGGGCACATGAACCGTGTGGTCTCTATCTTCACGCCCAGCAGCGCGTTGTAGTAGAAGCAATCGGTCTGGTCCCACTTCTCATCGGAGGACACGGGGATGTTATCATCCGGGAGCTCAAAATGTTTGCCTTCAGGGCGCGGCCATGGCGCGGTTCGGGGGTCCGCTTGTGCCGAGGTGCTCACGCCTTTTGCTTTCCGGTTCGTGTAGCGGAAGTTCTTGGGCTGCATATTTTTTTTTTCTGTAATCACACAAGAGACATCTTGAAAGTGAGCTTTACACGATTTTGGCAAATGAAGTTAGTGTCATTGATGAGCAACCAAATCGTGTGCACTTAGGACTCATATAGGGAGAAAAACTCATATCTCAAACCCAATTCAACATGCAACCCGATTTTCACCATTGATGGACTTTCAAGCTTTTTCAAAAAATTTTGCATGTGTCGATTTTGAACCCTATTCAAGCTATAATTGCACAAACCATCATGAAAAGCAACCAGAAATGTTCGCACAAGCAGTTCAGAGAGAGAGAGAGCACAAAACCTCAAGTCTCAAAGATGGGTAGTGACTGAAAAAGGGGGTTTTCGAGCTCATACATGTGCTTGTTGTTGAAATCGATGGTGGAAACAGACTCAGGGCAAGAATTCGAGTGGTTTAGGCTTAAGAATCACTCAATTCGGTTGAGAATTGCAAAAGTTGTAAGTTTAGCAAAAACCAAAGAGAGAGAGAGAGGTGGTCGCGATGAAGAAGAAGAAGTGGGGAGATGGAGGGTTTTTCTTTTTATAGGGAAAATAAAGAAAATCGGTTGGTTTAGGGTAAAACCCAATGAAGATTGGAAGTATTTTTGATTGAAACCGAGTGAAAACCGATTTAAACCAGCCCAGTTCACTTACCTGGTCACGGAAATTGGAGCGGTTAAAGGAGCACATGCTCCGTTTGAAGTTGGGGTGCTCTATCGAGTAAGTTACGCCTGGAGCACCCTGGGAGAGAAGGGAGCAGGTGCTCCTTTCGGGTGCTCCTTTCTTCCTTCTTCATCTGATCGCCGAGAACACTAACACCACAGCTCCATATGGTTTGACTTCTTTGATTGTGAAAGGCCCAGACCATCGTGACCTTAGCTTTCCAGGAAACAGCTTCAACCGGGAATTAAACAGCAACACTTGATCATTTGGAGCAAAATTCCGGTTCAGAATCCTCTTGTCGTGGTAAGCCTTAGTTCTCTCCTTGTAGATTTCGGAGTTATCATAGGCAAGATACCTTATTTCTTCCAACTCATGCAACTGCATCATCCTCATTTCCGAGGCAGATTTAACATCGAAGTTGAGCATCTTTACTGCCCATGCCGCTTTAAATTCAAGCTCTACAAGAAAGTGGCAAGCTTTTCCATACACCAAGTGAAATGGTGTTGTCCCCAGAGGTGTCTTATAGGCTGTTCTATATGCCCAAAGAGCATCGTCAAGCGTGGAAGCCCAATCTGTCCTTGTTGTTCCCACGGTCTTATGCAAGATACTCTTGATTTTTCTGTTGGAGATTTCAACTTGCCCACTGGTTTGAGGATGGTATGGAGATGCAACCTTGTGTTTTACACCATTCTTTTTCAGCAGGGTGTCAAAAATCTTGTTGATGAAGTGGGATCCTCCATCGCTTATGACCACTCTGGGCACACCAAACCTTGGGAAGATGATTGACTTGAACATTTTGATCACTACTCCAGCATCATTTGTGGGGCTTGCCAAGGCTTCCACCCATTTGGACACATAGTCCACAGCCACTAGGATATACTCATTTCCGAAAGATGATGGGAATGGTCCCATAAAATCAATCCCCCACACGTCAAACACTTCAACCTCCAGGATGAAGTTCTGTTGCATTTCGTTTCTCTTGCTAATATTTCCCCGTCTTTGGCATTAGTCACACCTTGACACAAATCGATGGGCATCTCTGAACATAGTTGGCCACCAGTATCCTGCTTGCAGCACCTTAGAGACTTCCTTAAAGCTGGCAAAGTATCCAGCATATGTAGAGCCATGGCAGTGGTATAAGATTTCTGGAATCTCCACATCAGCTACACATCTTCTGAAAACTCCATCCTTGCAATGCTTGTAGAGGTAAGGCTCATCCCAAAAGTATTGCCTTATATCCTTCAGAAACTTCTTATTCTTGTTACCCACAAATCCCTCAGGCTCTTCCTCAGCAGCTAGGTAGTTGGCAATCTCTCCAAACCAAGGTATCTTGGTGTGCAGTGTCCTTTCAATTTGACTGCAAAAGTAGGATGGATCAGGTGCTCCGAAACGGAGCGTGTGCTCCACGACTTGGCATACACTTATAGCATAAACTTGCTCCTCAGGAAAACTGTCATCTAGGGGTATCTCTGTGTCTATCCTCATCCTAGATAGATGATCTGCAACTCCATTCTCAACTCCCTTCTTGTCTACGATTTGAAGGTCGAATTCTTGTAGCAAAAGAATCCATCGTAGTAGCCTTGGTTTGGCATATTTCTTAGTCAACAGGTATTTCAGTGCAGCATGGTCCGTGTGCACAATTACCTTCGACCCAACCAGGTAAGCTCGAAACCTTTCAAAGGCAAAAACAATCGCTAGAAGTTCCTTCTCCGTCGTGGTATACTTGCATTGGGCTTCATCCAGAGTTCGGCTCGCATAATAGATGACGTGCAGCTGCTTGTCTTTCCTTTGACCCAGAACTGCACTGCATAATCACTTGCGTCTGTCATGATTTCGAATGGCGACTCCCAATCTGGTGGTTGCACAATGGGAGCACTGACCAACGCTCCTTTGATCGTGTGGAAATCTTCAAGGCAGGTGCTATCGAATTCAAACCTTGCCTCTTTACACAACAGCTGAGTAAGAAGCCTCGCTATCTTGGAAAAGTCCTTGATAAACCTCCTGTAAAAACCAGCGTGACCCAGAAAACTGCGGATTCCCTTGACGGACGTAGGCGGTTGCAAGCTCATCATGATCTCTATCTTTGCCTTATCCACCTCGATACCTTGCTCTGATATACGATGACCCAGCACGATCCCATTCCTCACCATGAAGTGGCACTTCTCCCAGTTCAGAACCAGATGTTTTTCTTCACATCGTTGAAGTACCCTGCACAAATTCGGCAAACAGACCGAAAAAGAGCTTCCATAGACAGAAAAATCGTCCATGAAAACCTCCATAATGTCTTCGATGAGGTCAGTAAAAATGGACATCATGCACCGCTGGAACGTAGCTGGGGTGTTGCACAAGCCGAACGGCATTCGCCTGTAGGCAAAGGTGCCATAAGGGCATGTAAACGTCGTCTTTTCCTGGTCATCCGGATGGATGGGGATCTGAAAGAAACCAGAGTAACCATCTAGAAAGCAGTAGTATGGGTGGTTAGCCAATCTTTCAAGCATTTGATCGATAAAGGGCAAAGGAAAATGGTCCTTTCGGGTTGCAGCATTTAATTTCTGATAATCTATGCACATTCTATGCCCAGTTACAGTCCTAGTTGGTATCAATTCGTTCCTATCATTTTCAATCATAGTGATACCACCCTTCTTAGGAACTACATGAACAGGACTAACCCATGTACTATTGGAAATAGCATAGATTACACCAGTTTCTAGAAGTTTCATTATCTCCTTCTTAACAACATCTTTTAAATTCGGGTTTAACCTTCTTTGATGTTCTATAGAGCTCATTGATTCATCTTCTAGATATATTCTATGCATGCAAAGATCAGAAGAGATTCCAGTGATATCATCAAGTGAGTATCCCAATGCCTTTCAATACTTTCTAAGCTCACACAAAAGCAAAGCAACTTCAACATTGTTCAGCTCAGAGTTTACAATCACCGGGTAAGTGGAGTTCGTTCCAAGGAATGCGTACCTTAGCCCGGCAGGAAGTGTTTTCAGCTCAAGCTTGGGAGCTTTCAGCTCGCTCCAAGGGCCTTCGATAAGACTTGAATTCGGAGCGGGTGCTCCCATATTCAGAGCAAGTGCTCCATCATTGACTTCTGCAGTCGAGTTTTGCTTCTCTTCCAGGCTCATGTAGGCTACCATCATTTCCAAACCGAGGCTTAAGTCCAGCATCTTTCCAAACCCATCAGAATCCTCGCTCAGAAAACCATGTTTTCCTTCAGCCATAGTCAATGCAACCTCTAGAGGATCATTGGATAAAAATTCTTCAACCATTAAGTGTGAGACTGCATCATCGCCTTCGACGGTGAATGTCTGCCCATCAAGCATGGGTCTTTTAAGGAGTTTATCCATCTCGAACTTCACCATAATATCTCCCAGTTGGAGATCGATCACTCCGTTCCTCACATCAATTAACGCACCAGCTGTGCAAAGGAACCGTCTACCCAAAATAAGAGGGTCTCTGGGCTCTTCATCCAGTTCCAGAACCACGAAATCAGTAGAGATTAGCGTGTTTCCTATCGTCACATGTAAGTCCTCATGGACTCCTACAGGCAGCTTTGTTGATCTGTCAGCAAAAACCAGAGAGATCCTTTTCGGCTTGAACTTGGTGAAACCCAATCTTTTAGCCACAGAGTATGGCATAAGGTTTACGCTTGAACCTAAATCGCAGAGTGAGCAGGCAAAAATGTTGGGTCCAATTTGCACAGATAAGACAAACCTCCCTGGATCACCCATCTTCCTGAGTGCTTTATTTTGCAATACAGCACTACAGTCTTTTGAAACCAGCATCACATCCTCCTCGTCTGCCACTCTTCCGACCAGCAATCCTTTTATGTACCTCTTCAAAGATGGCATCATTTGGGCAGCATCAATTGAATTTTAATGGTTATGTCTCTAAGCAGCTTCTTACATTTAGCCTCTTCTAGGTCCTTACGTGTTTTCTTAGGTGGGACTGGGTAGGGTACCTTAGGCTTGTAAATCCTTTCGGGGACTGCTGCAAGTTTTCTGCAGGTGGGGGTGAAGCACCCTGATGGAGCAGGTGCTCCGTCGATGGGCTGGAGTTCTCTATCGTAAAATCTCCGCCTGGAGCACCCTGAGATTGAGTCGGAGCAGGTACTCCGGACGTCGAGGGATGATCCTTCGAGTTTTCTTCGCCTGGAACATGCTGTCCCTCCTTAGATAAAGGTGCTTCTCCATTCTCATCAACAAAATGGACTGTCTTTTGGTTCCCCTTTAGCAAAAGGTTAACCTTAGCTGTGAGCTCATCAATCTTTTGAGCTTCCACACTACTGACTTTCCTTGTTCTGTCGTATTCAGGAGACTTGCTGCTGGAACTTGCAGCCAAGTTCTCAATCAGTTCAAAAGCACCCTCCTTGGACTTTGTCATAAAATCGCCATTACTAGCTGCATTTAGAGCATTTCTGTAATCCTAATCAACACCATCATAGAAGGTACCCAGAATTTGTTCATCAGTGAACCCATGATGAGGACACTCTCTTCTGTACTCCTTGAACCTTTCCCAAGCCTCGCAAAAGGCTTCTCCGGAATGTTGCTGGAATGAGGATATCTTGCTCCTCAAAGCTGCGGTCTTAAACTTGGTGTAAAAGTGATCCAAGAATGCTGATCTACACTCAGCCCATGTTGTCAAAGACCCAGGTGGTAATGACTTAAGCCAGCGTGAAGCCTTGTCCGCCAAAGAGAATGGGAACAGCTTACACTTCAGAAAGTCGTGAGGCACTCCATTTGAACCAGTAGTACTGCAGATTTCTTCAAAATTTTCGATGTGATCCATCGGAATTTCTGCAGGCAAACCATGGAATAAATTCTGCTTTACCAAAGTTATCATTTGAGGCTTGATCTCAAAATCTTTCATCTGAATCGTGGGTGGGACAATCGCAGCTCTATTTTGATAATAGGCATGTGGATTGTCCTTATCTCCGATCGCCGGCTGTTGCTGCCGTGGTTGTCGGAGTTACTCCATCTCTTGACGAAGTCTTTGCAGATCAGCTACCATTTCAGCATTGCCTCTGTCATCCATATCCACAATATCAGGAACGTGGAGAGGTGCAGAGACAGGAGTAGTGTCTGTGGTAGGAACAGGAACAGGAGCAAACACTTGTGCAGCTCGGTTTTGCCTGTTTTCTCGCTCTCTTCTAGATAACTCTTCGTTGGTTAGGATGATGAGATTTTCAGAGTTCTTGCTCCTTGTGATTCTTGTGGTCATGCACCTGAAACACACAAGAGAGAAGAACAGAAACATATTAGAAAGGTCTTAGACTGAAATTCAAACCAAGAAACAGAGGTGACGAATTGGTCCCTGTCGCAACGGTGCCAAAAACTTGATAGACTGGATTTAGAGTTCTATTTCCTACTGCAAGTGCACAGCTTATGATTGTAATACAGATAGGTTCGTTTTCCAGGGGACCAGTGTTACACTTTGTGTCTATGAGGTTTTGAAAGAAAGCTAAGCAAGCAAGTTGGTTTTGTTGGTTGTGAAACAAGTGACGGTTCAAACAGTAATTAAACTTCAGATAAAACAAGCGTTAGACCAAGGTTGTTTCGCAGGAAATTCAGAGTAAGGGATCGAACAACTATTCAGGGGCAACTAAGCGCCAGCCTAGAGCTCAAACATAGAAGTAATATTAATTCACTGTCGTGGCATCAACAACTTTATCTAACAACCTAAAATCCTAAACTATCGTTTGGATCTAGAATTGCAAATAAGCATTATTGCACAGGCTTGATATGCTCACAATTTGCCTTAACATCAACTGTCATTGGCTAAGGACGAATTGCTCACCAAAGTCACTTCTAGCAACCTATTACACTTTTGATGAATGGATTTACCTAAAATCATGAATTAAGTGATCAGTTCAAGTCAGGCATTAAGACTAACAAGTGGTGAAGACTATCTATTCAAATCCCTATTTGTGCTCAACCCATCAACTCATGAATACCATTGAAATCCCTGATCTAACAGGAGGATCTACTCAGACATGAAATCGGAAAACACAGCAACAAGCAAAAGAGAATTCATTGAATATATAATAGAAATGACAAAGGTTAGAATTCTTCTCAAGTGTGGCAGAGATTCTCCTCCAAATCTTACAAGTAGAAAAACTCTCAAAGGTTCTTAACCCAAAAATCTCTCTCTAGCTAGAAAATCGAAGGTTCAAGATAAGTTGATCCTCGCGGCAGCTCTCCTCTCCCTTTTCCTTCTTTCGCATCCCAAAACTAGGTAAGTGGAGTTTCCATATCTGCTCCGGGCAGATGGAGCATGTGCTCCATTTTGGAGCATGTACTCCATTAGGGTGATGATCTTCAAATTCGGCCCCTTTTTTGCTCCAGAGGCTCCAATCCCTCATATCTTCGTTTATAGCTCCTTAGCAACCTGAAACGACTCGATAAAGACTAAAAAGACTCGATAAAACCTGCAAAACAAAGGTTAGAATGAGGCAGAATCGCCTCATATCAGACGTCTACTGTAAAAGTAGACTTCTAGTAGACTTCTTGGAGAAGTCTACTTCTGTTATGAAGTCTAACTCAGAAAGTCAAAGTTTGGTCAATTGCAAAACTGACCCATTTTTCAGAGTAGACATCTGGTGAAGTCTGCTTTGTAAATTGGCAACTGCAAAAGTAACCCGGGAGAGTAGACGTCATCTGGTGTCTACTCGTTAGACTTCATAGAGAAGTCTACTCTGTAATGATTTTATTAAAGTTGTAATTATAGCATATTTATAACAAATTTTTAAGATTTTCTTGTTCATGCGTTTGTTTTAGCCTACCTACTTACTTGTGTGTGAGTTTTACATGTTTATTTGATATATGCATTGTTGAATCAGATTTCTTGTTTCATATTGCAACTAGGTCACTAATAGTAGACGTCATTTGGAGTCTTCTTGTTAGACTTCATAGAGAAGTCTACTCCGTAATGATTTTATTAAAGTTGTAATTGTAGCATACTTAGAATGAATTTTTAAGATTTTCTTGTTCATGCGTTGGTTTCAGCCAACCTACTTGCTTGTGTGAGAGTTTGACATGTTTATTTGTAATATGCATGACTGAATCAGTTTTCTTGTTTCATTTTGCAGTTAACTCACTAGTAGTAGACTTCAAAATGAAGTCTATTTAATTTCGTTTCCCGCCTGTTTAATTTCGTTTCCCGCTTATATAATTTTGTTTCCTGCCTATTTAATTTTGCTTCCCGCCTTTAATAATTTGAATTTCAGACTTCATTGTTAAGTCTACTCTGCTGACTTCATATAGAAGTCTACTACTGTAGGATTTTTTCAAAGTTGTAATTGTAGCATATTTAGAATTAATTTTTAAGATTTTCTTGTTCATGCGTCATTTCCTTCTGCCAAATTCTGTTTATCTTTGTTTGCATCCACATCTTTGTTTTTTATTCGACTTTTAACACTAGTTACAACTCTATTTGTATTGCAGTGATCTTATGACTTTTTTTTACCTATGTATACAAGATCGTCATTGGTGCCAACAAAATCCTATACCAAGTTGAATGATGGTTATGCAACTCTGGGCTTTTCTCCTAGATGAAGATGATACTTCTCCTCTGTTAAATTTGTTTAATTAGAAATATCTTGTGTTTTTATCGGAGATCAATTTGTAATACTCGAACAATGAATATGGTCATGTGTGTTTATGTGTCTATTGACATATGTGTTTACTGGGTAGCCACTATATCACTCAATTGAAGTTTGGATATAGGGAACCAATGATATAAGAAAAGTCTAACATATGCTTTAGAAGTAAGAATGTTATGACCGATATAAAACAGAAATAAGTTTGGGGAACACTGAGGCATATACAGAAATGCAAATAGTTTTCTTAGGGTTATAGCAGGTATATATCCCCAACAGTTGCATAGTTTAGCTCTCAGATGCAGAAGTTGCATGGTTCATTTGCCGTATGATTTTTGAATTAAGATTCTCGAGCTTAATCTATAAAACTTCTTCTGTATTTGTTATGCTCCATATAATGTGAGTGGGAAATAATGTTTTAGAGTCAGTTTACGCTCATGATTAGGCAGTATCAGATTGGTTTGATTAACCCGCAGTTATGAAATGTTATTATGTAACCCCCTTAAACAAACATACATTGTTCACAATATTTTTAACATACTTGACTCTCCACAGTGTGTTTAACATACATGACTTTCACAATGTGTCTCTTAGTTATATATATATATATATATGAGATATTATAGAGAGAATAATAACAGTTAGTAAACAATGATACAAAGACAAAAACCAATAAAGAATTCTAAAAAAAAGCAAAAACATTTAGAGAGAGAAAGTTTGAGGAAACTACTGAAAATACACTTAAACGGTGACAAGTGGTTAATTTATATCTATGATCTTCAACATGATGTCTGTGTCCGTTTTCAAATCATATATCTAATTAGTTTACATATTTCTGTATATTATTATGTTTTTATTTTGATTTAATTACCTGAATTGAACTGATAGGCAAAGTGGTATAATGAATTCGGTTCTTATTTTGGTTGGTTTGGTTAATCAGAACCGAATGGTTAATTAAAAACCAAAACTCTTAATCAAAGTTGCTTTGCCAATTCTTCAGTCATCGTTATCTTCAATATGTGGTGACAAGACACAATGCAATTGCAAAAGGCCTTGAACTTGTGGTGACAATGCAACTTGAAGCAAAATAAAGATAATAATAAATTGGCTGTAACCACAGACAAAAATTCTAGACCTTTCTAAAATCTAAGTCAGGTAGAGTCAACTGTCTAACCAAAAAAGAAAAGAAAAAACCTTCCCTACTCTTCATGACTTGTCTATAGACAACATTTGGTACGCTCGACTATTAGACAAAACAACCACAAGCAAAGTTTTTAAAAATTTGACTGTAACTACGGACAACATGTGTAACAATGCAACAGGAAGCAAAACAACGCTAATAATAAATTGGTTGTAACCACAAACAAAACCGCCAGACTTTTCAAAAATCTAAGTCAAGTACTCAACCGCCTAAAAAGACAAAATAAAAACATTTCACTAGTCCCATATGTGGCTGGACTGTGTCCCATATGTGGCTGGACTGTGTCCCATATGTGGCTGGACTGTGTCCCATATGGTGGGTCTAAAACCTAGACAATTTGCTTAAAAACACAATTATTGAACATGACGAATTTACGATCACGTCATCTCTTTTTTTCTGAAAGCACACAACATTAGTTTACGATTGTTCAGATATTAATTCCACTCCACAAATTCAGAACTAATAAAATAATAATAAAAAATCTAGAGACAAAATGGTATTGTTTAAGTGCAAAGAGTTAAGGACAAATTTAAACCTATATAGTTAGATTCGATTCTGAAATTGAACGAACAAAAGAGTTGTAAAACAGTTTTTGATTCGTAAGCCGTATCTAATAAATATTAAATTAAACATAATAAATAAATATCAAATCAAATATAATAAATAAATATTAAATCAAACTGAATAAATAGAAAATATAAAACATAATTTCAAAATATAAAAACACGATATACAGTAAAAAAAAAATATAAAAACCACAAACACATTCGATTCATTTATTTACTAATCTCAACTTCTATTTATTTTGAATCTTATAAAAGACTTATGAAGTCATCAATACTGAGAACTTTTTATTCTTATTTCTTTCTTAAATTCTAAATATTTGTACTAACTTCATTTTTCACCAAGTTTTCTAGGATATTTTTCCAAGAGGCCATTCTACTTCTTTGAATACCTAGACAATCCTGACCGTCAAGTTATTCCTATTTAAAAATTTATTAAGTTGTCGTTTCTGCTCCAACAATTTTCCATTAGAAAGAAGCGACTGGTTAATCTAGAAGCAATATTAATAGTCAGAGCGTTCTATAACTCCATCTCTCAGTTCATGGAAGAACAGCGAGAGGTCATTGAAGACCATAATGAAAGAACTAGCAGAGCTACTGCTAGTGTTGCTCAGCAGATTGAGAACGTAATCGATGAACAAGCGACCTTGTCGAAGGTGATTATCGAGTTACACTTTGAACTGGTACAAATACCTGATCGAGTAACTCCAAATGCGATGCAAATACCTTCCTCTAAGGCTCCATTGAACGCAAATGGAACTAC
>FNXX01000033.1:0-312500 GCA_900108845.1 Iljinskaea planisiliqua | reverse complement strand
GTTAAGAGGTGGTTTTGGGCAATTCAATCGGCGATTAAGCAAAGGGAAAGACAGTGGTGATTGGGATCGAAATTTTGCGGCGGTGGAGAAAGAATAGTGACGGTGGCTGCATGATCGGCGATCTCGGAAATGTAATCTCATGACACGTGTTCTATATTGTGTTTAAGTTACACATGGTTATATGACTCACGTTAATGCTCATTTTCTCACGTGATGGGCCAAAGTTATAAGGCATTTGAGATTAAAATCACCATTGTATATTTACTTACCCATTATGGGTTTTATAATCAAAGTTGGACGACAAAAAAAAAAAAAACAATGATAACTTTAATCATTAAACTCTACCACAAGTAAAAGTCATTGAATTTCTCTGACTTATATTTATATTATTTGGAGGTCTCCATACTTGCACTGCTTGCTATTTATGTTTTATATTTTTACTTTTTATTCCTTCTTTGGTTTTTCATCTTATGTTTTCCCCATTATTTTGGGGGTTCTTCTTCAAACAGATGTTGTTGCATTTGAGATTAGTTCCCTTCATCTTATTTCTCTCATTTTTATTTTGTTTTAACGTTTGGTAGTGAGTTTTTTTAGACAGAGTTTATACTTTGTTCCCATTAAGCCCACCAAATTTATGAATTTTTTATTTTTTTAAGGCCAGATTTTTTTTGGTCTGTCATATCTTTTTTTTTTTTACTCCTCTATTTTTGTTGTGCGTCGTGCATTTTTATTTTTTTTCGATTCTTTAAATTTTTTGGATTTTTTCTGGTTGATTGTTGTTACTCTTTTTGCGCCTTATAATAATGTTGATTTCTTTGTGTTCTCAATTTTCTCCCTTCTATTATTTGTTTTTGGATTTCATAACTTTGAGAAGCTTTGGTGCTGCTTTTGGAATGAATTGGCCAATTTGGTCTTTTTTGAATGAAGTAGGTTTTCAAAATGTTCGTTTGTGTTTTCAAATGCTCTCTTCGATGCGGTCCCAACTGTTGTTTTTTTTTTTTTTGGTTATTGAGTCTCCTACTTGTCAAGTGTATATGTTTTTTTTTTTTTTTGTCGTCAACTGATTTCTTGAATTCATTGTAAGATAAAAATATTACATTGTACATTTGATTACATGCGGCTACATATTATTCCTAGTTTGTTTTGCTAAATCATCCGCAGCACTATTAGTATTTTTACTAATCTGTTTCAAAGAAAATATACAGATTGAGGAAATTTTAAGAATATCTTCCATGTACGTTACGATTTGTGTAAATCGCCATTCCACAACCTTTTCTTAATCTTGGTTAAGTGTATGTTTAAGTAAGGTTTTGTGGTTTGTTAGATTTTCTCCCTCCTTTATATATATATTCTTGCTCTCCTTTATTTTTTAGCCTGGTTGATTTCCCTTTTGTTTCGTGGTCATTTCATTATTGTAGTTTGTGAATCCATAGAAAGTAAAATTCGAGTTTCAGTTGGAATAAACAGAAAATATACTTAAACGTCTAGGAGCCTAATTGGTGACGACTGAATGAATAATAAGGATGAAAGGGAAAATAATAAAGAAGAACAAAAATAATCGGAATGAGAAGTAATATTTGTCACTTATTATTCTTTTCCAAATTTGATAACTAATATATATTCTATAATTCTCTAAAAAAAAAAAAGAATGAGAGAAAATCAGATGTAATATATATTACTTGTAAATGGTGTAATTATTTAAAAATGAAGAGGAATCCATTATTCCCTTTCATTCCTAGGTTACCATTGAGGCTCTTAGATAATGACAAACTGTTTTCTTATTTAATGATGAATATTGAGCTTCCCTATCTGTTTGTAGTAATAGCCAGGCTCGGCCCAAAACAAGTAGGCAGATGTGCACTCGTCTAGGGACTCAAGCCTATTAAAAAATTAAATATAGAAAAGGGTTCACATTTATAAAAATAAAATAAAAAATACTATGACCAGAGCCAATTTTTTTAGAAACCTTATTCATTTATAGTTAAAAAAGTGTAAATTTCTTATAAAAAGGATCTCCGTATTATGATAAAATATCAAAATTTTCTTTTGGTCCAAGAGGCTTTAATTAAGTTGGGCCGGACCTCGTAATAGTGGTGGTTACATCTTTCTTAGAAGATGTTTGTGTTGCACATTATTATTGGTTTCATAGCTCTTATTGTTTCTAAATAGACTGGTACACGTGTGAAATTTGCCCGATGAATGTTTTATTTTTCTTTTTTAAATATATTTCTCCAACATTGATCGGCATTGGCTTTGTTTTGCCTTTATCCTAGTTTGTCCAAGTAAGTTTTTCCTTCTTCCATTTCACCCCTGCATACTGAAAATAGGGGTTTAGACTACTTGTCAATGCCCAAAACAACTATAAGCGTATGTAGTACAGTATTGAAGGTTAATCAATTCGTGTGGGAAGGTTGAGATACTAAGCCTATGGAATTCAAAATAAGCTAGGAAAATCAAGAGGGATCAATGAACAAGCTATCAACTTAATTGATATTAACAAGCTTAAATAAGGGTTAATCAACTTGAGAAAGAAATCTAAATAAACAGAGTAAAAGTACAGCAATCGGATACCAAAACCAAGGAAATAATTGAAACCGGTTCAAAAAAAAAAGGCATGGATAGGTGGAATCGAATAAATGTTGAAACTTTAAGCTTAAACCATCTCCCTATAAAGCTAATCTCTCGGCTAAGGAGTTATAAACTAGACTAATGCACTCTCATGACAAGAGTACCTATGCAAACCATAATTTAACTTAGCTTTTGTGTAGTGATACAAGGATTAGAATGCATAATTAACCAACTCTTGATCAAGCCAAAATCACTTCTTAGTCACCTTATTTTTTAGGCTAAGACAAGTGATTTTCATATTTGATAGATCGAGCCCCATCCGGCTGGTTCATTCCTCTGTTGTTTCCGTCATTGTTTACTACGCCTCCAAACATGGCTTTCTTTCTCGTATTCTTTTGATTTTAGGGTTTAGGATATTTCTCGTCCCCACAGACGGGGCCAAACTTTGAGAGTCAAAATTTATAATAAATGGGGGTTCGAAAATCCTATTTTATAAAAGTTCAAGGACCAAGATTAAAAGTTTTTTTTTATTTATTGATCTTGTTGCCAAATACAAAGTATTTTGTAAATGACGTATAGTTTTACAAAGTATTCCGAATGGGGATCGCTAAAACCTAGTAGCTGCCATCCTGTAAATACTGGATGCCTTGGAGTGCGGAAAAGAGTTGTTAGTGATTTGGGACGATGATAATTTTAATAATCCGCCAGATTGGACGGGCTCAGGCTTGATATGCAGACCAACTTCTCAGCACGCCGTCATTTGGTCTTGTCGCGACCCAGTTTGCCTCTTATTATGTCCGGTTCAATTTAATTCATGTTCGCCGTCTCGTTTGGGTTTCTTTCCCGATTTTGTGATCGGTTCGTAAGCAGTGTTGTGAACAGGTCCCTGTGAATAGTGTCGTGAACAGTGTTCTGAACCCGAGTAACACTAGATTAAACCTTCAGCTCGCCAGTTTTTGTGGTTAGTTTGTGAACACTGTTCTGTGAATAGTGTTGTGAACACTGTTCCAAAACCGAGTAACGCTAGACTAAACATTCAACTCGCCGGTTCATTCAAGACAATCAAATAACGCATGTAGGAAGGATATCAGGTCGCCACTTGTCATGGCACGTTTACAGGTCGCCATCTTCCGTGATGCAAAGTTGGCGACCTTCTCCTTGCATGACCAGGTTGCCATCTTCTCGAGGAAGGAAGTGGCGACCTTCTCTGCACATTACCTGCTCGCCATCTTTTCTCGGAGGAAAGCTGGCGACCTGCTCTGGTGTTTTGGTGGCTTTTGACAATGACCAGGCCGCCATCTTCTCTCGGAGGATGGTTCGTCAGTATAAACAACAACCTTTGAACCGCCTAATAGCTTCTGTATTTCTCGAAGGCAAACACCACAGCCATAATTCCTTTTCAGTAGTACTGTACCTTACCTAAGTATCATGAAGCGTTCTACTTGTGTAATATATTACATGGAGCTTCTTGTCCACTCTCTGCCCCAATAAAGCCCCAACTGCGTAGTGTCTTGCATCGCACATGATTTTAAAGGGTAGATCACAATTGGGTGCTTGGACAATGGGAGCATTGGTTAGTGCATCCTTGGTTGTTTTGAATGCATTCAAGTAGTCTTCATCAAATATGAACTCAGTCTCCTTACATAAGAGTCTTGTCAGTGGCCTAGCTATCTTAAAAAAAGTCTTCAATGGACCTTTCATATAACCCAGCGTGGCCTAAGAAGCTTCTTATCTCTTTAATCTCTATTTTTGCCTTAACAACCTCAATGCCCACTATCCCTTCCCTTACCCTGAAGTGGCATTTCTCCCAGGTTATTGCTGGGTTGGTTTCTTTAAACCTTTTTAACACCCTGCACAAGTTAGAAAGACAAACAGCAAAAGAGGAACCATACACTGAGAAATCGTCCATAAACACTTCTACCATTTCCTCAATTAGATCAGACAAGATCGACATCATGCACCGTTGAAACATGGCTGGTGCATTACATAGTCCAAATGGCATCCTTTTGTACGCAAAGGTGCCAAAGCGACATGTAAATGTCGTCTTCTCCTTACCGTTTAGGTGAATTGGATTTGATAAAAACTACTATATCCATCTAAGAAACATTAGAATGGATGGTTTGCTAATTTCTCAAGCATCTGATCTATGAAGGGCAAGGGGAAGTGGTCTTTCCTAGAGGCTGCATTAAGCTTCCTATATCATATACACGTACAGTGTCCACTGGTGGTCCTAGTAGGAATAAGTTCATCGGCCTCACCCTTAATGACAATCAACCTCCATTTTAAGGAACCACATGCACTGGTGAGACCCATCTGCATTTTGATATTAGGTAAATCACACCAGCATCAAGCAGTTTTATGAACCGTCTCCTCTCTCCTGAAACAGAGGCGAACAAAGGCAAACAGACACCACCAGATTTTTGCTTTTTCGGCGGCTTTTTCCACCGGATCTTTTTTTTCTTTGTTGATCTCTTTTCCACATCAATCATTCCTCCATAAATGTAGTTCCCGGTGCAGTCGATATTGGCATGTTATTGTGATATTTAGATAATTGCATGAGTTTTAACCATTTTTTCTTGACATGTTTTGATCATTTAACTCTCATTTTGGCATAGTTAAGTTGCATATGTATTGCATTTGTCTTTATAAGGTTATGAAGTAGTCACAATGGAGTTTAGAGCACTATTGGAGTGGATTGAAGCTGATTGGACATGAAAACTGGACTAAGGAGGAAGCTAAGAAGGGAGAATGGTGTTTTTAAGACCACAGCGGCCATGCACAGCGGAGAGACGAGCCCGCTGGAGATTTTGCGAACGTGGCAGCGGGGTGTCACAGCGGGGACGCGACCCCGCTGCATTTTGAAATTTTCCCCTTTGACTCTGTTTGACCAAATTTGACTTTTCTCTTATCCATTTTTTCTTGGACCGGCCCAATCATGCTGAGAAGGCCCAATTTACTTAATGAGCAACTATAAAATTTATGCAATTTCTTCTTTTGATTTCTGTTTCCTTTATTTGATTTCTTCTTTTAATTCTCAAAATCACTTGATTATGCATATTTCTTTGATGGGTTTTGTGGATATCAAGATGATTAGTGAGTAGTTATCTCATAAGTCTTTGGGTTAGGTAGATTAGGCTGATTAGGTGCTGATTAGTGATGTTTAGGGCTTAACATATATAGATCCTATCTTTTGGGTTGTGTTTAATGCTGGTTTTGACTTGATCACTCTTAATCTAGATCTTAGGGATTTTCATGCATTGAAAGTGTTTGATGAAATTCCTGAATTGAGACCCTTAAGTGTTTAGCTTGTTAGGCCAATGAGAATTGATGTCTGAAATGTTAGGAGGCTAGTGAGACTTGTTTCTAAAGATTGATGATCTTAAGATTAGCCAATGAGAGTTGATGTTAGTCATTTAATTATCATAGGGGTAATGCCATGAAAGTGGATTAGCTAGTTTAGTGATCTTAGGCTAAAGGATCAGCTTTTAATAGATTGTATGTGCATCATTGATTAGTATCTGATCATCCAATATCAATTGCCTTGACCCAAGGGCTTAGCCTTTTAAATTCTGAATTAAATCCTTTCTTTTTTCTTAAATACTCTGTTTTCTTTGTTATTTTAGTTGATTGAATAGGTTGTTAGAAAACAATAGTCTCCTTGAAAATGTCTGATCACTTAGATTAAATGAATTCTGCAACTCTTACTGTGTTAATCACCCAGGTTGGATTGATTCTCAAATACTACAATGGTATGAGTAGGTTGGATAATTGATTAGTTTGACAAAAACCTATTATCATATTGTTGTTGGTGTTTGTCTAGTGCAGTCTATGTCCGGTGTTTGTCTTCCACCGGTTTTGAATGGTGGTTGTGTTTTGCAAATTATTCGTCATAAAAATCTCGATCAAAACTGCCATGGCCGTGGATTGGGAGTCAGATGCTGATTCTACCTCTCTTCTCTGATGGATCTGTTATACATTTAATGGTGGATGCACAATGGTGTCTCATGTTTTGTGAGTCGGATATGCTCGTTGAAATGAAACAGAGACACAATGGCAAGATGAAGGAAGACATACTACCACGAAGGAGACTTAGTCACATCTTAATTGGCATGACCGAAAGGAGTATTTTCAATGTTGAATTTCTATTGAAGTAGATTTAACGGTATATATTGAGGTTACGTTAAGGTCTACTATATTTTCAAGGACACTGTTGCGAACTAATTGGTATCAGATTGTCGCAATCTTAACACTGTTGTAATGGGTTTTACTTATACAATTAGAAGACAGCCTCAAGATAAAGAAAGGCAAGAACATTGTATTGGAGTAAAAGAGTCGGAGAAATATTACAGAAATGTTTAATTGTTTGTGAGTAAAGCATTTTCGACCAGAACGCATCGTAAATCTTATTTCATTGAACTGTTTTCAGAAAATAGCACACATACCGGCTTGTATAATAATTTACGTTTTGTACTCTTGTATGACCTTAACTTTTCACTTTGATATAATATAATGTACATTTAGTCCGAAAAAAAAAAATTAGGAAAACAAGCAGAAATCCGAAGACTGTTCTAATACCAAATTGTGACATCCGCCTCCTAGGAAGCTGGAACGACAGTGTATAAAAACATATGCTACTTTCTGCAGACTGACCAGTATGTCCTCACATCGGTCTCAATATTTACCAGAACACCTCCTTCTGTTCAAATCCACCAACACAACCAAAACATCAGTTTTGCTACTAATCATATGGAGGAAAGAAAGGGAAGAGGAGGTGATAAGTACCCAGTGAAACAGTCCTAAACCAAACTCCAAACGTGCCACTATATAACTAACACAAAGATGAGAGCTAAAACAGCTGAAATAACATATTACACTACTAATGTCCAATAGTGCATTTTAAACGTATATTTCAGCGGTCTACCACGGCTAATTTCCACATACACCAAACCAGCATCTCTAGGATCCATCAAACCCCTCGGGCTTAGGAGGGGGAATAAACAGTGCACCCACCCCAGAGTCTAAAAGAAATTGAGGCCCATTGGATCTTTTTTATTTTTTATTTTGCTAACCAATTTAGTTTAAAAAAACAAACTTTTAGTATTTAAAAAAAAAGAATTATATAATATCAATCTATCATATTAAAAAATTAAGATATAATTTTATTAATTACATTTTTTATATTTTTTGTATAAAGATTTAGATTTAAAAAATCAAAAATCTTATGTAAACTAGTTTTAAAAGTATATTTTTAATTCTTTGTTTTAATTCATTAAAAGTCTTAGAAATTTATTTTTCCCAAAAGCGATAGAAAATATAAATTAAGCCGGTGCTGCTAGTCACGTTACTTGTTTTACTAGACTTAGATAACATGTTATACAAATTTTATTTGATAATTTAGATATTGACATGGCAAAAAAAATTTATTTTCGTATCAATTAGCCAAAATGTAAATTAATCAAATTACTATCTTTTAGAGGACGATATAGGTTTCTTAAATTCATAAATAAAGATTCTTTCATTGCCTTAAGTGAAATATCCTTTCATTTTTTTTATACTCTTATTATTTCATATTTTTACTTTTGAAGTAGAGAACGTTTAGACCCAACATTAAGTACATATTATGTTTTCTCACTTTATATTATCAAGTGTGTTGGGTACAGGCTGCACACCTACCCAAATGCCCAACAAGAATTCACCTCGGCCCTTTTCAAAAATGATATTGCTTGTCAATTATTGTTCGACGCCAATTAAATCTTATTATCTATTCGCTCCGGATAAAGAGTAAGTTTAAGAATATCCATTTATTCTTAAGGGAAATATCTTTTTTCCTTGAAATAATGAGGTCGGCGCGGCAAATCAGGGAAGGAGATTTGCGTCGGATCTTTTTCCTGATTCGAAGGGATTGAGGTCGGTGGTTGATAACTATAAATAGGAGAGGGAATTCACGTTGAAGGGGATCAGCAAAAAAAGAAAGAGACCGAGCTAAAGAAAACCTAGATCTACAAACTAGTTCTCTGAAAAAGCTTTGTTATTTTCTCTGTAATTCGTCAATCATCTTTTAAGATAAATAAATCTTCTTTAGTTCTTCTCAAAAACCCACAAACTTTACTTGAATTATTAATAGACGAAGTAATAGTTCAACAATTGGCGCTGTCTGTGAGGAGTTCTTGAGAAAAAGGGAGTTAAAACATTAAGAGATGGTCAACACACCACCCCCAGAAGACTGGAATACAGACGAGGTCAACCCAGTGGGGACACCGGTCAGGCCTCCTCCTCCTGACCCGATCACCGTCATACAAAACATGATGAACGATCTCACACAGAGACTCGATCAACGTCCCAATGGATTCGAGGCAAATCAGGCTGCTCAACAAGCCGAGCTGGAGAAACTCGGGGCATCTCAGGCAAACACTGAAGGGCCTTATACCCCAGGACGGCGAAGAACTGTCGTCAACAATCTATTTGGAGTCACCCCGGAGGTCAATCACACAGAAACCGTAGCCGCGGCGAATGCATCTACGGAACAAACCAATCAGGCCGCAGCACCAACGGCACGACGGATCATCCGATCCGAAATCCGGATTCCAGAAACTGTTCCAAATGGGAACGCTGAACTTGAGTTGGTATACAAACGGCTCGATGCTATTGGATCCCAGATTCATCGCGCAACTAGCTCGCCACCCAAGCTGGACCATGTCCTGGAGCAGACAAGGAAAACACCGTTCTCATCAAAGGTCACGAGCGTACCTTTACGTGACCACGTGAAAATAAAAGTCACATCTACTTTCTGCGGCAAAGCTGATCCTCAACGTCATCTTCTGGCATTCAAAATCGCTATGGCCAGAGCACGATTTCCCGAGAATGAACGCGATGCAGCCTTTTGCCAATATTTCGTCGAATCCCTTGGAAGAGCAGTTTTGAACTGGTTTTCTCGCCTCGCTCCTGGCTCAATAGACAGCTTTGACGAACTCTCAGCAGCTTTCCTGAAACATTAATCAATGTTCATCGTCCAAGGAGCTACCAGCGCAGACCTCTGGGCATGCGTTCAAGACGAGAATGAAACCCTCCGCTCTTACATCGATCGTTTCAGAACCATCATCTCTCGCATCGACGTTCCAGACACGATCTCTCTAGTCGCTCTTCGACGCGGGATGAAACCAGGCATTGAGCTTTGGAAAGATCTAAAACTCAACGAGCATCGTAATTTGGAAGATGCCCTCCATCGTTCAGTCTTATATGCCGAGCTCGAGGAAGAACGAGCGGCATACGCCAAAATGAAGACCCCGGCTCAGAAAGATAAAATACACGAAGTTCACCAAGAATCGCGGCAACATTATGATCAAGATGACAAAAAGGCATCTAGCTACTACGTAGCTGATCGTCCGAAAAATTGGAACAATTACGTCCGGCCGGAAGAATCCCAAGTCTTTCGCAAATAAGAGCCACACAATCCAGAGTTATATTGCATCTATCATCAGCGGACAGGCCACGATATGTACACATGTCAGCACTTGCAAATGCATCTCTTCGCAGAGTACAAAAAGGGAAACATCGACCTCACGGGATGTAATCGAGAGACAGACAAACCTCCTGAAACCAAAAAACAGACGACGAAACCAAAGGAAGATGAAAATAGAGAGCAACGACCTGAGAGAAGGGATCACCGAGCCGATGATGACTCTAATAAACGAAATCGTGACTGAGACGAAAATCTCCCACTTCCAGAAGCGCCGCGGCGAAAAATCAACATGATCATGGGTGGTCTTATCGACTGTAACGATTCGGTTAGATCAGTCCAACGTCATGAACGCAGGGCGGCGAGTGCTTCAAAGTGGAAAGAACCAGTATCAGACGACGAGCAGATCACCTTCACGGCGAGAGACATGATCAGACTCGATATGCCTCATAACGATCCATTAGTCGTCGAATTATCAATCAATAACAGCGACGATGTCAATCGGATACTTATAGACACGGGAAGCTCAGTCGACTTGATTTTCAAGGAGAGACTTCGTCGGATGAAGATCAGAGACGATCAAATCAAGTTGTCACCAAAAATACTCACTGGGTTCACCAGCGAATCTACCACAACAATTGGGACGATCAAACTCCCAGTTCAGGTCGGCGGAGTAACCAAATGGGTAAAATTCGACGTGGTCAATCAACCGGCTATCTACACCGCCATCCTTGAAACTTCATGGATCCATTCTATGAAAGCCGTCGCATCAACCTACCATCAGTGTATCAAGTTCCCTACCAGGGACGAGATCCATACATTACGCGGCAGCCAAAAGATCGCCAGATCTTGTTTCGTCACCGAGCTTAAAATGGCTGATTAACTACTTGTGTCATTGGCGAGGGAAACTCTGAGTTACCACTGTCACATTACAAAAAGCCAAAGCACGATCTCGTCGTCCAAGTTAACATTGACGTCGAACATCCAGAGCGTTGTGTCGGAATAGGGTCAGACCTTTCGGCAACATTTGCAGAAGAGCTCATCGAATTCCTACGCAACAACAAAGCAACGTTCGCATGCACTATGAGTGACATGAAAGGTATCGACCCGAGGATAATCAGCCATGAGCTAAACATCGATCCCACATTCAAACCCATCAAGCAGAAACGACGGAAGCTCGGCAATGAGCGCGCTCAAGCAGTAAACGACGAAGTGGAAAAACTCCTTCATGCAGGTTCCATCGCCAAGATGAAATATCCAGATTGGCTAGCAAACCCGGTAGTAGTCAGAAAGAAAAATGGCAAATGGCGCGTATGCGTCGACTTCACCGACCTCAACAAAGCTTGTCCTAAGGATAGTTTTCCTTTGCCACATATCAACCGTCTCGTCGAGCGACTGCAGGAAATCAGCTTCTGTCATTCATGGACGCTTTCTCCGGCTATAATCAGATCTTCATGCACCCCGATGATCGTGAGAAGACAGCATTCATAACTGATCGCGGCACATACTGCTATAAGGTGATGCCATTTGGACTCAAAAACACCAGTGCAACTTACCAACACCTTGTAAACCGAATGTTTTCGGGTCAGCTCGGTCATACAATGGAAGTTTACATAGATAATATGCTGGTCAAGTCAATGGTCGCTAGTTCTCACATCGATGATTTGCGCCAATGCTTCGACATCCTAAATTCCTATGGTATGAAGGTCAATCCGACGAAGTGGACATTCGCGGTAACTTCTGGGGAATCCTTGTGCGTGAAGACCACGGCGAACAAAAGCTAATATTTTACGTCAGCAAAACGTTAGATGGCGCAGAGACCCGATATCCCACTGGAAAAATTGGCTCTCGCCGTCGTTGTGGCTGCAAGAAAGCTTCGCCCTTACTTTCAATCACATACGATTCAAGTACTCAGCAATCAACCACTTCATACTATTCTGCAAAGTCCCAGTCAGTCAGGACGAATGGACGGATGGGCCGTCAAACTCTCAGAGTATGATATCGAATACAAGAACCGTATCAGCGCCAAGGCTCAGGTTCTTTCTGATTTTCTCACCGAATTGCCTCCGGAGCTCATCGATCAAACTCTAAAGTCTCCACGTTGATGGATCTTCATGCCGGCAAGGTTCTGGCGTCGGCATCAAACTTGAATCCCCGACCGGAGAGATTTTCAAACAATCCTTCCGCCTAGACTTTCCCGCATCCAACAATGAAGCCGAATACGAAGCCCTAATTGCGGGACTTCGCCTCGCCAAAAGCATCGGCGTCCTACATCTCCAAGCATACTGCGACTCTCAGCTCGTCGCAAATCAGTACAACGGTATGTATGAAGCTCGCAACGAACGTATGGACGCCTACCTTATGGTTGTCCAAAATCTTGCGAAGGAGTTCGAAACATTCGACCTCATAAGAATACCTCGGGAGGAAAATGCAATGGCAGACGCTCTTGCTACCATCGGATCGGCCACAGACTCAGATCTCAGACGTCTAATCCTGATTGCCAGTATTCCAACGCCAAGCATCGAGCTACCTAAGGGATTCTGCGCCGTTATCCAAGACGAAGACAAAGAACCAACCGAACAGATGGAAGTAATGGAGGACGGACCGGATTGGCGCCAGGAGATACGCCTTTACATTGCCGATGGGGACGCACTGGAAGATCGATGGGCAGCCTGTCGCCTCAAGGCCCGCGCTGCACCATACACTTTAATCGACGGCGATTTATTTCGATGGAGTGCTACGGGAGCACTTCTCATTTGTCTCAGTGGAAACAAAACACGTCGCGTTATAGCCGAAACACACGACGGCGCAGGCGAAAATCATTCCGGAGGACGAGCTCTAGCCCTCAAAATCAAGAAGCACGGCTTTTATTGGCCGACAATGATCGCAGACTGTGAACGATACGCACTGAAGTGTGAAAAATGCCAACGACATTGTCCAATGATCAATACACCAGCCGAGCTCCTTACATCATCTTCACCACCATATCTGTTCATGCGATGGGCAATGGACGTCGTCGGTCCTCTTCCCACTTCTCGGCTGTGTAAGTTTCTGCTCATCATGATGGACTATTTCACCAAATGGGTCGAAGCCAAGGCTTTCACAGCTATAAAAGACGTCGACGTTCAGAACTTCGTATGAAAATACATCAAATGTCGCCACGGCCTCCCGCATGAAATCGTGACGGATAATGGCTCGCAATTCATTTCTAACCGGTTCGAAGGATTTTGGGCAAGGTGGAACATACAACTCAGCAAATCAACTCCTTGATATCCCCAAGGAAACGGACAAGCCGAGGCGACCAACAAAATCATCTTGGACGGTCTCAAAAAGCGGCTCGAAACAAAGAAGGGACTTTGGGCAGACGAACTTGACGGCGTCTTATGGTCACATCGTACAACGCCTCGACGCGCTACCGGGAAAACACCATTTTCTTTGGCGTACGGTTGCGAAGCTATGGTTCCCGCTGAGGTCAACGTTCCAAGTCTTTGCCGCACAATGATGCCTCAACACCCCGAGATCAACGAAGTAATGCTCATTCACAACCTCGACACTATCGAAGAAACGCGAAATCAAGCTCTCCTCCGCATGCATAACTATCAGCAGCAAGCGGCTCGTTACTACAACAAGAAAGTTCGGCAAAGGCATTTCGATGAAGGTGACCTCGTCCTTCGCAAAGTCTTCGAAAATACCAAGGAATGGCGTGCTGGAAAACTCGGAGCTTCTTGGGAAGGACCTTACATCGTCTCTAAAGTTGTACGACCCAGAGTCTGCGAACTAACCACTATGGAAGGCGAAGCGGTCCCACGCTCGTGGAGCGCCCACAAGCTCAAAAGGTTTTACTACTAGCCTTACTTAATAGCGCAAAAAAGAAGGTTACTCATACCATGTAATCGAACTACGAATGGTTTGATCCTCCTTTCGGGGGTACGTAGGCCCGTAAACGGGTCCAGCTATACATCAATAAAAACTTTTTAAGTTAAACTTTGATCCCTTAAAGCTCCTCGCTTAAAAGCTCCTTGCTTTCTTGTTCACATCGGCGTCTTGGCGAGGCGACTGATATAGCGTTCTTCGCGAATGCAGTGGTGACATAATCCACAACTTTTAAGCTGGGTTCATCTCGCAAACCTCGAAGTTATATCCGATCCCCGAATTATGTTCGCCTCGGTATTCAACTTAGAGAGTAGATCTTATCGTCTGAAACGCTCCGTGCCGAACTAATCTCGCAGACTATTTCCGATTGTAAGCCGAGCCGACGTAAGATCTACCTTGTAGTTTCAAGGAAATGATCACTCCGACCGGACTGACTCGCTATCAGGCACTACTTGATTCGAAGAATCCTTACGTTTGAAGAAAATCATAAGTAAAAGCAACTATTATTTATGCAAACATATGTGGAAATACGATTTCATTGATAAAAGGATTACAAGACATAGTGCCGAAGTCCACAACATCCGGACTTTCGACGTAAGAAAAAATACAAACAAAAAGAAAAACAAACCGAGACCCTAAGGAGCTGCCTCGGCGCCTTCACAATCCTGATCCCAGAAGGATCAGTTCGGCCTTCCTCCCCTTCGGATTGCACGCCAGTTGCCCCCGAATTCAGCTGTGGAGATTCAGGTCTCGCCTCGGCGGAAGAAATGGTCAGATAGGCATCAAGTTCACCTTCAGCAAAGGTGACTTCGTCTGTTTTCTCCACCTCGACCTCCCAGGTCGCCTTGTCCTCTTTAAGCTTGGCAATCATCTCGTCCAGAATCTTCCACCCTTTGCCACGAAGAACTTCAAGGGAGGCCAAAGTCCCTTCTATCTGCCCGGTCATTGAAAGTACTTTCTCGACCTCCTCGCGCTGCGCAACGTAGCCTTTGACCTTAGAAATAAGCCTGGTGAATTCATTGACGACCGTCACGCGCTCGTTCAAGACCTGTTCGTCCTGGGATTTTCGGAGTCTCTTTTTTCTCGGAAGAAAGACGCTTCTCCGCTTTCTACTTTCTAGCAGCCGCGCTCTCAGCTTTGGCCTCGGCGTAAATAAGCTGACCCCGCAGCTTGATAATCTCCTTGTCTTTCTCCTCAGCGAGCTTTTTCTTCTCTTCGCTGAGCTTGAGGTTTTAAAGTCTCAGATCTTCAACCTCGGCAGACATTTCGGTCCCGGCTTTCTGAGTTTTCTTCAGCTCCCGGTCATATTTGCCAACCAGAAAAGTAGCACTATTCATGGCCCGCACTTGATCGGTGGCCTACTACTCGAACCACTCGTAGAAAATGAGCTCCTTGGGCTCTGGTCTCGCCATCGGCCTCGACCTCGTCCTCCAAACGAAGTCAGCACACGAGCGCGGGTCCACAACCATAGGCACCGGTCCGTTATAATGAAAGTCGAACCCATTCGAGTTCGGCCTGGTGACTCTCCTTATTTTTTCGGGAGCACCTTCGACGTGATCCTCCTCGCCTCCAGCATCGCCTCTTTCAGCCCCGGTGTCAGCCACCTCATCATGTTCGGCTAGATCATCTACATCATCGTGAATGATGGGCTTCTCCTCAACCTCCTTTCCAGCATCATGCTGGTTCCCAGCGGAACCATCCCCAACGTTGTCTTCAGGATCCACCGCGGCACCCTCTTCCTCAGGAAGAACCGGAGAGATCGCCATATCAACGGTCAGCCCCTCAGGTTCCACAATGATCTCCCTCGGAGCCGGAGGTGGTACACTACGTCCGGCGGCAACCGAACTGTGAAGCGTATTGGTGTAGCTCGCAAACTTCCTCTTCTGGAGCCCCATTTTTGACTTAGACGACGACGCAGAAGTTCTCTGGTTTCGTTTGATTGCCTCGGCTACTCGCTCCGCAGAAATGTCAGGCCACGTCTGGTGACTAATCCTGGTGAACGCTTTGACGATGTTGGAGAAGTCTTCTGGAAGGGAGGCGGCGAAGACGGGTTTATCTGCATACGAACATGAAAATTAGTAAAAAAAATCGAAAGCTATGAGAATAAACTTATGCAACAACTACCGATTGCCAAGCTCCAGTCATTTTGGATATCGATTTCCGGATCGGCCACCGAGAACTCGTGTCTCTTCACAAAGAAGTACATCTCCCTCCAATCGTACACTTTGCTTTTCACACCACCGGTGATGATACTGAATTTAGGCTTCACCTGAACATAGAAGCAACCATAGCCCGAAGAGCATTTCTTCCCAGTGCTCTTTATTGAAGTCATTTCTTCAAAAATTCTACAATCAAGAGAAAGCCCGTTTTCAGCAGCCAGCGTAATCAGCCCGACCATGTGACGGACTGCCGCGTGGGTTAATTGCGTCGACGCCATTTTTCTCATTGAACAGTATTCCAGGAGAAGACAAGGAAGAGGAAACCAGAGATGGCATTCTCTGAAGAAACATTCGTATACACAGAACTACCCCGGTGGAGCATCCCAAGGCCTTTCTTCTGGTCCAGGAACTTGGAAAGTCACCCGTGGGCTGATTCCGCATAGACGTTTCAGGTCGGCTAATTTTTCCTTCTTCATCTTGGATAGATAGATCCCGAAGATGTTCCCAGCATCTCTTGGAAGCTTAGGGGCCCCCCTCTTACGCTGTTCATGAACAGCGTGTGTAACGCCGTACGGGTCGAAGATTAATTCTTCTTCATCCAAGTCGCTGTAGGAATCTTCCTCTTAATCAAACGCCTAGTCTTCTACTCCATCATCGCCGACATTGGCTGCCTCGGCCTCCGGATCTTCTCTAAGATCTTCGGGGTCTTCATCGATTAAACTGGGAATGCCTACGGGACTCCTGGGCTCAGCACATCCTCGGCGAGCTTCTTCGTTCCTCTGCCGCAGCTCTTCTACATCATCCCAAGTCGGGAAGATGTTTTCCCAGGAGTGAACTGATCTATTTGAACTAGCATTCGAGTTTGACGATTCCATCTGATCGGAGGCTCTCGGTGGCGACTGAAGAACACAACGGAAATAGCAAATCGGAAAAAAGCAAAATAGGAAGAGAGAGGAGAGAGCTCTACCTTTTGAGGAAGTGAAGAAGTGAGAAAATGAGTAGAAGATGGAGAAGTCCGAATTTATAAAGGAGTGAAATGGGAAGTTCGAGGTCAATCATTTTGATTCAACTCTTTGATGTCTACTTTCATCATTAGGTCTAAAGGTGCCGTCCCACGCGCCCCACTTCGCATCACCTCACTCCGAAGAAAGCAATATTTATTGCATGACCGACACGTGTCACCATCTGCAACACTCGAGAAACATGAGACGTGTGACGGCTTCTGCACGGTCCCACTCCTAACCCCTTTTCCACTTTGAAGAAACGTGGATGTGGCTGCATTAAATTTGTGACTTTTCAACTTCAAAAACAAGTATTTTCAATATTCATTTAAACGGAAGGAATCAAAATGATAAACTTCATTTATGATTTCTGTCCCATCTCCATTCGAAGTGACCGCGCTGAATTCACGCCGAGCTAACTTAAAATTCGCCGAGCTCAACGTCCATCACATCACTCGACGAACTTAGGGGAGGGGCTTATTGTTGGGTACGGGCTGTGCACCTCCCCAAAGGCCCAACACCTCGACCTTTTTCAAAATGATAATTGTTTGTCAATTATTGTTCGACGCCAATAAAGAGTAATTTTAAGAATATCCATTTATTCTTAAGGAAAATATCATTTTTCCTTGAAATAATGAGGTCGGCGCGGCAAATCAGGGAAGAAGATTCACGTTGGATCTTCTTCCTGATTCGAAGGGATTGAGGTCGGCAGTTGATAACTACAAATAGGAGAGGGAATTCACATTGAAAGGGATCCGCAAAAAAAAAGAGAGACCGAGCTAAAGAAAACCTAGATCTACAAACTAGTTCTCTGTAAAAGCTTTGTTATTTTCTCTGTAATTCGTCAATCATCTTTTAAGATCAATAAATCTCCTTAAATTCTTCACAAACACCCACAAACTTTACTTGAATTATTAATAGACGAAGTAATAGTTCAACAAAGTGTAGCGTCACGTGGATGCGTGTTTGCGTTCTAAGAATTTTTTAACAACTAAGGTTAGAACCAGTGTCCACACCGAGTTGTCCACAATAGTCTATATAGTACCTAATCCTTTCATTGACCGCACCTGAATTCCCGCCATTACATTCTACTCCATTGATGACTCTTGTGGTGGCTCCAAATCCTTGGTTCGGTATGGGCCTTACGCTATTCATCCAAAACCGCAAACTCTTTTTGAAACCTACAGTTGGGTTGCTGCTACCCACAAGCTCAGGCTGAAGTAGAAGGTCGAGATTGAGTCTCTGTCCAAGACCGAAGTAGCCTTTGCCCGGAGGAATACAGTCCGTTTGCTCAGTGGGATGGTCGCAGTATGGCTTTCTCTTTATATTTTCTATGTAGCAGAAGTCTATACGACATAGAAATGCACATGAAACAAACTGATTTATAATTAGCATAATTTATTGATCTTAATTCAAAATGTTCATTTTCTATACATTTAATCTTATTTGTCGTAAACCAAGATTTTTTCAAATACTTCACCTGTTGATTATAACATCCAATTCTAAATTTAAAATAAGGCAAAGGTTTAGAACTATCCAATCCTTCGGCTTCGACAATAATCTACTTCTAGAATTAGTCATGATTATAGTATTAGATACAAAAATATTAATTTCTTTTTATAATTTATTCAAAAACTAGAGAAGAAAAAGAAAAATCTTACGTCCAGTCTCGTGAGTGAAATGAGCAAACATGGTAGCAATTTCACGTCTAGTAACGGAATTGCCAAAGTTGGAAAAAGTATCAGTGGCGTTAATGAAAGAGTCACGAGTGTAGAATGTTTTTCCGGCGCAGCCACTACCGGCTTCTTTGATAATGTTTTCAAAGAATTGTTGTGTCACGATGCTACTGACCGATCCACCACCGGTTTGAGACTTGACGGTTACAGAGTATAAACATAAGAGGCAAAGGAAAAGGACCAAGGAAAGTTTTGTAAAAGCCATGTTTTGGTTATTGTCTGTGGTTGAGAAGGAACACGTTGTGAGGTATATATAGAGAGATATATGTTGGGTAGTTCGGTGATTTGCTATTTGGGATGAGTGGAAGTAAATGTATTTAACAAAAATGAGGGAGACTTAAAGACGACGACGATAAAAGAACATAACATATACCGTGAAAAACAAGTGTCTTGTAATTTTCAATCCACTGTCAATCATGTAATTTTTTTTTTTTTAGCTCAAGAGGTTATTATTAATCTAAAAGCTCCAGGGGCAAAACAAATTCAAAATAGCTTTTTAAATTTCTAATATTAATTAAAATAATTTAGTTATATAAATAAATTATAAATTACAAATAAAAATGTGACACCCCCATCCACTACTTGAAATAGTTAGTGATATCAGGATACCTATTTCCAGCCACAAGGGACAAGACTCAATGTCGAAGACATTTTTGATAAGAACCAAACAACATAAACCGAACCTGGAGGAGAAGAGAAAAATAAGAGGCGTGAGCATTTTGATAAATACTCAATGAGAAAAGCTCTAAAGACCCTGAATTCATCTACCAACAATCATCACACAACACAACAAAGTCCCTAACCAAAAACCATCCAGTATAAGGAGAGTAAATGTGGTAATCGAAACTTACACAACTAATTTTTAAAAGTTTAAATTTAGGGACCCAAAATTTATGGGAAGAACTTGAGAACATAGATCGGAAAAAATATTTTATTGACTTGTTATCAAATACGCTTTTCGTACAATATTTGTAAGCAAAAGTAATTTAATGTCTAAGCTGTAAAATACGAGAATAAGAGATACTCTGAAAGTCTATAAATAAGTGTCTATATATACTAAGGGATATGAACCCTTGAAAAAAATTATAAGCAATGTGAGACTTTGTTCAATCTCTTTTGGCACCGACTTTGAGCTGAGCTGGCCCGAACTGCGAGTATTTTCTGTTCTAATTCGTCCCGATCCTATCTTCTGCCTTCGGTTTGATCCTTAGTTCGGTTATTCGCGCTTTAATTCTTGACTTGGTGTTTATGCACAAACTCCTCGTTAGGTTTTACTATCGTAACAGCACGAAGTTTCCATAAAACAACACGATGTTTTTCGGAAGATATCTTCGAAGGTAAAAGACAGAGTAATCAGTTCAAAGACTTGGACAATACATGTTATCCAGCTTGGAGGATACGAAATCCAGCTCAGAAATACAAAATCAATTCCGGGTGATCGGAAGAAAGCAGCTCAAAAAATTCATAAAGTCAGCTCGGAATGTTGATCAAGCTCAGTTGTACGGACAATCCAGCTTGAGAATGATCAACATTCCAGCTCAGAAGCGTGCAGAATTCCAGCTCAAAAGTGTGCAACATTCTAGCTCGGGGATTGAGCAATCCTCGGGAGACACAGCCAACGTCCAACTCCAAAGATGATCAAATCGAACTTGGGAAAGCGGCCTTCCAGCTCATGAATGGGAGAAGCAGCTCGAGACTGATCGTGTCCCAGCTCGGGTGGCGCATGTGTTCAGCTCGGAGGCAGCACGTTCCAGATTGGAAGTGGGCGATCCAATTCGGGTGAGATGCAGCCAAATCCAGCTCAGAGATCCCGGACGATGCTCAGCTCGGGAGGCCGTACGGTCAGGCGGTCCAGCTCAGGATGACAGCTCGAGACGCGGTCATGTTCAGCTTGGGACTCTGTCTACTTCAGCGCGAGAGTAGAGAGAGAGAGAGAGAGAGAGAGAGAGAGAGTCAGCTGGGAGATGGTCTCGACCATCCAGCTCGTGCTCTGCTTGAATCGGAAGTTAATTCAAGAATACATATCTTTCTATTTATAGATTTCATCCGATATTTAGACATTTTTAGCTGTTAATCTCGAGAGTGTGGGTTTTGACCCCTAACAGTTAGCCCCCCAGCTCGTCAGTTTCGTATGTGGTAGTGACGAGTTCAAGTCGATTGTGATAAGAGGTTAAGGGCCAAAGATGTGGTCTGAATATTTTCGTGAAACATCATAACTCAATCGTTTCGAAACATAGTTTGAACATTTCCTGAAGGGTAAGTCATGTTTTACTTCGTTGTCGGAAAATTTCTGAAGCGCTGTTTTTTTTCTAAACGAATGTTTAAGCACAAGAAAGTTATTCCGTGAATCGCTTTTGCTTTGAGTATGTTGTGGGAGGCGTTTCCCGAGAAAGGGATTTTGGCGAATTCTCGAGAGTGTTCCGCGAAGAAGTGAGAGGAAGTGATTGGACACAAGAAATTGAATTTGTCCGGGGGTATTTATCTAATGAAATACACAAGAAATACATATAAGAAATATGCTCATGAAAATCTTAGCTATGAGTACTTGTAAGTATATATATTGATATTGCCTTTTGCCAAAAAACT
This sequence comes from Iljinskaea planisiliqua, assembly GCA_900108845.1. Classification (NCBI taxonomy): domain Eukaryota; kingdom Viridiplantae; phylum Streptophyta; class Magnoliopsida; order Brassicales; family Brassicaceae; genus Iljinskaea; species Iljinskaea planisiliqua. Next base: position 291,121 of record FNXX01000033.1, on the reverse strand, counting down.
AGAAAAAGATCACCCCATTACAATGTGGAGTCTTGTATTTAAACAAGTATTTACATTTAATTTGCCTAATTATTGTGATTCTTTTCTGGGGGATTTGATGATTTTAACCCATTATTTGGTTTTGAATGCAAATCTAGACCCCTTATTGGACATTCGACAAAACTAACCCATAGGGGTAGTGAAAATACCAGTTTCTCCCTAACGAGCAAACAAAAAAGTGAAAGAAAAAATGACCCTTATAACCCTTGAGAAGTCTACTGTCTAAACGTAGACATCGTGAGTAGACTTCTATATGAAGTTTAATTCGTGATTTTATCTTAAATTTTAATTATAAACATTATAAAAATTAATTTGATAAAAAAAATTGTATACATATATATCAAATACGTAATTATCACCTATATAAAATAAAATTTCATAAAAAATCGGTCATTTTAAACAAATAAAGTTTTCATATCATGTAAAAGTATAATAGTAGACTTCATAACTTCTATATGAAGTCCACTCCATGATTAAATCTTAGATTTATAAATTTTTTTAAAATTAATTTGATAAAAAATTTGTATACATAAATATCACATACGTAATTATCAATATATAAAATAAAATGTCATAAAAATCGGTCATTTTAAACAAATAAAGTTTCCATATCATGTAAAAGTATAATAGTAGACTTCATAACTTCTATATGAAGTCTAGTCTGTGATTAAATCTTAGATTTTAATTATAAAACTTTTAAAAATTAATTTGATAAAAAATTTGTATACATAAATATCACATATGTAATTATCACCTATATAAAATAAAATTTCATAAAAATCGGTCATTTCAAACAAATAAAGTTTCCATATCATGTAAAAATATAATAATAGATTTCATAACTTCTATATGAAGTATACTCCGTGATTAAATCTTAGATTTTAATTACAAAATTTATAAAAATTAATTTGATAAAAAATTTGTATACATAAATATCACATACGTAATTATCACCTATATAAAATAAAATGTCATAAAAATCGGTCATTTTAAACAAATAAAGTTTCCATATCATGTGAAAGTATAATAGTAGACTTCATAACTTCTATATGAAGTCTACTCTGTGATTAAATCTTAGATTTTAATTATAAAATTTTTAAAAATTAATTTGATAAAAAGTTTGTATACATAAATATCACATATGTAATTATCACCTATATAAAATAAAATTTCATACAAATCTGTCATTTTAAACAAATAAAGTTTCCATATCATGTAAAAGTATAATAGTATACTTCATAACTTCTAAATGAAGTCTACTTCATGATTAAATCTTAGATTTTAATTATAAAATTTATAAAAATTAATTTGATAAAAAAAATTGTATACAAAAATAACATATATGTAATTGTCACATATACATAATAAAATTTCATAGAAATCAATCAATTTGAATAAATGAGGGTACAAACCAAATACATGTAAGGTTGAAGTATAGAGTTTGATATGGATAGATAGTAAAGTTATGGTTTTGGTAAACATAAATCTATATAAATTAGAGATTAAGGTTTAATATTACATCTAAGTTCATCTAAAATGTGAAATAACGAATATACTAATGAATATAGTATTTAATATTAGATTTTATATAACTAGAGTTACTGTTCATTTGAGGTTTATGGTAAGGAAGACTTCTTCATGAAGTTTATATCACTTCAAATTAGTAGACTTCTTTTTTAAGTTTGATATTCAAATTATTAAAAACGGGAAATGAAATTAAATTGGCGGAAAACGAAATTAAATAGGCGGGAAACAAAATTAAATAGGTGGAAACCAGATTTTTATGAGATTATTAAAATCGATTTAATAATTTTGCATGTAAAAACCCTAGAATTAAAAGGGTGCTCCACTTTTTCTTTTTAATCTCCTTCTTATTCCAAGCCGCCTCTTTTTTTTTTTAATCTCTCCTCTCCAGATTTAAGTCTAAAGCTTCCCCTCCAAATCTAAAGTTTCCATCTCCAGATCCGAATGACCCCTGGATTTGTATCGGTAATGGTATCTCTATATTCTCTTTTATTTTATTTTCCCTGTTTTATATCTCTCATCATATCCCTTTTCCAGATTTCGGGTTTGAGTTCCATTCTGTGAAGAAATTACTTTGGGAGAACTTATTGGACTCGGTACCTGACTTATCATCTGTTGTTATCTGCTTTGGTGTAACTAGTTCTACAAAGTACTAAATCGTTTACCTCTTTTGATACAGGAGAAGCATTGGAGGAATTCAAAAGTGAGGTGCGAGTCTTTATTCTAACTGTTTCCTTATGCTGCTGTGTTTATAGTTCTATGTCAAATCCATGTTATATGCTCTTTTAACATTTATCATTTTAATCTGATTCAAGGTCCAAATCATGAAAAGGCTTAGACACCCCAACATTGTTCTCTTCATGGGAGCTGTGACCCGTCCACCGAATCTTTCAATTGTTACAGAGTTTCTTCCTAGGTAATATATGATCGTTGCAGGATTAGTCACTCTGATACCAAATGGTTCTCATGACTACAAGTTTAGTCACGTGTGGCTTACCAGATGGCTTCAAGTTTCTGTTCTGGTTGTGCTTTTTGTCTCTTTTTTTTTTTTAATCTTAACAGTAGTCTTTTCTCAAACTTGTGCAGAGGGAGCTTGTATAGGTTAATCCATCGGCCTAATAACCAATTAGACGAGAGGAGGCGTCTGAGGATGGCACTTGATGCTGTATTACTCTTTTTCTCTTTCATTTTCACTCCTTTTGATCTCTGTATTCTGTTTGCAACTTCTCGATTTTCCCAATAGAGTTACCTGAAAGATGTTTCTTCAAAATTTTCGGGCATTAATCTTATATGCCCTTCACCCATTTACAAAAATCTAAAATACCCCATCTTATAAAAGTATATTCTTTTTGATTTTCTTTTTTAACTAAAACATGGATAAAGACATAAAAGGGTTTAATGAATCTGAAAAATTACAACCCAACCATAAGATAATTGGGTTGCCCACCCAGACCCAATCAAAAGTGGATCTCTCACAATTTCAAAAAAAAAAAAACCCTTCAATTCTCCTTCGTCTTCTTCTTCCCTTCTTTTTCAAGCACAACAGTTTTTTTATTCAAGCTGTGATGATTTTAGATCCAATCAATTTTTTTTTCTTAAGATAGTTTTGTTCTAAATCTATTTTCTCGGGAATCTGGTTAACAAAAACATCCAATCAGGTCTTAGCTGCTCATCAGCTGATCACGAAAAAATCTTCAATTCCCCTTTCTTCCTCTCCATTTATGAAATTAAACTTCCCACATATTCCCCGTCGTCATCATCCGCTCAGAAAGTGACACATGTTCCCATCCCTCCACCTCTTACGATGGTAGGTAACTCCAAAAATTCCCAAAGAACACACATTGGAGTGAGTGGGTTTGGATCTCCGCCTAACACGTCGACGGAGTCTATATGGATATTTTGAACCGGGATCTGTCTCAGATCGTGAGTAATTAAAGGTGATGGGTTTTCCTAATCCATATAACAAAGATCGTGGGAAAAGGCTTAAGGATTGGGATTTTTGGGGTCCCAGTTTTTTCATCACCACGTTTTTGGGTCTGACTCTTTCATGGTCAGCTTCCGTCAAGAAGGTTAGCTCTCTCAAATTCATCTTTCATCATCTTCTCCTTCATTAGCCGCATTCAACTTGTATGATGGATAGAATGTAGATAATCTTCAACTTCTTTGAATCATAAGATTGTTTTCTAATAGGTAATTTATTAGACTTTAAGGTGCCTCTAGAATTGCGCTTCTGGTGGTTGTTCGACACTTAAGAGGAACTATACAACGTTAGAAATGAAACCTCAGCTCTAAGCTGGTTCTTTCCTTTCACTCATCCCGGTTTTTTTGTAAAACGCAAACACAAGTCGATATGTTAGAAGCTTTACAAGCAGCTGTAAAAAGTAGACTCAACAAGGTTGTTGGAGCACAAGAAGTTATGATGCCAATTGGATCGATTTTCTTCTTGGATGTAAATTCAAACTTGGACTGGTGAGTTTGGTTCTTATCTATCATACTTGCATATTCAACAGATGTCTCTGTCTTCCTAATTATTGATTCTGAAATTCTTACTTAGTGGTTGTTTCTGTAACTATTTTTAACTCTCAAATTCTTGTTGTTTTCTCATATATATAGTTCATGTATATTTGATTACATTGGTTTGATATGAAATCTGTTTCTTGTGATGTAGGTTGACCAGTCGATCTTGTACCTCGAGAGAAAATGGATGGATTACTTCATCACTGACACATTAACGTCTACCTCTAAAAAAAAAATGTATTTTGGAATAATATTTTGACATTTTGTTTGATTATTATTATGATAAAACTAGTAGTATAAGCAAACTGTACGTTTTGTTGTTTACATATGAAATAAGCTTAATAATGTAATGTTTATATTTTGATTCACCAAAAGCTTTTGCTCAAGCAAAAACTTAATCATATGCTAGAATTGAGTCTTTAGGTTTATTAGGTATAATTGGGTTTCTTGTAAACCACTGAGAGCAGTTTCAGTACTAATAGAATTATTTAGTATTACTATGAATTTATTTAAATTTATAATTTTTAACATAAAAGCATGTGTTTGAAAAAAATAATAAAAAATACCTCACTTAACACATAATATTATTATATATAAAAAATAAATATCAAATTTTCACATAGTCGTCCCAACAACACTTAGTCATACTAGTCGTCCAACAACATTTAGTCATACTAGTCATACCCAGTTGTACAAGATGGTCACATAGTAGTACTGGAGTTTATAATAATACTAACTTACACATAGTTGTATTTTGGCAATTTATAAGTTTATTTAGTTAAACCGAGTGAAACCCTAATTTTTTGTAGTTGAACTTAGGATATTACAACACTAAGACACATTTAACATATTTTCATTGTATGAAAATGTTGAAAATACATAAAATATGTGAAAACCCTAAGAATGAGGTTAATATTGGGCCATTAACCATGTAAGCATAAGGTTACTTTAGTTAAAATGACAAATTTTGTAAATTTTAGTTGATCAAATTGAAAAGTTTTATAAAACTAAATAAAACTAAACATCTTTTAATATTTATTATTAATAGGTGCATGTGTTAAATATGTGGCCTAATAAAATTAAAATTATCTATTACAAAGTGTCCGAAAACCACTTAGTTATTCCAGTTATACTAATTGTCCAAGACACCCTTAGTTATACTTGTCGTACCAGTTGTATCCAAACCATATAGTTATTCCAGATATACTAGTTGTTTCAAAAATACTTAGTCATACTAGTAATACCTAGTTCTCTCTAAAATACTTAGTTATACATCATTTATACCAGTTAATATATTAGAAAAGAACGAATATGGGTTCATAATACAATCAGTTACACCAGTGGTACATAATAATTCATAGTTATATAATTTTCACATAGTTATACTGGAGTTTATAATAATACTAACATATACATAGTTATATTTTGATAGTTTTTACGTGTATTTAGTTATACTATATTAAAATCTAAATTTTTGTAGTTGTACTAAAGATATTAGGTAATTGAAAACTATTTACCATACTTTCTTATAATAACATGTCTTAAAATATTAAATTTGTTTGTTTCACATGACAATGATGTTAGTATTTAGACATTAACCATATAAGTGTAAGATAATTTAGTAAAAATAAGATGTTTTTGTATCTAGTGACCAGATATTTGAATTTGTTATTATTATAAGGCCCAAACTTAGAAAATAAAAGTCCAGCGATCCAATAAAAGTACAAAAAAACTTAAAATATATATTGATTTACACAGAAAAATATTATAAATTTTTTTGCATAGTTATAAAAATATTATAAAATTAGTCCAACGATCTAGTAATAGCAGTGAATCTCTTTATGATAAACAGATCTATTTTTCAAGTTTTTTTTAAATTGATCATCAATATTATAAAATTTAAAATATATATTGATTTATACAGAAAAATCAATTACACACAATAAAATAGTAGAAACAGGTAAAAAAAACTATTTTAAATTTAAAGTTTGAATTTTTTAATGGTAAAAGATGACATAAACTATTGTTTGGAAATAAATAAAATTGTTTATGTATGATTCATCTAATTAAAATTTATTAATTGAATATATTAATAATATAATATTAATATATGAAAAGAAAATGAAATGGAGGAAAGAGATTGTCCAAAAAGTAGAAAAATTTGGAGGGAAAAAAAAGCTGTGGAAAAAGAAAGAGAAAAGAAAGGAAAAAAAAAATGAAAATGAAAAAGAAAAGAAGAGGGTAAGATTGACAAAAAAATAAGAAGGGGGTAGGGAGATTAAGAGAGGGGTACACAGATTTTTTTAGAAGCCTCAAGGGCATTTTAGCTCATGGTCCAAAATTTTCAGACTCGTGGAATGAATTATTTGCATAGCTGTAATCCGATGATTGTCCATCGTGATCTCAAGTCCCCCAAACCTTCTAGTTGACAAGAACTGGGTTGTGAAGGTCAACATTCTCTCCAAAAATTTTCAACTGTGTGGTGTAGTGGCTACATTTGAACTTTTCTTCTTCTTTTTTTATTACTAGCTCCGATTTCTAGTTCTTCGACTGATAACGGAAGCTGGAGATTCGGAGTAAGCTTCGTATTCTTATGTGTTCGCATGATACAGCTGAAACCAAGTAGCAAAAATGGCGAAGCGGATATAAGCTGTGTATCCTTATATTATTTTCTTCTTGGTGATTATTATTAGAAACTTAATCAGAATACAAAGTAACAAACTTTAGCTAGATTTCTCCCATAACTCTAGAAAATTGCGGTGATTCTATCACTGCAGGCAGCTTTAGGGTTTATCTGCATTTGTAGGGTCTCTGTAAACTAACTTACGGGATCTAGATTTAAATTTAATTCAATCTTAAACAGATTTCTTAGAGAAGAAGAAAATAACACTAACCTTGATCCATGCTTTGATGATTTGTCATGAATCAGTATTCGATTGATCTTCTTCTTCTTCCCTTTGCCTTCTTTTCCTTATGATTCCTTTGATGGACAAGGAATCAAAGTCCTTCTCTCTCATGTAAGATTACTCCAGAACAGTTTCTTTTCTGTATATCCTATTATCTTTTCTTGTTATATTAAACACAACTATTGTTATGTTTATATATTAATAGAACATACCCTTTCCTTAATGGCAAGTGATCATCACATCTTTTCATTAAGTAACTGTACTGTCACTTAATTAATATAACATCATTACATGTAATTATAATTCAATATAATTACATTTGCTATTTATACAAATAATAGAGTAAGGTATAATGTATAAAGTAAGGGAAGAGGGTTATCAATACACCAAAATTCTAATGACACTAATCGAAACCAATCCATCACTGATATCGTCTTTTATATTAGAATTCTTAACATTAATATGAACTTGATCTTTATAATAAACCTAAAACACACATAGGTCACATATAAAAATATAAATATTCTTACATTCTCCCACTTGAAATTTGTGTTGGTTTGAGGGTTTAATAACTATAATACACGCTTTAATATCAAGATCATCAAACTTTTAACTAAACCAGAATTAGTTGAATCATGGCGGTCACACATCATCAAACGACATGATCCCTTCCGTGTATCACAAACCAATTCCAATTTATAAAACTTCCTTATATTGAGAAATACTTTAATACTCAAACTAACCATATGTTATCTATGAACCATAAGTGTACACATATACTTTAATGATAACATACTTAATAAAATAGAAACATAACTTTAAGTGAATTCATAGTGTCACAAATACATAATGAGCATTCTATAATCAAAACAACAAGGCTTTATCTATAATACCCATACGCTCTACATGGCTAATGAACGCCTTGGGTGGTAGTCCTTTAGTTAACGGATCCGCTACCATCATATCCATCCTTATATGCTCAAAAGACACTCTACGTTTTTTAACTTCTTCTTTGACAGACAAGAACTTCATCTCCATGTGTTTAGCACCCCTCGAGTACTTGTCATTCTTTGAAAAGAAGACAGCTGCGGCATTATCACAATAAATTCTCAGCGGCTTCTCTATAGAGTCGACAATCCGAAGTCCTGAGATAAAATTCCGCAGCCACAATGCATGAATTGTGGCCTCATAGCATGCCACAAATTCTGCCTCCATAGTGGAAGTAACAATGACAGACTGCTTTCCACTTTTCCATGATACTGCTCCCCCAGCTAATATGAACAAATATCCAAACGTCGATTTTCTGCTATCGACGCATCCACCATAGTCTGAATCTGAATATCCAATGACCTCAAGATGGTCAGATCTCCTGTACGTAAGCATGTGCTCTTTGGTGTCTTGCAAGTACCTGAAAATCTTCTTTGCAGCTTTCCAGTGGTCCATTCCAAGATTACTTTGATATCGACCCAACATACCAACAGCAAAGCTGATATCTGGTCGAGTACATGTCTGAACATAGTTCAAACTCCCAACCACTGATGCATATGGAATTCTTTCCATTTCTTTACGCTGCAATTCATTTTTAGGACCTTGTTTTTCACTAAACTTATCCCCCTTCTGAATTAGAGTTATCCCTGCAGAGCATTTTTCCATGTTATATCTCTCTAAAATCTTATTGATATATCCTTTCTGAGACAAACTTAACAATCCTTGTGATCTATCACGGTATATTTCTATACCGATCACATAAGATGCCTCACCCATATCCTTCATTTCAAAGTTCTTAGAGAGATACCTCTTTATATCATGTAACATGCCTAAGTCATTTGCAGCAAGTAAAATATCATCAACATATAAGACGAAAATCACAAATTTGCTCCCACTAACTTTCATGTAGATACATCGATCAACAATGATCTCTACAAAACCATATGACGTGATGGTATCATTAAATTTTAAATACCATTGTCTGGAAGCTTGTTTCAGTCCATATATTGATTTTCTCAGCTTACATACCAGATGTTCTTTTCCTGCGGCCACACACCCTTCAGGTTGGTCCATATATACTTCTTCCTCAAGTTCTCCATTCAGAAAGGCGGTTTTCACATCCATTTGGTGAAGCTCAAGATCATATTGAGCTACCAAACTCAAAACAATCCTTAGAGAATCCTTCTTTGAAACTGGAGAGAAGGTCTCTTTGTAGTCAATGCCATCCTTTTGGGTGAAACCTTTAGCAACAAGGCGAGCCTTGTACCTTTCAATATTACCTTTCGAGTCGCTTTTCGTCTTAAAGACCCATTTAGAACCAATGGTCTTGAAACCATCAGACAACTCTACTAAGTCATATACTTTGTTATCATCCATAGACTTTATTTCCTCTTTTAAGGCATCAAACCACTTATCAGAATTGTCACTTTTCATGGCTTTCTGGAATGAGCTCGGGTCTTCATCAATGCTTAGGTCACATTCAATTTCAATAGTGTAAACCATATAATCATTTGAAATGGCAGATCTTCTTTCCCTTACAGATTGCCTTAATGGTTCTTGTGGTACACTATTCTCTTCTTGAATTGTAACAGATTCATCGAGTGGATCTTCAACTAATGGGATTTGCACATCATTATGTTGTTCTATTGAGCCATTACATTGTGATGCATCAATAGGAACAACTATTTTAGGTGAAACAATAGGTGAAGGGACTTCAACTTGGATTTCTTGAATGTCCACTTTTCGTGGTTCACCACTCCCACTAGTTTCACCATTCTCAATGAACCTAGCATTACCCGTCTCAACTATTCTCGTACTATGTTTAGGACAGTAAAAAGTATACCCCTTTGACTTTTCAGGATAGCCAATGAAATATCCACTGACAGTCCTTGAGTCAAGTTTCTTTTCATGTGGGTTATATATCCTTACTTCTGCTGGACAGCCCCAAACACGTAGATGCCTTAAGCTAGGCTTCCTTCCTGTCCACAGTTCATAAGGGGTCTTAGGAACTGCCTTACTAGGAACGCGGTTTAGCACATACGTTGCAGTCTTTAATGCATATATCCACAAAGAAAGGGGTAAAGTAGAATTACTCAACATGCTCCTAACCATATCTATTAGAGTACGATTCCGCCTCTCAGCAACACCATTCTGCTGAGGAGTACCAGGCATTGTATATTGTGCACAAATGCCTTTACTTTCAAGTAACTTTGCAAATGGACCTGGACATTGTCCATTTTCATCGAATTTTCCATAAAATTCACCACCTCTATCAGATCTCACAACTTTTAATTTTCTATCTAATTGTCTTTCCACCTCATCAATGAACACTTCTAGGACATTCACTGATTTGGACTTTTCATGCAGTAGATATGTATATCCATAACGTGAATAATCATCAATAAAAGTGATAAAATACTTTTAACCACTCCAAGAAGGAGCATCGAAAGGGCCACCACATATATCAGTATGTATTAACTCAAGAAGCTGAGTGCTTCTTGTGGCTGGTTTCTTTACTATGTGTTTAGTCTGCTTTCCTTTAATGTAATCTATACACACATTTAGGTCACTTAAATCTAATTGAGGAAGAATGTCATTCTTTACTAACCTCATAATTCTTTCCTTGGAAATGTGACCTAATCGGCGATGCCACAAGAAAGCAGAACTTTCATCAAATGCACTACGTTTTATGCCTCGGCTTTCAATATTAAATAAGGATTCAGAGAACTTTGCATCAAGATTGAACCGATAAAGTGAATCAAATAAAGTACCACTACCATAAAAGTAATCATTTCGGTACAATGAGAATACACCATGTCCAATCTTAAAATCAAAACCTAAATTGTCCAACCTACTTACAGAAACAAGATTCCTAGCACATTCAGGTACATAGAGATATCCTTCAAGATCCAAATGGCATCCAGTGCCCATGATCAATATATACGTCCCAATGCCTTCTATTCGTGCCTTCATCCTGTTTCCCATGAACAAGTACTGTTCAAGTCCTCTTATAGGCTGGATCGAACTGAATCCCTGCTTAATATGAGACACATGAGTAGTTGCACCAGAATCTAACCACCAAGTATTATTAGGCACTTCTACAAGATTCAATTCAGAACAAACAAAACTACAATGTTTACCTTTCTTGTCGAACCATGCCTTTCTTTTAGGACAGTCTTTCTTGTAGTGTCCCATTTGCTTGCAAAAGAAACACTTCTTCTCTTTTTGGATTTTACTTTCAGGTCTCTTCGTGAAAGTCTTGTCCTTCCTTTTGTCCTTCTTACTTGGTTAGTCTTTATTGCTGCTGGCATTTCCAAGACCTACGAAGTTAGCAACATGGTCCTTCATCTTCTTTAATCTCCCTTCCTCTTGAACCAACATAGCCTTTAATTCCTTAAAGTTCCATTTGTCTTTAATGGTGTTGTAACTCACCTGGAACTGGCTAAACTCAAAAGGTAAAGAGTTCATAATGAACTGGACCAAGAATTGCTCATGAACTTCCATTCCCAAGGTTGTTAACTTTGCTGCCAAGTTAGACATGTGTGTCACATGATCATGGATTGGCTGAGACCAGTCAAATTTTCTTGTAGTTAGCTCATTCATTAAGCTTCCAACAATTGACTTGTCAGCCAAATCTGATTGTGAACACTCCTTAATTTTCTGTAGGAATTCCCTAGCCTTCTCTGTCACAGGCATAGATGGCTTAATACTTTCTGCCATCGTCATTCTCATAAGGTTCAAGCTCAATCTATTAGATCGCTCCCATCTCTCATATTGAGACTTTTCAGATTCAGAGCTATCTTCTGTAATGGCTGAAGGCTCCTCATCAGTTAGAATTGCAGAGTCCAGTGCCATTACACCCAGTGTAAACCGGATCTGTTCAGACCACTCTCCATAATTCAGCCCATTGAACTTTACAACAGAGTTAGCAGATGCAAACAAATTTGATGAAGCTGCAAGCATCAATACATGCTACCCATTAGTGATTTGAAATTTTAATTCAGATTCACAAATAGTAGTATTCAAAACTTTATTGCATGCATTTAAGTAACTTTTGGGCAATACTTAAACACAAACACTTTCAGTGATGTTATATATTAAAGTTATTTTATGATTAGTTAAATCATACACAAATCAAATATTCATGATATCTTTGGATATACATACTATTGATTATAGTAAGACATAACTAATCCTTTCTGTATTACTAACTATATACAATGATCCACCTTTGGGTGTTCTCCTATTATATAGATAGCAAAAACAATTGATCATTTTAATTGTAGTGTCATTTATAGCACCTCTTTAATTATGATAAATTGTTATATGTACATATATATATATATATATATATATAAGTTTAATATTTATATGTATATAATAAGGTCACTTTAGTGACTAGCATATTATAAAAAATATAAATACTAAAATTTAATAAATAATGTTTTATTATGTTAATATTTCATAACATAAATTGTTTATTTATTAAAATGCAGCGGAAACATTTTTTATTATATATATATATATATATTTATTTATTTATATTAATTATGTTAATACTTCATAACATAACTAATATATATATATATAACAACAAAAGCATATTTATGTGCAACTCCTAATACAGTTACTAATTCAATAATGGTAACCAACCATAAAGAACCAGATGATAACCGCATGTTAAACCAACATGATTTTTATATTTTCTTACGTCATATACCCATGCTATATACATAAATAAAAAGGAATTTAATCATGCACATACCCTTTCATGTATAGACGGTTACTTAATCAATCACATACGTTCCACACGTACACAAACGCACACGTAAAGGCATTACACATTCATGCAATTGAGTAACAAAATTCCAGAGAATAAGAAATCACATAAACACCACTGCATGCGATTATCTGTTGCGTAAAGTACGGTCGTTACGTTCACCTAATACAATCCGATCTATCGCTATGATCTTTCAAAACAAATTCATGTAAGGATGAATTAAACAAATCTAAACCAGGTTCTGATACCATATGTAAACTAATCTTAAAGGATCTAGATTTGAATTTAATTCAATCCTAAGCAGATTTCTTAGAGAAGAAGAAAGTAACACTAATCTTGATCCATGCTTTGATGATTTGTCATGAATCAGTATTCAATTGATCTTCTTCTTCCCTTTGCCTTCTTTTCATTATGATTCCTTTGATGGACAAGGAATCAAAGTCATTCTCTCTCAATTAAGATCACTCCAGAACAGTTTCTTTTCTGTATATCCTTTTATCTTTTCTTGTTATATTAAACACAACTGTTGTTATGTTTATATATTAATAGAACAAACCCTTTCCTTAATGGCAAGTGATCATCACATCTTTTCATTAAGTAACTCTACTGTCACTTAATTAATATAGCATCATTACATGTAATTATAATTCAATATAATTACATTTGCAATATATACAAATAATAGAGAAAGGGATAATGTATAAAGTAAGGGAAGAGGGTTATCAATACACCCAAATTCTAATGACATTAATCGAAACCAATCCATCACTGGTATCGTCTTTTATATTAGAATTCTTAACTTTAATATGAACTTAATCTTTATATTAAACCTAAAACACACATAGGTCACATATAAGAATATAAACTTACAGTCCCATGTTCTCTTTTTGGTAAACTGTTATTGACTAGCTTGAGTTTTTCTGTTAAAATTAGTATCTTGCCTCTGTCATCTTAAACCAAACTAGACCCGATGATACGAAAGACATTGTTATTTGTATTTTCTCCGTTTGTCTGGATGTTATTTGTTTGTAAGAAGCAAAAAGAAACAGACAAGATATTTGTTATATGGTTAAAACATTGCAAACCCCACATATATAGTCATAGGCCACTACAATTATTGACCACGCGAAATAAATTGGATAAAGAACGGGTAACAACTTCTAGTCTTCTACATATGATGAGGAAGAAAGATTTCAGATGTTATTTTTAAAAATGTCAAGAAATTTGAACTTGACTGTTATCGGAACTGAGTTTTTCTCTTTTTTTTTGTTTTATGTTTAACCGACCGGTTAAAGTTCTCTAGTGATAAACTTCAAAAGAGGTTTGTTTACAAAAGAGCTTGCTTACAAAATAACCACCTATTTACAAAAGAAAGAAGGACAAGAAGCATAAAAAAAACACAGCTCGAGCAAAGCCAGTCAAGTTCAGGTAAACTTTGGTATGTTGTGATTTCACGTTGACCTGTATAGCTGTTTTAACAGAGAAAAACATTTAGTTTATTAAAAAAAATCTCCACACCTTTAGGCTCTAATCTTTTTTTGTCTTGCTTATAATCTACCATAACTTGAAGGTGGCAGAAACAATATAATTTCATACTCCTACAAGAATAAGGTGTATTTACTTTTTTTTTTTTTTTTTCAAAGGTGTTTATGCTTGTATTTATGAATTCGTGTTGGCAAAATATTAAATCCATCCATGTACACATACTTCAATTTTTAGACCTTTTCCCAATATTGATTAAAAGATAAAATTAACTTGTTGTATCATAATTTGATTTCTCGTACCAGCTAATTTCCGTTTCAATATAGTAACATTATTCACAGATTAAACATACCAAATGAATATGAATCGGTCCAGAAGAAAATAACTAAGTATGCAAGTTAAAAAAAAAAAAAACTAAAACAAGCTTTGCATTGTACAATGCACAAGAGAGAGCAAAACATGGTCTCGAATGGCTTGACCAGACTACTAATAACATCACATAACACAACAGTTGGGTTAACACCATCCGCATTATCGTCCTTCATGTCACATGCTTCCATATCTTCAACATCATCATAATGCAAATCCTTCCCACGTCCCTCCACATCGACATTCTCAGTATTCATGCTCCTTCTAGTTACACAAAGGCGCAAAACATGTTCTTTACCTAATTCGATAAAACTCTTAACTTGTCTATCACTTGTCACATACGTAGGACGGGTATCTGCAGGCATTTGTTAAAGCATCGCATTTGGTAACGGATAAGATAACTCCACAATATCTACTTTCTTGTCCACGCGGAAATCATCTTCTACCATTGGAAGAAGCTCACTGAGTGTACAACCATTGCGCAAGCTGAACATTCTCCCTCCTTTGTGTTTATCCACTTCGAAATGCTAAGATTGATTTTGCATCATCCATACTCCGTAAACAACTGGTACGTGAACCACCATTCTCTGTAAAAACAAAAAATCAACACACATTAGAAATCTAAGTACATTGAGTAGACTTCTCTATGAAGTCTAACGAGTAGACTCCAAATGACGTCTACTATTAGTGACCTAGTTGCAATATGAAACAAGAAAACTGATTCAGCAATGCATATAACAAATAAACATGTGAAACTCACACACAAGCAAATAGGTAGGCTAAAACCAACGCATGAACAAGAAAATATTTAAAATTCGTTATAAATATGCTATAATTACAACTTTAATAAAATCATTACAGAGTAGACTTCTCTATGAAGTCTAACGAGTATACTCCAAATGACATCTACTATTAGTGACCTAGTTGCAATATGAAACAAGAAAACTGATTCAGCAATGCATATAACAAATAAACATGTGAAACTCACACACAAGCAAGTAGGTAGGCTAAAACAAACGCATGAACACGAAAATCTAAAAAATTCGTTATAAATATGCTATAATTACAACTTTAATAAAATCATTATAGAGTAGACTTCTCTATGAAGTCTAACAAGTAGACTCCAAATTACGTCTACTATTAGTGACCTAGTTGCAATATAAAACAAGAAAATAGATTCAACAATGTATATAACAAATAAACCTGTGAAACTCACACACAAGCAAGTAGGTAGGCTAAAACAAACGCATGAACGAGAAAATCTAAAAAAATTGTTATAAATATGCTATAATTACAACTTTAATAAAATCATTACGATGTAGACTTCTCTATGAAGTCTAACGAGTAGACTCCAAATGATGTCTACTCTCCCGGGTTACTTTTGCAATTGCCAATTAACGAAGCAGACTTCACCAGACGTCTACTCGGGCGAGTAGACGTCTAGAGAAGTCTGCATTCGTTAATTGGCAATTGCAAAAGCAGACTTCACTTGAAGTCTACTCCGAAAAATGGGTCAGTTTTGCAATTGACCAAACTTTGACTTTCCGTGTTAGACTTCATACCAGAAGTAGACTTCTTGAAGAAGTCTACTTTTTAGTAGACTTCTCTCGGGTTAGTTTTGCAATTCAAATATCTGAGTAGACTTCTTGGAGAAGTCTACTTCCCGAGTAGACAGCTAGTGAAGTCTACTCGTTTAGTTTTGGTGTTGACCAAATTTACGATTAAATTAATAGTAGACTGTGATAGCAGTCTACTGCATTCAGTAGACGGCTAGTTAAGTCTACTATTTAAATGATATTAATGGTCAATGTTTTGATTTTTTCATCAACCCCAAAAGTAACCTCAGTAGACGTCACCCGCAGTCTACTATAAAATTCAAAATCTGGTCAAATGCAATATTAACCTCCCTTAAAAGTAGACTTCTCGAGTAGACTTCTCCGAAAAGCCCTCCTCTTGGTCAAATACAAAACTAACCTGGCCACTACGCGTATGATGTGTCCTATATTTTTTATTACCAACGCAAAATAGTAGACAGCTAATGAAGTCTACTCGCCAAATGGTCAAATGCAAAACTAACCTATGCTTTGACTAGTAGACGTCAAATGAAGTCTACTTCTGCGAAACAGATGGAAAAACCCAGAAAATCATGTTTGAATTACCTGAATCTGGTTTTTAGCTTCGTCGACTGTCAAAAACTGTGAGGGTGACCACCACCAAAGAAACTCAGACTCTATGTATGCAAGAAACACCTACTATACACATATAAAAGGGTCTGAAATTTGTAAAAGAAATTGAATTTAGGAGTTTTAGAGATGAAAATCAAGAGAAAATAGTGACAAATGAGTTGGCAAACTCAAATGGTGAGTTTTAAGAAGTTAAATTGCGGTGGGTAGAGCATTCAGAGCTTCAGATCTAGTTGTTAATGGTGGTTGGAAGAATTGATGTTGATGGCATTTTCGTGAATAAGTGAAGAAGATGAGGTTGTGTTTGTCTTTGTCATTTTGGAAATAAATCAAATATATTCATAAGTAATGGCAAAGTAATGGCATTTTCGTGAATTATCAGATCTACCAAGGTTAGAAAGGAGACATTGTGACATTTGTTGGAGAGAGAAAAATGGAGGGTTACATTTGCAATTGACATATGGGTCATTTTTGTAAGCGGCCCTTATTTTCTTTAAATGTGTCTGTTTCGCGCTTGTAGTAAATGTAGTAATGCTTCCTTTTGAATTCCCCCTGAGCCACTCGTGTCTTCACATCTCTACGCTCTTCGTTCAAAATCCGAGCTCTTCAGCTCGAAATAAGAAGTTCGCTTTGGATAACTCTCGACCTCCTCGACCTGTCAACTGGTTTGGCCTTGTTGCTCGCTACTACTCCTATAGCCTGGTCCAGGTGGTTCGTTTGATTGCTTATCTGCTTGTGGGGACACACCTCCATAACGTCGCATAATTAATGAGATCCAAATCGGGGGTTCGGGATCCGACACCAACATCCCCCCCCCTCACCAAGTCTTTTGAACTGTGTGACCCTAGTATTGGGGGGGGGGAGCGTCTTCTAATTATTTTTACAATCATCGTATTTCTTAGTTCCTGTGATAATGATTTGATTACCTTGATTTACTTTCTGTAATACATCGCGTCATTACGCTTTAAAGGTACGCAGTTTCAATGTTCCTCTTAAGTTTATACTTTTAACTTTTGCTGAATCACTTTTCTTTGTTGAAAATTCTCTTTTCGTGGATTGAAAAAGAAAATCTTTCAACATCTCCTGTGACTGTTTTTAGCTCGTTAAAATGGATATTTCTATTGATCCTGCTTGTGTCGAATGTGACTGTTCACCACCACATGACGAAGCCCTCATTCCTGCCAGCACTGCCCAATGTACACAGCCAGTGGATAACTATGGCCCCCATTATCCTACCCTCTCCACTTCTTTTTCTTTGAACCGGCTATGGACCCATTGTAGGATTCCTCCAGAATTTAAGTTTGTTCTTCCAGGCCTGGCGAATCGCCAGAAACCGTTAGAAAAGAGTACATGTGCGCCTATGAGGTTGCGGTCTATTTTTTCCTTTCTCGGAGGTCTTAATCCTCTATCTTGCTCATCTAGGAATTCTTTGCCCAAGATGGTACCGAACTACGTCCACTCCGTTATATGCAGGTTGATGTTGGTGGCTGAGGCGGGCTATACCCTGAGTGTGGTGGAGCTTCTAGAACCCATCCAGATTAGGGATTCTCGGGCTTTCGGCACATCTGAAGGGTCAGTCATTTGGAACTCCTTCACGATTGAACGTTGATATGCTCAAAGATACCCTAGAGCTATTCTCCAAATTAAGAGATCAATTATAGTACTTAGGGGTCGAATGCCACAGAGACTCAAGATCACACAATAGATTATTGGTTTTCGAATTAAATTAAACAAGAAATAATGTAATGAAAGTAATGCAGTAAAATCGGTTGTAAATCAGATGGGAAAAACATCAGGCTCAGGGAATTCTCAGGATATTGGGAATGCAAGCTAATCAGTCAATCAAGGTTCTGCCAATTTCCAGAACTCGAAACACAATGATAAAGTTAACCAGCCGTCGCTGCCAAAACTATGTATGTCTAGCAACCTAGAAACCCAAATTTCTTTGCGAATTCTAAAGTCTAAACATGCTATAATTGCAGGTTTGATTTGTTCACAAATTCTTCAAACCAAATTCCTTTGCGAATGGACAATTTGCTCACCTAGAGTTATTTCTAGTTAATTAACCAACTTTCGTTGCGAGAATCAACCTATGATCAATAATCTAACTGGCCTGTTCAGATCAAGCATTAATCACACCCTAGATAAAGAACTAGTGCTCCAAAATCCTTAACTAACCAATCAACTTAACAAACCATCAAATCCCTATTGAGAAACCCTAAACCTAACTAGCAAACTACTCAGACATGGAGATTGAAACAATAAATATGATTAAATAAGATTGCATAAAAGAAATCAATATAGAATAGAAAGAGTTCTGAATCCTCTTTGAAGGAGTCAGAATTCTTCTCTCCAAAATTCTGCTACAAATCTCTCTGAAATAAAATAAAGTTTATGCCTAAAACAATGACCTTAAAATCTTATAAATAGCCTAAAAACTCGAACACAGACTTATTTGCAAAATTTCTGTTTTCTTCAAAACTTGAAAACTGGCGTGGAATTTGTCTGTCTGATCGGTGTCGACCGACACCAACTCCAAAAGTGGTCTATGACTTGAATTCTTCAGCACAGCTTCCTGATTAACTCCAGAATGATCCATAATCTCCATTTAAGCCCCGACCGTACCTAAACCTGCAAATGACTCTAAAAGACTCCAAAAACACAAAATAGACTCTATAAACACAACTTATATCAGGGTTAAAAACCATAAAAACCATGATATATCAACTCCCCCAGAGTTAGCTTTTGTTTGCCCTCAAGCAAAACATAGAACTAAACCTATGAAAGAGGTTTGAAAACATAGGAACTCACATATCCTTTAGAATACTGAATCAACCAACACCTTTTTAAGCCACTACAAAAAACACCAACTTTAGATAAAACCTCCATTACTTTTCCGCAGGCTTACCAACCATCCCCATACCAACCCACAATCCATAAGAGGTATCCAAAATCACCATTGCTGACCTTGTTAAATTTTAAGTGCAGTCTCATCGAGGGAATATCGATCAAAGGATACATGGACTCTTACTCATCCAAGTATCTGATTTTGTAGACAGCCTGCTTCTGGTTTCTTTCCTCTCCCTTTTGTCACTTCCAGTCAGCCGATTTCTCCCCACTAGGGTATCATTTTATTTTTTTATCGACTGACCGTTTATATATTTTTTTAGACAGGCTTCCATGAGACACAAGAACTAATAGGATTTCTGCCAACTTCTCGTTTCACTTCTTTTCGACCTATATCCTTTGTTTTCTTTTTTTATTTGAAGGAAAGAGAGAGGGAAACCATAATCACAGACTAATCCTATCAAACTTGAACAAGGAATTCGATTCAAAGTATACCAAACCCAAAGACGAGAGAAATTAAGTTCATTATGCGTATGGCAGCTTTGGATCATTCAAACACTCAAACAAATATGGGAAAATTGGTAGATCAATTTACCTTTGGAATTTCCTTTTAATTGGATCTGCTGTCAATGGATGTAAGAATGGTCACTAAAGTGATTGCTAAAGCAGCTTGTTCCAAGAATAGCTCATAGTTCCGAACTAAATTTTGACACAATAAAACGACGCAACTAACTCAAAACAAAACAAAGCAAAATACATCAGTATTTTCCTCCCCTAAACTTAAGTAACACTGTCCTCAGTGTTATCAAGCCGTAGGATAAGAAAGAAACCAAAGTAAAAACATACAAACAAACAAAGACAAAGTCAAGAATACTTACCTACAGAGGGGGTGTCGACCGACACTCAGACAGCTTGTCGATCGACCAAGGTCGGCTCCTTGCTCCTTTGACGTCTTTGCAATCTTTTATTTATTTATTTATTTATTTTTTTTTTTGACACAAGAGAAACAAAAATAAAAGTTTGTAAAGACCAAATGAAATTCAAATAAAATCCTACCTAAAATAGGTTGCCTCCCACTAAGCGCTTCTTTTCAGTCATTAGTTTGGCTGTGTCAGGGAGCAGAGATCAGGTGGATCAGATAGTGGCAGTGAATGCCTCCGGGAAGAACACATCACATCCAAGGTGGTGTATAAGCATTAGGTGCATGAGATCTACCAAGGAAGTGAGGATCAGCAGCAGGGTGAGACTTATGTGTGGGTGGGATACTTCTTTTTTCTGCAGAATCATCAAAAGAAACACCAAGCTTTCTACGAGAATCTTGTGGCTTGCATAAGTGTGAAACAGCTTTTGCACTTTAAAATTTCTTACTGATGAGATCAGGAGGTTTAGAATTTGGAACAGGAAGTGCCTACATTTGCTTTATTGGACGCTTCTGGGGCGGGAGAGGTGTAACTTTCTGTTTAACAATAGTTGACGGTCCTGCAGGACTAAAACCGTCTCGAAAACATTATATTTTGGTCGTTTTTGGGACGGTTTGTGGAGGGTGTCACCGACACCACATCTTAATGTATCGGGGTTGTGCTGAGAAGGGTGTCAACCAACACAAAAGTGGTGTCGACCGGCACTGAACCTGGAACTCGGACTTCTGCACTTTTTCTGCAGTTTATCTCTGTAATCTTTGCGTCCATCACAAAAACTTCTTCCTCCAACAACTTGTCTTTGGCTGGACCCTCATCTCTGAGCCTAGTCTTGAATAAATGATCTCCACTCCAATCCTCAAGCCTAGCAGCTTTCTCAGAAGTTTCAGACAGTTTCTCTTGAACAACCAGCATGTTCTCTTGCCCACTAGCCTCCAGCTCTTTGGCATACCCAGCAGTAATGTCATCTGGATGTTCTTTGATTGGGTCCTCATCCATGGCAGTCTGGACAGAAAAGGTTTGTCCATCAATGGTAGGTTTCTTCCTGAGCTTGTCCATGTCAAAATCCATTACCATATCTCCCAAATCCAAGTTTATCTTCCCTTCTCTCACATCAATAATGGCACCAGCTGTAGCTAAGAAGGATCTCCCTAGTAAAAGAGGATCCTGAGGTTCTTCACCATACTCCAAAACCACAAAGTCAGTGGGAATCATGCAGCCTGCAATCTTGAGTGGAACATACTCTAAGATACCTTCTGGAATCCTTTTAGAACGATCAGCAAGGATAAGATGAATTCTTGTAGGCTTGAAGTCAGTCAACCCAAGTGTTACAGCAACAGAATAAGGCATCAGGTTAATACTTGAGCCAAGGTCACAGAGAGAGTGAGGAAACCTTCCTGTTGAGATGGAGCAGTCTAGCACAAAACTCCCTAGGTTAGGTAACGTTTTTTGAATCCTACTCTGAATCATAGCACTGACCTGTTCAAAGACTTTCACCTTCCTCTCTTTCCTTGATACTGCCTTTTTCAAGAGGATTGCACTGATGTCATTTGTGAGCAAAGCTGCTTCCTTAGGACTTACACCATTCACAACCATCCTCTTAACATACCTCTTAATTGGAGGTGAAAGTTTGACTGCATCAACCAATGGTATCTCAATCAGCACATTGTCCATTATTGTCTTGCATCTGGCCTCTTCCACCTCTTGTTTAGACATTTTGGGCTTCGGGTAAGGTTTCTTGGGTTTGTAGGCCCTCTCTTCAGTAGGTAATGGTGTTTTGGGACGATCAGCATGCTCTTCTGACGGCAATTGAAATATACAGGTCAACTGTCGATCGACACCCTCATCTGGTGTCGCTCGATACTCAAAACTGGTGTCGCAGTACATCGATTTTTCGCTGGTGTCAACTGACACACCTTCTGGGTGTCGACTGACACACCTTCTGGGTGTCGACTGACACACCTTCTGGGTGTCGACCGGCATGATCGACAACCGTTCGTCACGACTCGATTTCTCGAGAATTTTGGTTGGTGTCCACCGACACTCCTCCTTGGTGTCGACCGACACCAGGTCTGTGGCTCCAAATTCTTCATCAAACTCTGCAGACTCCACGAATTTTTCTTCACTTCTCACCATGATGGCATTAACATTATGCCTTGGGTTGATATCAGTCTTTCCTGGAAGAAATTCTTCTTGCCTTTTTATGGAATCAGCAGTTTGAGCAACCTGAATATCCAGCTTCTTAACATGAGCACCCAAAGACTCAATCTTCCCATTCAAGTCAGTATACAAAGCATCCAGCTTCCCACTGAAGTTCACAGTCATCTTTGTCTGACCTTCCAAAACCTGCTCCAACATAGACTCCATCTTGCTACTTTTTTCAGGTTTCTGGTAAGATGAAGAACCATAAGTTCTTGTGAAGTTGTTGTTCTGAAAAGCCTTCTGGTAAGAAGAACCATAACCTTGCTGATTTCCAAATATCTGACCCTGAAACCCAACTCCATTGATGAAATTTTCATCATCTTCCTCTGGTTCAAAGGTTTCAACCTCTGCAGCAAATTGAACTTGCTTCTTTCCCACAAGGAGATTGTGGATAAAATCAAGTTTTGCTTTCACTTTAGCACTCTGAGCACCTTCCATGTTTCCAGCCAGCCTCTTCCTATCATAGTCTGCATTCTTGGTACTATTGCTAGATTTCATGTTCTCAATAAGCTTTTTGGCTTCCTCTGGGCTTCTGGTATTGAAGTTTCCTTCACTTGCAGCATCCAAAGCCATCTGGTACCTCCAATCTATGCCTCTGAAGAAAATACCCAGCAGCTGAACATCACTGAAGCCATGGTGTGGCAATCCCTCTCGTATGCTCTGAACCTCAACCAAGAAGCTTTGAACGCTTCAGCAGGTCCCTGAGAGAATGTAGAAATCTTTGTCCTCAGCTCCTCAGACCTTGCATCATCAAAAAAATTGTTGAGAAAGGCATTCTTTGTATCCTTCCAAGAGGTCAAAGAACCTGGCTGCAATTGCTTGAGGCAATAAGCTGCATCCCCAACAAGAGAGTATGAGAACAACTTGCAGAACAGATAATGCTCAGAAACACCATTTAACTTGATGTTTGTCACCAAATCCTCAAACTTCTCAATCTGATCCACGGGATGCTCATGAGGAAGGCCATGAAAGATGCTGACCCACAAGAGTGTAGTATGCAGGTTTCAGCTCAAAGTCATTCATTTGGAAATGAGGAGGACGAATTGCAGACCTATTAGCGTAGAACTGATCAGGTCTGTTGAAATCAGCAAGTGTCCTTCCTCGAGCAGGTGGCGCAACAGCTGCAGCTACAAGTTGGGCGTCTTCTGGGATGGCATTCCCCTGATCGTCGATTTGGTCCTCATCTTCATTGTAAGTGTGACCCTCTTGGTCTCGTAAGACTCCAGCAGCATCAGGTCGAATGATTGTTCTCCTCATGTCTGCTGTTTTCTTTGCTTTGCGGTTTGTACGTTCTAACTCTCTCAACTCCTGATTCGTAAGATTCACAAGCTGAGTCTCTTTCTTGCTTCTGGTATTGTGGCTATGCATGCACCTAAAACACAAGAAAAGAGAAAGAACAATGTAAGTAAAAAAATAAAAAATGTCCAGACTAAATTATACACCTAATCTAATGGCGAATCGATGAGTCCCCAACAACGGCACCAAAATTTGATATGCTCAAAGATACCCTATAGCTACTCTCCAAATTAAGAGATCAATTATAGTACTTTGGGGTCGAATTCCACAGAGCCTCAAGATCACACAATAGATTATTTGTTTTCAAATTAAACTAAACAAGAAATAATGTAATAAAAGCAATGCAGTAAAATCGGTTGTAAATCAGATGGGAAAAACGTCAGGCTCAGAGAATTCTCAGGATATTAGGAATGCAAGCTAATCAGTCAATCAAGGTTCTGTTATGTTCTAAAACTCGAAACACAATGATAAAGTTAACTAGCCTTCACTGCGAAAACTATCTATGTCTAACAACCTAGAAAACCTAACTTCTTTGTGAATTCTAAAGTCTAAACATGCAATAATTGCATGTTCAATTTGTTCATAAATTCTCCAAACCAAATTCCTTTGCGAATGGACAATTTGCTCACCTAGAGTTCTTCCTAGCTAATTAACCAACTTTCATTGCGAAAATCAACCTATGATCAATAATCTAACTTGCCCCTTCAGATCAAGCATTAATTACACCCTAGATAAAGAACTAGTGTTCCAGAATCCTTAACTAACCAATCTGTAACACCCATCTCATCGACACTCGAGAACGGCGTGCCACTAACCACATCACATAACTCAAATACTCTAATCCTCAATGTCTCATAGCTCAAATACCTCAAATGCTTAATGTATAAAATGAAATACGAAGAAAACGTAAAATACCAAAAAGGCACCCGTATCGTCATAAGCATATATCTACTCGTCTGAAAAGGGAAGAAAGAGGGGTGAGTAACAGGAGAGTTACTCAGTGAGGTATGGGATGCTAATCACAAAAAACGCAATCTGGTCATAGCACACCAAACACGGAAAACAGACTAAACATGCACAAACACGGTACCTAAAGTACCCAAAGAACAGTCAATGTCCTACTACCGGATCCAGTGACCGGCGGCACCCTCCTCCCAGAAGGACAACTTATGGGATAGTGCCCAATCACACCGCCCGAAGACGATTTATCGATCTCTAATGGTACTAGACAACAGATCGACTGAGCTGCCAGCACCACTACGCACACAACACGCGACGCAAGTACAGAAGTCACATCTCTGTACCCCCGCAATCCTATCGTCTAACAACTTAACTAACTATATAAATAAACATATATCAAGGAAACAATTAAAATTTTAATACACAAACAATGGGTTGAATCATCTATATTCCTAGGTCCAATTTGCAAGCAAAACTACCTAGACTCAATCAAGAAAACGGAACACATTTAGTACTAGATTCCATCTATGGCGCTTCTTGATGAAAAACACGGTAGTCTGCGGAAAAGCCCTCACCTCAGCCAAAACGGATGATAATTATGGCTTCTGAACTCTGGATGCTAGAACGGATGCCAAAACTGAAACCAGGGCGAAAAATCGAGTGAGAACGGCTCTCGAATAGCGAAAAACGGTTAACGGATCAAACGGGTCAAAGTCAACGGTCAGATCAGTCAAAGTCAAACTGAACTTAAACGGGATTAAACCGAACCGGACCGAAAGTGTAAAAGCTCCTGAAATTTCCAAAGTGGCAAAGCTTTGTCCGTGATGCGTATATCTGTCACGCAAACCACTCTGCTCAGGTCAAATATTATTACTATTTTTTCTTTACATTCAATGGTTGTTTGCCCTCCTTACTCAAGGTATAGCTTTTTTTTAATACTGGCTGCAATGGAGGTAAATGGTGTTATCTTTCATCTTGAACCTTACGCTTTTGATCTAAATGAGTCCCTCAAAGATTCCTCGAAAAGGATTAAGGAGCTTGAGATAAATAACAGCAGCATGAAGAAGGCGGCGAGCGATAATCTTGAGTGTTTAGAGCGAGCCAAAATAATTGAGCATGCTTTTCATGATGCAAAAAGATGGTGGAGGCATGTGATGTTCGGATTCGCGAATTGGTGGGTGAGCATACCAAACTTCAATCCGAATTGCATCAGGTCAAAGGGACCCTCGAGGAGCTGACCTCGAAACAAAACTCCCTCAAGAAGCTTTGGCAATGCGATCTTGAGAAATCCACTTATAAGGCCAGAAATGAAGTTAGGAGATTAGGCCAAGACCTCTTTCATGAAGTTTATGATTTCCTTGAAACCGAAGCCAGCAGGAATCATCTCTCATCTGCTATTGTCGAGCTTCGGAGCAACAAAGAGTTGATCTCTCCACTTAAGCAAGGGGAAACTATTCTTGAAGAGGAAGGGGTGAACATTGATACCGAGCTTCGGGGTCTTAAAGCTGAACTTGACACTTTACCGAAGTCTGACTTAAATCTACAGCAGTTCGCGTCGTGCTTTACGGACTCCCCACCTTTTCCAAGTTTAGAACTTGGCTCGGCTGTTGCGAGCTCTCCTCCAGTTGGTCAGTTTGTTCAACCTTTTTGCCTTACTTTGGTCCCCATCCCATTTTTATGGTAAGTTTTAACAAGTTTGGCTTGAACTTTCATATGCTAGGTACGGATTAGATTGCAGATATTCGCGGACAGGATTCCGCCTTGGAGGTTTGTCCGACACCGAAGCTCTTCCGTGGCCAGCTTCAGATATTATAACAATTAAGGATATTCACGCCGGTGCTATTCCGCCAGATAGCGAAGCTCCTTGAAGATTTTGGCGAGTGTGCTCGTATCTCGCTCAATCTTCTTTTTCTAGGAACATGTCCTGACTATTCGTTTTACTTTTGTAGACCCGATGGGTTTGAATTTGAAGAACTATTAAATTTGGTTGTTCCTTTTTTTTAGTTTGGGAATTTTATAAGAATGTTCATCGGGTTTGCAAACTCTGATAAAAATTTGAATGGATTATGTTTATCATCATTTTTCTTTTGATAATGCATAGAAGATAGGTTGATCAGACCTCACACCGTTTTTAAAGGAAAAACTTATTTTTGTTAACCCTCGGATCTCCAATCGCGAGCACAGAACTCGGCTTATGGATTGCGACCTTTCGCTTTTATGCAAGCCGGTCCTCGTATATGATTAACAACTTGGGCCATTTTAGGAAACATGTTCTCATTGGGCCTCACTAAGCTCACTTTGGGGTCGTCGATTGGATGGTTTTATCATTATTTTCCTAATACACGCAAGAAATTTGTTACTTACTAACTCGCGAATCATAACCGTCTAATCTAGAATCAAAAGGAAATCTTTTAGCCGTGCTTGTCGATTTGATAGCCTCTTTATTGTTTTTGTGATATTTAATCCTTTCTGGAATTAGTGCTTTACTCATAAATTCTTCCTATTTATTTTTGTGGGTGTTTTTTTATGGCTAGCGATAAACCAACCTCCTCTTGTGCTTTCGGTTGCCCTTCTCCTGGGTCCCCAGTGTTTCTTTCTTGGGACGGGTTTGAACCCCTCCGGGTTCTTTGTCCCTAATTCATTTATTCTTTAGGGAAGAATGACCAAGAAGCATGCAGCGACTTTCTTGAGAAGGGATTATTGAAGAGGGCTACTTTGCTAATTGTCTTCCTTTTTTTACCTGCCTTCGTAATGTCTCCGCGGTTTTTTTTGTTAGGTTTTCAACAAGCACTGGTTTGTTTGTTGCAAGCTTAAAGATTTTGGGCTGAAAAGAAAAGAGCATGATTGAAAGATTCATTGAGTGGAGAGGAAGATTTGAAACCTTGAATTGGATCCGTTCAGATGGGAGGTGAATGGTTTTGGCTCTATCGCTCTGATCCCTGAGTGCTTGCTGAAGTATATCTGAGAGTTGAAAGCACGCGCTGATAAAGCGAAAGAGGAGGAAATCAACGGTGACAGAGTGATCGTGGTGGAGTCTTCCTCTAAATCCTTGGGGTAATCCGAGCGAGCTGTTATTTACTTCTTTCGTACTTGTTTGTTTGTTAGAGTGATGAACTTTTAATCCTCCGCATTATGTACTAAACCTCGGTTTTTTGATATTACTTTTAACATTTTAGCGGGTGTTTTATGCCTCCTCAGCTCCTTTGGTTTTAGGGAATGATACAAATAATAAATAAAATAGTTGAACTCATTTCACTGAGCTGCCTACGTACCCAAAAAATAGGATCAAGCCAATTCGTAGTTCGCTTTTCTAACATCTGTTACATAATCAAACGTAAAGTTTTTTAAAGATTGATTACATTCCAAGGTGTCAGGACTGGGTATCCTTTTGACTCTTTAAGGCGATACACCCCATTGCGAAAGACTTTGGTTACTTGATAAGGGCATTCCCATTTAATCCCTAGCTTTCCTCCTCCTTCTTCTTTGGTATTGTCGAAAACATTTCTTAGGACGAGGTCTCCAACCTTTAGAGGCTAGTTTTTCAACTTTGGGTTATAGTTACTAGCCATTGTTTGCTGATAGTTTTGGAGTCAGATTGGAGCCTGATCACGTCGTTCGTCAATCGTATCCAATGCATCTTCCATCATTATGGAGTTACAGTCTTCGTTTTGGATAGCTCGTTTCTTTGGAGCCCGGGAACATCCAACTCGGCAGGTTCAACAGCTTCCATCCCTTATACTAACGAGAATGATGTTTCTCATGTAGATCTTTGAGGTGTGGTTCCATACGCTCAAAGGAATTGCTGAAGTTCATCATACCAACCACCATTGTGTTGATTCAGTCTTTTCTTTAACTTGATGAGGTTGGTTTTGTTCGCTGCTTTGGCTTCACCATTCCCCTGTGCATATCTTGGCATTGAATAGCTTCTTCTTATCCCCCATGTTGTGCAAAAGTCTTCGAATTTGTTTGATATGAATTGTGATCCATTATCAGTGATGACTCTGTAAGGAACAATGTGGCGACATATGATATTCTTCCACATGAATGTTTTTACACCCGAATCCTTGCTGCTCACGTAAGCCTCAGCCTTAATCCACTTAGAAAGGTAATCGGTTAACACGAGTAAATTTTGTACTCCTCTGGTTGAGTGGTGCATCGGTCTGATTATGCCTATCGACCATCACATGAATGGGTATGGAACCGTAATTGAAGACAACAATTCTGAAGGTTGGTGAATTAAAGAGTTTGCATTTGGCATTTGCATCGTTACGCATACTTTACACAGTTAGTGATCATAATAGGCCAAAAATACCCACTTCTTTTGATCTCGAACGTCATGGCTTGGCCCAAGGAATGATTCGCAGAGAGACCTTGATAAACCTCATTCGTTACGTTCTCCACCTTGGGTCCGTGGATACATAGGAGGTACGGATCACTCACCCCCCGTTTGTACAAGGAATTTTTAATCACAGAGTATTTCGCGCTGGTGATTTTCAGCTTGCGAGCTTGCCACTTGTTCGTTGGGAGCTCTCCAGTTTGTATAAACTTCTTTATTTGCTCCCGACAATCAGCCCCCCAATCGCCAGTGGGAATATGATCTGCCTCTGTTGATATTCTGGGTTCGGGATCTGGTGGTGATTCCAATTCCGCTTGGTCGTGTTCGGTGCTAGCTATAGGGTCAGCTATGAGGGCATTATGGCCAAGCTCTTCGCGAGGTGCCTCTGGTTCTTTTTGTGGTACTTCCTCTGGGATGTTCTCCGGTTGATCTTCGTCAGGCACATCTATCAATTTTGGCGCCTTTCGCTTTCTCTTATATGGCATCACTTTTAGTTCTTTCGAAGAATTGCCTCTTTTTTTAGCTTGTGCTCTTGTCACCACAAAACTTTTTCTTTCAAAGTTATGTTGGGCTTTTCAATGAATTCTACTGGAATAAGTCTTCTGAGGTTTGGGTCTGATGTCGACACTAATGCTGCGAGTGCAACTGCTCAGGGTTTTTCTCCTCTTGGGATTCTGACCAGCTCGAAGTTTTAAAATTTCTTTGCTAAACGGTTTATGATAGCTAGATATGTTTCCACCCTCGGGTCTTTTGTTTCGTATTACCATCCAAATTTATTTACCACTACTTGGGAATCGCAGTAAGTGATTATTACTTCGGCTCTGATGCCGAGCACGACACGGAGACCTGCAATTACTACTTCATATTCTGCCTAATTGTTCAAAGCTTGGAATAGGAGTAGAAACGACTGTTCTAGTATTTCCCTGGTTGGAGTTTCAAGCCAAATGCAAATCCCTGAACCTTGTCTGGATGAAGATCCATCAACAACTTCCTGGTTTTATCATCTTCTTCACGTACTTGGTCCGTAGATGGGAGCTCTGTCAAGAAGTCTGCCAAAACTTGGGCCTCCATGGTAATACGATTTTTGAATTATATATCTTAATCAATGAATATCGAGTAATTGTTTTAGGAAAGCCGGAGAAAGCTGTCCCAAGTTATCAATAGAGTCTTGTTCCACGCGGGAGAACCATTTTAGTGCGGCTCTATTTAGGTTCTCTACGAAAAAAAGGCAGAAGCCATCGTCTTTTTCTTCGTTCTTAAACTTGGCTCTGCCCATCACGATATAGAAAGCTATCATATGAGCCTTTGGATCTGTGGTCCTGTCAGTGAGGAACCTTTGTCTTTTTGGGGTCGGAATGTTTAGCCCTAGTGATCTGTGTTGTGAACAGAGTCTTCTGTATTTCCTCGAGAAAGCGATCTGTCTCCGGAGCCGAGCTAGTTGTTTGATGGATTTGGGATCTTACGATTTTCATCTCATCTCAGACTTAGATTAGTTGTTCTCGCAACTCATCGAGTTTATCTTTCCTTCCTCCCTTTCGGATTTCATTCAACGTAGGCTGGGCTGATATCCTTCGATCTTCGGCTTCTTGTTCTCTTGTTCTTCCGAGAGTTCTCGGACGTGAGTCAGGGGATCGTGTTCACCTCTGATCTCTCCATCTTCGAGTTGTTCTTGGATGAGATCTTGAAGAAAAGAGTTGTCTCTTTTTTCTGGCATTATTTTCCTAGACGTTATTCAAGGAGGATCTGCTAGCTTGTCTGCTCCCTTGCTGGGCTCAACAGAGTGGTGGTGGTAACGGAGGAAGAGTTATCCGCACCGCTGGGGTTTGCTTGTTGTTGTGTTGAGCTGTTCACCTTGGAGGGATCCTTGGTGAATCACAGGGATTTTCAAATTCGAGGTGCCATTCTCTAGGAGGGTTCGCTTCTAGAGCGTTTCTCCTGAGACGAGTTTCACTTGTTTCTCGTTCCTTCTGCAGCACCTCCAGCTGTTGAGTCAGGGAGATATTCAACTTCTCCAGGTTCTCTTCTTCTGCAGAGCTTCCGTCATGGTCTTTAAACCGCAATCGGAGCTTCAGCTATTTTCCGTGCCGCCTACGATCTTTAGCTATGTGTTTGCCCCAAGAGCTTCCGCCGTCTCCGTGCGCCCATCCCCATCGAAAGCCATCTCTCTCGATCTCATAATCTCTCTCTCTTAAGAGTAAGTAAATTTTTGGTCCCCACAGACTACGCTAAATTGTGGAAGTTCGCACAACTAAATAGATCGGTAAAATATTTTATTGACTTATTGTCAAACAAGCTGTTCGTGCAATACTTGTAAGGATGCCTAAACCGTAAAATACGAGAAGAAGGGATGCTCTGAAATTCTATACATATGTATCTATATATACTAAGGTGTTTGAATTTTCGAAAGGAATTCTTAGCAATGTGGGACTTTGAGCTGAGCTGGCCTGGCCCGTGAGTCTTTTCTCTTCCAATTTGCCCCGATCTTGTCTTCTGCCTTCGGTTTGATCCTTCCTTCGGTTAATCACGATTTAATGTCTTGACTTGGTTTTTATGTACGAACTCCTCGACAATTTTTAAAATCGAAAAATCAGGAAGCTTCTATACAACAGTACAAAATTTCCGTAAAACAGCATGATGTTTTCCAGAAGAAATTTTTCAAAGGCAAAAGTTAGAGTAATAAGAGAGTTGGACAAAAAATACTTTCCAGCTTGGAGGTTTTGAAATCCAGCTCAGAAAAGATGAAGTCAAGTTCGAGTGATCGGAAGAAAGCATTTCAGAAAATTCACGAAGACAGCTGGAAATATTGATAAACTAGCTAGGATGTTCAGACAATCCAGCTAGGGAATGATTACCATTTCAGCTCGGGAATATGAAGCATTCCAACTCGGATGTGTGCAGCATTTCAGCTGGGGATTTACCAATCCCGCTTGGGGATTAAGCAATCCAGCATAGGATTTGATTTGAACTTCTGGATATGTATTTATTCTCTAGGGTTTGTGTTCTTTGGTTCAAATTATACTTGTGATGGTTTCATTGTACTTGATTGTACTACAATCATTACAAGTAGTAATGTTGATCATTTTTTCCATATATCACAAGTTCTAATAATGTTGGAACAAATGTATAGCATTATAGAGTTGGCTATATTGGTGTTGATCGAATGAATATACTGGCTATAGAAGGCCTTCTTCGCTCACTCGCTAATATCTTGATCTTGACACATTGAACCGTGTTTAGCTGGAAAAGTAATAAGGAAACCATTTGTAATGTGAAACTAGAGCTGAACTTTTATTGCAATTAGTTCATTCACACATTTGTGGTCCGATGATATGTGAATGAGGCATGGGGCCTCGTATTTGATCAATTTTATAGATGATTTCACTCCATTAGGGTATGTGTACCTAATTTCTCATAAGTTAGAAGTGCCATTGTGCTTTAGACGATATATCACCTTGGTCGAAACTAAGCTGGAGATGACAATCAAGTGTTTAAGATCAAATTGAGGCCGAAAATATCTATCTGAACAGTTCGAGAGACTGTATCATGAAAATGATATTTTTGGACAATTGGCTATCCCCTATACACCACAACAAATTAGTTTAGTGTAAATAAAATCATACCCTTCTTGAGATGGTAGGTCTATGATGGCAGAAGTTAACCTTCAGTTCCGTATTGGGGGATGCATTACTGACTTCTAGTTCTTATATATAAATTAGGGAAAGGAAAAAAAAAAACCGTCGTAATCCATCTGAGACTTTGGGGTTATGCAGCATTTTTTTGTGATACTTTACATCCTCATGGAAAATTTGGCCATAAAGGAAATGTTCTGAGCATTCTAAGCGTAGTGTGCTTACCGCAGAACAATCAGATGGACATGTACCAGAAACCGAATCATGAGATGTGGCATTCTTAGAAAATGATTTTTCTTGAAGGGGAGAGATTGATAGCGAATTCAATCTTAAGGAGATGGTTTATCCAACTAGTGCTTCTTCAAGTAACAAATATGTCGAAGTTGGTGAAAGTTCTCATGAACTATCTCAAGTTAATGGGAGAGAAATATATTGGTTAATTATTCTTTTAGAAAAGAATTAGTGAGGTGTGTAGAAGTGACTGTGGTAGAATTCCTGGACGTCAATTCGAGACTGAAGGGGAAGTGTTCATGGTTGCTTTGCATGATAACTTAGACCCTATATCAGTTAAATACTCAGCTAAATGGAATAGTGCAATACGAGAAGAACTAGAATTGATGGGGTATGCAGATGCTGACTGGATTAGCGATCCGGATGAATGTAGATTAACTTCAGGATATGCTTTCTCGCTGAGTGATGGTAATATTACTTGGAGTAGCAAAAAGTAATTTTGTGCAGCTTTATCCACGATGGAGACTAAGTTTATTGCATTCTCATAATTAGTTCAGGATAGTGTATGGCTGAGGAGATTCTTACAAAACTTAAAAGTCACAGCAAAAGCTTCTTGCCCCTTAGTTATTGTGCTAATCAAGCTTGTATTGCTTATATGAAGGGCAAATAACATTGAAATGAAACATAATTTTGTAATGCATATTGTGGCAAAGAAAGAGTTTGTCCTTTAGTACATATCTAAACATATAATGGTAGCTGAACGGTTTACTAAACCCATGAGATTTTTATCTTTGTAATGTTCAAGTTTTAGGTTTGCATTGAATTTGATGTATGTACAATGTACTAAAATGAAGCTTTGTCATTTGATATTATATCTATGTCGGATGTTTTATATAAATATATATCAAAAATTATTTTAAACATCATGTACAATGGTATAGTTTTACTTTTCATCATATAAATGTTAAGAAGTGTCACAAAGTTATAGATTGGTTCACTCACATGAACAATTGCTTCAGATTATTTTATTGAAAGGCTGAGATGAGACAAAAAAAAAAAAAAAATTAGGCACTAGTTGGAGCCTGCCTAGTAAGGTTTATCAATATCGCTTTAACAAGAGGTTAAGATGAAATATGTTTTCTAGGTATCGATCATGATTGACTCAGGATTTTGAATATTTGTCAGAGCTGGATAAGTACATAATTATGTGATAAAAAGCGAACTGATAGTAGCTTGATCCACAGTAGTATATCCAATTAACATATGCTCTTGAGGTAAGAGTTAACCACTGACACCATTATGACATGTGTGTCATACCTCATTTGCTATTTATGATTATTTAGGAAGCAAGTGGTTATTTTATTTTAATCCATATTCTTCGCATTGTGAGTTCCTATAAACATTATGGTTACAATGTTTCATGTGAACCTTCAGTTATGTTTTTGAAGAGAAAAACTAATGTTTGTTACTTAAGTATGTTTTCCGGCAGTGATGGAACAATTAGCTTTATAAGACATGCTACAAACGCAGTTAGTTTGGAACTGATGAACATGATTATGGAAGGGAAAGAAATTTATTTTTATATTGACATATGTGTTTGTTGGTCAATTGAAATTTGGATATAGTGAAGTAATGATGTAAAAAAGTCTAATATATACTTTAGGAGTAAAAATTTTATGAGCGATAGAAAACACAAATAAGTTTGAGGAACATCGAGGCATACTAATATGGAAATAGTTTTCTTAGGGTTGTAACAAGTATGTATCCATAACAGTTGCATAGTTAAGCTCTCAGTTGCAGGTGTATTCGCAATAGTCACATGGTTTATTTACCATATGATTTTCGAGTTTAGATTCATCTATAAGACTTCTCTTGTACTTGTTGTACTTTATATCAAGTGCGAGTGGAAGATATTGGTTTACGGTCTGTTTATACTCATGATTAAGTAGCATACAAAACCAGTTTAATTAACTGGTAATTATGGAAAGTAATTCTATAACCCCCTAAAAAATATACATGATAGTTCACAATATTTCTAACATATGTGAATAATGTGTATACCATATATGATTCTTCACAATGTGTTTCTTAATTATGTATGTATATCAGATATTTCAGAGAAAAAAATAACAATAAGTGACCATTGATAAAAAGACAAAAAATCATAAAAAATTCTAGAGAGAGTAAAAACATTTAGAAAGAGAAAGCTTCAGCAAATAGCAAAAAAAAAAACACTTAATATAAACTTTGATTTTTTTTCTACGGTTATCAACTTGATATGTGTATTCATTTCAAATCATACGGAGTTATATTCATTAAAGCGGACTAAATATATATTCGGTTTACATGTTTGTCCATAGTTTTTACGTTTTTATTTTGGTCCGATAATCTGAATTGAACTGATCATCAAGGTGGTATAATGAATTCGGTTTTAGTTTTGTTTTCGTTTGGTTAACCGAAACCGAATGGTTGATGCAAAATCAAAACCCTAAACCAAAGTTGCTTCGCCGATTGTTCAGCCATCGTCATCTTCAACTAGTGGTGATAACAGACGAAGAAATTGCAAACTGCCTTGAACTTGTGATGATAATGGAACTTGAAGCAAAATAGAGATCATAATAAATCGGTTGTAACCCCAGACAAAAATTCTAGACTTTTCGAATATCTAAGTCAAGTAATTAACTGTCTCACAAAACAGAAAAAAAAAAAACTTCCCTAGCTTACATGACTTTTCTATAGACATCATTTGCTACCCTGGACTATAAACAAAACTGCCACAAACAAATTTTTAAATTTTTTTGTCTGTAACTACAGACAACTTGTTAAATTTTTTGTCTGTAACTACAGACAACTTGTGTAATAATGCAACTTGAAGCAAAATAAAGATAATAAAAAATTGGTTGTAACCACAGACAAAACCGCCAGACTTTTGAAAAATATAAGTCAAGTTCTCAACTGCCTAAAAAAACCAAACAAAAACATTTTAGTAGTCCCATATGTAGCTGGAATGTGTCCCATATGATGGGTCTACAACCTAGACAATTAGCTTTAAACACACAATCATTGAACATGACGAATTTATGATCACGTCATCATTTTATTTTCTGAAAGCACACAACGTTAGTTTACAATTGTTCAGATATTAATTCCACTCCACAAGTTCAGAACTAATAAAATAATTAAAAAAATCTAGAGGCAAATCAGACAGAGTTAAGGAGAAATTTAAATCTATTTGGTTTAAATCCAATCCCGATTCTGAAATGGACCAAAAGTTTATTCAAAAAAGTTGCACTTTAATTCGTAAACCAAATTCACCAAAATAAATATTAAATTAAATTAAATAATTAAAGAAGGGAAATGTAATATATTATTTCAAGATATAAAAACAAGATAAAAGATAAAAAAAAAAAAAATGAGAACCAAATACACATTTGACTCATTTATTTACTTATTTCAATTTGTTTTCTTTATTTTAAATTCTATAAAAAAAAGCGTGTGAAGTCATCAATACTAAAAACCTCTTATTTTTTTCTCAAATTTCAACTCTTTACACTGATTTCACATTTCACCTAATTTTTGGATATTTGTCTAAGAGGTCATTCTACTTTTTTGAGTGCCTAAACTATCCCGATCCTCAAGTTATTCATATTAAAGAACTTAGTAAATTGGACTTTGTAATACAACAATTTTGCACTATAAAAAAAACTGGTTAATCTACACTTCTAACTCCAAAGAAGCAATAGTTGCTGGTCAGAGCGTTCAATAACTCCATCTCTCAGGTCATGGAAGAAAAGTAAAAGGTCACTGAAGATCATAATGAAAGAAGTAGCAGAGCTATTGCTAGTGTTACTCAGCAGATTGAGAAAGTAATGGGTGAGCAAGCGACCTTGTTAGAAGTGATTACCGACTTACACTATGAATTTGTACGAATACATGATCATGTAACTCCCAATGTGATGCAAATACCTTCCTCTAGAGTACCATTAAAGGCAAATGGAACTACTCCTGCCACCATTAGTGAAGCCTTATATGTTGCCTCATCTGAAACAATATTGGGTCTGATTACACTAAGTAGTGGAAAAGGAAGTCACAATCAGGTTCTCGGGGAAAATCTGAATCACATCCATACTTCTCTCCCACTTCACCAGATTTTCCACCTTCGTTCTCGACATAAGAAACAGACCAAAGGGAAAACTGAACGCTAGTGGTTAGAGGAAAAGTGTCCCACAAAAGTTTGGACCAAGTCAAATAAGACTGTTTTCAGAGAGAATTAAAGTATTCAAGTTAAAGACTTTGGAAAGCTTACGCTTCTAGTAAACGTAGGAAAACTAACCAGAAGGGAAAACAAACCAGAAGGTCTCACTTCGATGAGTATGGAAATGATGCCAAACAATGTAAGCTATTCGATTAACGTCTTTTCGGCTCTGTTCTATATTACTTCACTAGTTTAAAGGAATTATCGATCGATAGTTTTTAACGGTTATCGGTCAGCTTTTTAAAGCAGTATTCTGCCTTCATACAGTTCACAGTGCCCGGAGTAGGACTGGGTAATTTTGCAGTGCCTCAGAGATTCAATTTTCTCTAATATTACTAACTTCAAGAAGGTCATTGCTAGAATGCCCTTGGTTCATGATGAAACTAACTTGTTAGCTCTGAAAAATTGCTTATGGTACGATTAGAGATTTAAAGAAGACCCTACAGTCAATCAACCAACAACAATCCAAGATCCACTTTCTTGAGGTGCGAGTTGGACAGTAGTTAAAGAAAACAATTAAGCGCTGGTAAAGTGATATAAAATTGTAAGGGCACAGATAATTAGTAGTTCAGCCCCGCAAGGTGAGAGGTCAAATTGAAGAGAGCAGAAAACAACTCAAGCAGATCACATTCGTTTGCGATGCAGAAGGACTGAAGGAAAAATAAGGTGAAGCAAAACCAGAAGCAAAATTTAATCCAGTAATGATAGGTCACAACATAGACGCATTCTGTCAATTACACAAGGTCTGTGTGCATCGTATGAAGAGATGTTTCAAATTGAGGGATGCACTGATCAATAAGTACAATATAGGTGACTTAAATACTTCAAACAATATTGAGGAGCTAATGACCTCGGCATGTGACGAAAACACTCTAGTTATACCAGACTGATCTGAGAACAAATCAAAGAAAGAGTGAATCAATAAGATTATCAGCTGCTCCAAAATCTGTAGATAATCAAGAAGATCTATCAAGAAGTGTAGGAGTTGAAACTCGTACAACTAAATTTAGAACGTTTAAATTTAGGGATTCCGAAATTTCGGGGAAGAACTCGAGAAAAGAGATTGTAAAAAGAATTTTATTGATTTGTTGTGGAATAATCTTCTCGTACAATATTCATAAGTAAAAGTAGTTTAATGCCTAAGCCGTAAAGTATGAGAGGTACGGATGCTTTTTAAGTGAATACAATGGTATATATATATATACTAAGAGGTCAGAACCCTCGAAAAGAGATCTAAGCGATGTGGTATGTTGCTCCCTTCTCCGTGGCGCCGACTTTAACCTAATTATGGTGCGGCTCGCGAGCCTTCTCTCTTCCAATTTGGCCCGATCTAATCTTCTGCCTTCGGTTTGATCCCTCCTTATGTTTAGTTGCAGTTTAATGTCTTGACTTGGTTTTAACAGAAAACTTTCTCGATGGTTTTGTATTACCAAAACAGCACGAAGTTTTCTGTAAAATAGCACGATGCTTTCCGCAAAACGACACAATGTTTCAGAAGAAATCTCCGAACCCAAAAGACATAGTTTTTGGTTCGAATACTTAGACGAAACTTAGTTTCCACTGGGAGGTTACAAAATCCATTTTGGAAAATAAGGAGTTAAATTCGGGTAATCTGAAGAAAGTGATACAGAAAATTCACAAAGTCAGCTCGGGAATATTGATCATTCGGCTCAGAAGAAAATGTCCAGCTCGGCAATGATCAACATTCCATCTTGGAAATATGGCTAAAAGTCTGGCTCAGAGAATTCGCGGAGATTCATCTCAGCAAAATGGGTATTCATCTCGGCAAAGTAGAGATTCACCTCGGCAGTGTGGAGATTCATGTCGGCAATGGTTTAGTGAGATTTCATCTCGGAAATGCTTGATCTCGTCTTGGCTGAGAAGGATTTTCATCTTGGCAATGCTTGATCTCATCTTGGCCGAGATGGATTTGCATCTCGTCAATCCTTGATCTGGTCTTGGCCGAGATGGATTTTCATCTCGGCAATACTTGATCCCATCTTTGCGGAGATGGATTTTCATCTTCGCAATGCTTAATCTCGTCTTGGCTGATATGGATTTTCCTCTCCGCAATGCTTGATCTCGTCTTGGCCGAGACTGATTTTCATCTCGGCATATATGATTGTTTAGCTTGACCGCGCTGAATTCATTTGGCACCTGCGGTTTTCAGTGAGTTCAGCTCGGCACCTTTGGTATAGTTTGTAGTTTATCCGAATTGGAAGTTAATTCGGGATTGTGTATCTTCCGATTCTTAGGTTTCTTCTGATACTTAGGCATTTTTAACCGTTAATCTCGAGAGTGCGGGTTTTGACCCCAACAGTTAGCCCCCGAGATCGTCAGTTTCATGCTCGATCGCGACGAGGTTAGAATTTTTAGATGTGAGGTTAAGGGCTAAAGATGTGTTTTTAATGTTTATTTTTCGGAAGGTTTGTGGAAAACTGTTTTTCCCGAAAGAAAGTTAAGCGCTTGGGAGTTTTTCCATGGATCGCTCTCGCATTGAACAAATTGCAGGAGTTGTTTTCCATGAGAGGTAGCAGGCGAATTCCCGAGTTTGTTTCGCAAAGAAGTAGCAGGAGTGATTGGACACTTCTTGTTAGCTCTCCCTTCTCTCTAACTTCTCTCTCTAAACTATGCTTTCGATTTGAAAACTTCAGAAAATATGTCGTCAAATCCTGCAGAATGCTTGGATATGATGTGAATTCTTTTCTGAATGGCAATAATAGAGATGTTCCAGTCCATGTCAAGGCTGAGCTGATTTATTATGAGACTGGACCGTCCGATATCGGAGTTGAATCAACTCGAGATGATGCTCAGACGTCTGCAACGGCCGAGACCTCTGTGAAGTATGATGTGGATCCTCTTGTTTTCGATGAAGCACTCGTGAAACAGGCGTTTAGGAATGGTACCACGGAGGAAGTGTGGGCGTACTGGGGCTGTTCTTTTGGATGGTTTGTGTACTACGAAGAAAAGAGTTAGCTCCAAAAAGAAACTTGTCGATCATGTTCTGGGTTCCACTATGTCGACTGAAGAGTCCCTGGAGGCGTTACGGAGTAACTGCCAGATTACTGAAGACATTCAGTTTATAGTCCCTGAAATCGATTATCGAGTCAAGAGTCCTCCTACGGGTTATTTCTCGGTCTACGAGTGCTTCTTTGATTCTTGCGTCCTTTGGTTTCCAATCGATGGGCTGATCCTTCGGTAACTAATGAGCATAACTTAGCTCCCGCTCAGATCACTCCTTAAGGGATCCGTTGTACTAATTTTTCGAGATATCTTCTAGGGAGATTCTTCGCAGTCGAGCCAACTCCAACCTCGAGCTGATCAAGATGATTGCTAATGACAACACATTCTCACTCGAGGCAGAGAAAGCTAGTTTCATGCCAGTTCGAGAGGGTCGTGATCAATCTCAGAGGAAGTCACACCTTCTCTCCGACTTCATCCAAGCCTTTCTGTCCCGTATTTGGCCCACCCTTCGTTAGAGAGATCACTCTGGAAGTCGGCGTCACTAATGTTTCTGGGACCAACGAAGGCGATCCTGATTTCGACGACTTTGTTTCCAGGATGTCTTCAGGGCCTGAATACCCTTGATTGCTGTTTGCGTGTATTTTTTTGGTTCGGAACTTTGAGTTTCCACTTTGTAATATATTCCTCGAACCATGTATGATATTTCATTTGGATGTGCTGTAAGACTTTTATCTCTAAGACATATCTGGTTGATATTTGCTCTCTGTTTCTGGTGGTGGCTCCTTCAGGAACACCTTTGGAGTTTGCACGCGAGGTTTTGGCCAGTTTTTGGTCTGTGAATGTTTCGTCTTACGATCCTGTTTTTTTTACGTTGAAACATGTTTGTAATCTTCCGATAGCTGGTGGGCGTAGCGATATGTTTCTGAGATTTTGTAGACCAGTGTACCGCCATGTGTCTGTCGGGTTCTAGAGTTTACTTCAAGTTTTAAGACATCCGAGTTTTTGACTTACGGGTCCCTAGCTAGGATAAACTTATACGAATGTTATCTGGGATATACCCTTCACACGTTAGATCAGGATATACCTGGCCTTTGTTTATATAACACACATTTTTAGATTTGTGGGATCCCTTTCTTAGGTCCGTGAAGGGACGTTCGAACTTTGCTTGTTGTGGCCAGCAACAAATAGTATGTGATATGACGACAATTATTTATGTCGTTCTCCGTGATTCACAAGCTTTGTGGTTAAGTTTTCCTCTCGTCGGGAACCGACTAAAAGTTTTGTTACTTTGCCGATTATTTCAATCGGACGAATTATTTCCGAGAAATCTCTAAGTATACTTTGTATTCCTAGATTTAACTTTGTATATCTTTTCGGAGAGTTTTGAAGATTGAATTTTTCTTCTTTGATATTGTTGATCCCTTGTCTGGCCATCTCGCCGTCGTCACTGGCTTGGATGGTCATTATTGGGGGTTTTGATGGTTTTGATGGTTGATATTTCTTTATTGCTTAAATGACGAAGTTCAACTTGGAAAGATGTTGTTTATATTGCGGCTGTCTGGTATGGAGTTTACGGCAATCGACATAAGAGCTTGTTTTGGCAAGAAGTATTGCTCAACTTGGCTGGTGCTGCTTGACTTGGCCGAGATGAATTTCACCTCTGCAAGGTTCTGCTTGGCTTGACCGAGATAAATTTCATCTCTGCAAGGTTCTGCTTGACTTGACCGAGATGAATTTCATCTCTGCAAAGAATTTTACTCAACTTGGCCGAGATGAATTTTATCTCGGCAACGAGTTTTACTCGACTTGGTCGAAACGAATTTCATCTCGGCAAAGGATTTTTGCCCAACTTGGCCGAGACGAATTTCTTCTCGGCAAAGAGTTTTTCTCGACTTCGGCCGAGATGAATTCATCTCGGTACATTTGGTCGTGAGATGGATTTGGTGTGTGGTTTATTCGTATCGGAAATCGACTCGAAAAAACGTATCTTCCGATTCTTGGATCTCCTCCAATGTTGGGGCATTTTTAGCTGTTAATATCGAAAGAGGAAGTTCCTCCTCGGGAAAGGCCCGAGTCGTTCTTCTTTGCAAGTTCCAGAGACACGATTTTGTTTACAAGCTTTCGGGAATGTGAGCCTCGCTTATTTCCGAAAACT
Organism: Iljinskaea planisiliqua; assembly: GCA_900108845.1. Lineage (NCBI taxonomy): Eukaryota > Viridiplantae > Streptophyta > Magnoliopsida > Brassicales > Brassicaceae > Iljinskaea > Iljinskaea planisiliqua. The sequence continues at coordinate 248,542 of FNXX01000033.1, read as the reverse complement.
TTGTGAGATTTAAAATTGCTAGCCTCATTTATTTTCCTTTTACTTCTAAACATTGTTTTTCCGAAATCTTTACGTGCCTTTATGATTCGAGGATGTAAGTTTCCTGTTCCTGTTTACGCGAGAGAACTGACTTTTGGAAACTTCCGACTGTTTGGCTTAGCCATGCGGATATCCAGCCTGGCTCGCCTACCCAGCTTGTTGTTTCCCGGTTAGATTGTTTCGAATTGTTCGATCCAAGAGTGTGAATTTCCTCGTTCTCCTTCTTAGTGTGCTCTGGGAAGATGTCGTTTAACAGAGACTTTCGAATACTTGTCATGGCCTATTTGCGGGACGTCCAGCCTAGCTTCTTCAGCCAGCTTATGGTCGTCCAGCTTGATCAGTTCGGGACTATTTGGGTGGGTTTCCTCGTTCCCTTTCTCTCGGATGCCAGTTTTCAGAGACTTTCGAATACTTGGTGCGGCCAATTTGTGAATGCCAGCCTGGTTTATTGGACCAGTTTGTGGTTGTCCGTCTGGACCAGCTCGAGATTATTTGGGTGAGGTTCTAAAAATTGGGGATGTAGTAAGTCGTATAAGTTGGTGTACACTCCCCCCCCCCCCCACCTTTTCTTAATAAAAAAAAGGAGGACAGCTGAACTCTCGCAAAGGTGAGTTTTGTACGTACCCCTTTCGGGGATCAAGGAGTCTCATAGTTCACAGGTTGGGTGTAGCCTCATTGGCCTGGTTGTTGGTTTTCGGATGCTCTGCTTTTTCCTCGACGAGGGTTTTGGCTTCGACCTTCATGCGCTTAGGTTTTCACCTTTATGTTCCAAAGCTTGTGTACAGCCAGAAAATAGATCCGGGATTCCTTCTGGTTTCTCCAAATCGTTTTAACTCCTCTCGGGGTCGGGAACTTCAAGCATATGTGGTATGTCGACGTAGAGTTTGTCTACGACATTCCCATGATGATGTTGTAGATTGTCGGGTGGTTTGCAACACAGAATTCGACGATCTTAGTGACCCCTCAGGCCTGGACTTGGAGCATGATTGTTCCCAGGGTCATTTTTGTTTCTCCCGTGAAATTAGTTAACGGTTTCGGGGATGATACAATTTTGGACAGGTTAACGTCCATCCTTCGGAGAGTTTCTCAAAATATTCAATGTACCGATCTGCATGTATCAACCAGCACTCTGGTGACATCGTGATACTTTACGACCAACTTGATTACAAGGGGGTCGTTGTGAGGCTCATCGATTCCGGAGGCATCGCTTTCCTCGAAAGAAACAATGTTGGTGTCATTAGTAGTGGGGTGAGACCAGTTTTCTCTGGTATCGGCCTTCCGCTGGAAGGCCTTAATGGACGACAGTTTATCTAGGAAATAATGGGACCCTCCCATTATCATGTTGATTTTCTGGAGATAACTTGTGACAGCTCCTTCCGCACTTAGGCGCGTCGTTTGGTCGGCCGGCCGACGTTTACCATTGGCTTGGGTCCTGACGTCGGGCTCCTGTTCGTTTAGGTCGAGGTCTTGGAGCTTGATCGATCCATTGAGCTCTCCCACTAGGAGCTTGGCCGTAACCTTTGTTCCTAGGGTGTGGCAGATTGTTGTTGAGTGCCCATAGTAACGATGGTGTTTGCAGTAGGCTTTCTCGTCGTAGTTTCCGGACCAAGTGTTCCAAGGACCTTTGCCTCGTCTGGATCTTGAGTTTGGCCGCTCGGAGCTGGTTGATGGTTTTGTCCTACCCAACTTGGTAGTTGTGGGATCCTCCTGAGCTTGCTCCTTGGAAATGCACGAAGCCGCCGCTTTGGCTGCTATTCCTGCCACTCGAGGTCGTCGAAAGAGGGGGTGCAATTTGGCTTGGCAGCTTTAAAGTTCGGTGCTTTTGTGCCAGCACATTCATTTCTTCTTCGTGGATTATTAATCCAAAATCTCTTTGAAGAGCATTTTGAATGGTCGAGGGCACATTTAGGATATTTGTTCTCAGGATCGCGACTCAAACCATAATGTCTTTCTCTAGGCTTCAAGTGCGGCGTCATCGTTAAGCCCGTCAATCTTCGATGTGATTGCTTCTAAGTGTCCCATAAAGCTTCACAGACTCTCTTTTTGGCCCTAGGATAGGGTCCAAAGGTCTGCGTCGGATGTCTCTCGGCTCATAAACATCAAGCAATGTTGAAGGAAGGCCGAGGAGAGCTGTCCAAAGTTGTCAATGGAGTCTCTTTCTAGGCGAGAGAACCATTCAAGTGCGGCCCTTTTTAAGCTCTATATGAACAGAACGCAATAACCAGTGTCTCGTTCTTCGTTCTTGAACTTGGCTCGGCCCATCGCGATGCGGAAAGCTGTGATATGAGCCTTTGGGTCTGTGGTTCCATCGTAATATGGAATCTTTATCTTCTTGGGATCAGAAAGCTTAGCCCTGGTGATCCGCGTTGTGAACGGAGTCTTCCGTGTTTCCTCGAGAACACAATCTATCTCTGGAGCAGAACTGGTTGCTCAATGGAGTAATTGTTCCTGCAGCTTGGAAAGTTCATCTTGTCTCCTCTCTTTCCCGGTTTTGTTTCCCTCGGGTCGGGCCGATATCCTCCGATCTTCGGTATCCTTCTTGTTGAACCCAAGGAGATTCTCCTCTTTATCCGAGAGGTCTCGGGCATGATCCGGGGCGCTCTGTTCTTCTCCGATCACTTTATCCTCGAGTTGGTCTGGGGCGAGATCTTGAGAAGAAGGGTTGCCTCCGTATTGGTGGGCATTCTCTTCCGAGAAGTTTGTCAGAGAAGATCTGCTAGCTCGTCCACTCCCTTGCGGGGCTCGACGAAGCGGTGGTGGTAGCGGAGGATGAGTTCTCTGCACCACCGTGGTTTGCTCGCTGTTGTTTTGAGCCGTTCACCTTAAGGGGATTCTTGGTGTATTACAGGGAGTTTCGAAATTGAGGCGTCTTCCTTGAGTAGGGTTGGCTTCCAGAGCGTTATCTCCGAGACGAGGTTCTCTCGTTTTTTCGTCCTTCTGCATCTCCTCCTGTTTTTGGGTCAGGAAGCTATTCAGCTTCTCCTGCTCTTCTGTCTTCTTCCGCAGAGCTTCCAACATGGTGCTTAACTCCACAATCGAATCTTCGGCCACTTCTGCACCGCCTACGGCATGTGGCTACGAGTTTGCTCCAAGAGCTTCCGCCATATTCGTGCGCTCATCCCCGTCGACAATTATCTTTTCCGATCTTGTAGTCCCCACAGAGGGCACCAAATTGTGGGAGTCGAAACTCACACAACTAAATTTAGAAATTTTAAATTTATGGATTTTTGAAATTTCTAGAAAGAAATCGAGAAAAGAGATCGTAAAAAGAACTTTATTGACATGTTATCGAATAATGTTTTCGTACAATATTCGTAAGCAAAAGTAGTTTAATGCATAAGCCTTAAAGTACGAGAAGTTGGAATGATTCTTTTTAAGTGAGTACAATTGTATTTATATATACTAAGAGGTCGAAACCCTCGAAAAGGGACCTAAGCGATGTGGGACGTTGCTCCCTTCTCCTTGGCGCGACTTTAACCTAATTTTGGTCGGGTCCACAAAGCTTCTCTCTTCCAATTCGGCCCGATTCAATCTTCAACCTTCCATTTGATCATTCTTTCGTTTACTCGTGTCTTGAATTTGTTTTTATACACAAACTTCTCGACAGTTTTGTGTTATCTAAACAGCTTGAAGTATTCTGTAAAATGGCACGATATTTTCTGTAAAATGACACGATGTTTCGGAAGAAATTTCTGAAGACAAAAGACATTTTTTTAGTTCAAATACTTATACGAAAAATATTTTCCACTCGAACGTTACGAAATCTATCTCGAAAAATATGGGTTACTGGCTGTATAGTAAATACATTCATGAAATCAGCTCCGGAATGTTGATCATTCAGCTTGGAGGGCAAGGTCCAGCTCGGCACCGATCAACATTCCATCTCAGCAATATGACTAAAAGGCTGGCTTGGAGAATACACAAAGATTCTATTCAGAGAATGCGTGGAGATTCATCTCGGCAATGGTTCAGCGAGATTTCATCTCGGCCAAGATTTCATCTCGACCAGATTTCATCTCGGCCAAGATTTCATCTCGACCAGATTTCATCTCTGTTGTGATTGAGTTTCATCTCGACAATGCTTGATCTCGTCTTGTCCAAGATGGATTTTTCATCTCGGCAATGTTTGATCTTGTCTTGGCAGAGATGGATTTTCATCTCGGCAATGCTTGATCTAGTCTTGGCCGAGATGGATCTTCATCTCGGCAATGCTTGATCTCGTCTTGGCCGAGATAGATCTTCATCTCGGCAATGCTTGATCTCATATTGGCCAAGATGGATTTTCATCTCGACCCATACAGTTTTGCCGACCTGAATTCATCTCGGGACCTTCGATTTTTTGTGAGTTCAGGTCGGCACCTTTGGTCTAGTTCGTTGTTGATCCGAATCGAAAGTTTACTCGGGATTACGTATCTTCCGATTCTTAGGTTTCTTTCGATGTTTAGACATTTTTAACCGTTAATCTCGAGAGTGTGGATTTTGACCCCAACATGAAGCACAACCAGCATACAGTCACAGAAAAAGCAAACACTTACTTGATGTTTCCCAAAGTATAAACATCTTTTTTGGAAGAAGATCAAACTGATCAAAATGAGTCTGATGACATAGTCGTCATTCTATGTCTATATATTTTAAGGAATTCCACAGTCTCAAATTTTTATTATTTATAAAAGGAGTTTGGCCGATATAATTTTCCTTGTCACCATGGAAAAATGGGAATGGAAGGAGCAAACATTTAGAGTGCAACGTAGATCCTTACTAGTTTTAGCGATGATGGTGTCATGAAGATGGTTAACTTCACCGTAGTCAATCACAAAACTCCATAGAACATAATTTTGGGAATTCCTTGGATAAATTTAATGAGGGAAGTGCCATTAATGCATAAAAGTCTTGAATTTGGAAGGAGTAGGAGTCATGAGAACAATCTAACTAATAGAAGCACTTCCAAACTAAAAGGGAAGGCAGTATGACTATGCGAAGCAAGGAATCACAAGTCCCAAGCAAATGTGTTACACTTCCAACTTTGTGAAGTGAGATTTATTGGACTACCGAATGACTTGATCCCGAAAACTGCATTCATACGTTTTAATGAATTTGTAATTTTCACCCTTGTATGTGTGTGTGTTTTTTTTTTTTTTGACATAAACACTTTTTAGTGTTATTCTAAAATAATTCTCTAATATTTGTTTATTTTTATTTTTCTAAATTTTATTTTATAATTAATTAAAATTAACATTACAAAAAGTAAAGAAATAATTGTGTTTTTATCCTTTAATGAATGTTATTTTGTTACTTTGAGAGTATTTCTCAAAACATCATTCACCAAGACTATAATATCTATTTTATTGACAGACCAAAATTTTTAAAATAAAAAAAAAGTAAAAAATAAAATAAAAAAGCCGTCTTCCCATCTTGTCTCGAAGCTGTTTTGGATGCTCCATGAAGAGTGCATGTCGAACCTCCACTTCAGTAGCCGTAGCTATAAGACTATCATTCATTTGATCCAGATATAACTGATGGGAAACAAAAATTGAGTAAAAACTCCCGATTGGAGTCGTGGAAGTAAATAATTTCTCATAATAATTAACTGCCACATTCTCATGGTCAAAATTGATTCAAATTTTCGATATCAATCGAATTATTTGTATCTCGTCCGTTCCTTCGGCTTATTGGCTGTGTAGTAAGGTTACGTGCTTGGGACTATTTTTTTGTTCCTTTCTCATGTCTTTGATGAGGCTCCATCTGATGCCGATTGCACTTGTTCGATGGCCGGTGCATTATTTTTGGGAAGCTCGAGAGGCTTGTTTACTGACCATGCAATCAGCACGTGACATTTTCTCATGTTTTGTTTTCACTCACATGATACCGAGAATCACTTCCCGATAAATCACCCATCATTTGACTACTCCAGTTTAAGCAGTCTGGAATTGTCTCTGGATGTATAATAAAGAAGGTAAATGCATTTTAGTGACATAAGTAGCCAAATCAATCCTCTTAAAAAATTTTACATACGTTATCATAGACTAGAAATTGGGATATTCCAATTACTTTAAAGCGCTAGAGCACATCTGTCACAATACATATTTTAAGAAATAGACCTTGAGGCGATAGTTAAAGAATCATTTAAACAACTGAATATGTGAGAAATCTGACAAACAAAATGTTTGGTTTTGCTTTGTTATTGCAGCGCTTTGTACAAAGAAGGCCAGAGTCATGAAGTTGCAAAGATTTTACGAGTAGTAGTGGATTAAAATTCGGCATCCAAACCTCTCCTAGAACGGTGTGAAGAGGAGAATGAGCTCGTTAGTGATCTTGTAAGTAGCAAGAAGGATCATTTCTGACAAACAAAAGGTTTGGTATTGCTTGGTTATCGCAGCGTTTTGTACAAAGAAAGGCAGAGCCATGAAGCTGCAAATATATTACGAGTAGTAATGGATCACAATCCGGAGTACAAACTTCTGCTAGAATGAGCTCGTTAGTGATCTTGTAAGTAGCAGGAAGGATCATTTCTGACAATCTACAGTTTTACTTTTGCACTTTTGTAAGTATATGATGGCTAAGTTCTCTCGTGGAGACAGAGGGACCAGCCTTCAACTTCAATAGTTAATAACCTTATAGGTTAGCGTTGATGTAATCTAGTGGATGTAAAAAAACATTCAAAATTTTTGTGGTGGTATCGGTATGGAATCTTATGTTAGTGAATGAATATTTTACATCATTAGTTGGTGAAATAATTAAATGATATAATTCCTTCATTGCCAATTGGTTAATTCTAAATTTAACATAATATCAAAGCTACCTGATGTTGGACTATCCATTAATGTTGTCCCACAATTAACCGCGTTTCAAATGTTCATGCCTGAGCATGAGGAAGTGTTAACGAATAAAAGTCTTACATTGGTAACTGGAGAAATAATTAAGTGATATATACAGAATTATAGCGAATCCACTTATTGTTAATTGGTTTTAAGTTAAACATGTATGGTAAATCCAAATTTAGCAATTCATAAAATTAAATATGAAATGTTTGTTTACGAGATATACGAGAATCACTACGAAAGCAGCAAAGTAGGAATACGTAAAAGATGGAGAATTTTAGTATAGTTCATGATATGAATCAAGAATTAGTACATGATATGAAGGTTTTGTAATTTATCTCTTTTGTTTCTCTCAGAAATAGAATTCGATCGCAGAGAAGAATGTCTTGAGATTTAGTCTCTGAAGCGTGACGACGGAGACGAGAGGGCAGAGTGAGTTCAAAACATGTATACACATATTTGGCTATCAAATATAAAGTACATGTATACGCATATTTGGTTGTACTGAACCAACTTTTTTGGTATCACTTTCTAAGACAAATGTAACATACGAATGTGTCCTTAATTAAAGAAAATCAAGCATGCTGTAAAATTATGGTCTATAAAGAACCATATTTTATGGACTAGATAGAGGAAGATAAATGTATTTCCCTGATAATAGAAGTATTTAGCATGCACATTATATAAAGGGAATCTAGAGTATTTATACGGAGTATACACAAGATATATGAGGATATGAACTTATCATGTCATATAGACAGAAGGATATTGTGAGGATATTATGATATCGTCTATACATCCCCGCAAGAAGAACGACCGGAGGAAATTCCTATCTTGGATGAGTGGTTCGTTAGTAAGGTTTGCGAGACCGGTTTGGTTAACTGATATGCTCAAATTAACTTTAGAGCTACTACGCAAAATTCAGAGACACAAAAGTAGTATTTAGGGATCGAATCCACAGAGATTCTGGATCGCACAATATATTGCAGTACTTTATTTAAGCTAGACAAATCAAGTAAATTAAAAGACAGAAAGCAGTAAACAATTGGTTCTAAGATAATCAGGATAAACGCTAAGCCTAGGGAAATTCTCGGGTGAATCCAATTACAGATCTAAATAGAAAGCTATGAATTATTAAACATTGTTCTTGAACTTGAAACACTAATGGAAAATCAATCAACTTTCGCTGCAGAGATTATCTATGTCTAAATCCTAGAATCTCAAATTTCTTTGCAAATCCTATCAATTCAAACAAGCATTAAGTGTAGGTTCAATTGTTCAGAAAATCCTAAACCAAATTTCTTTGCATATAGATATTTTGCTCGTCTAAAATTAGTTCAGGAAATTAATGACACTTTTGTGTCAACCAATTAACCTAAAATCAGATTCTAGGTCATGAAGCTAGAATAAGCATGAAACACAAATCTAGATGAAGAACTCTAAAGATTTTATCCTAACAATTTAATTCAATCTAGCAATTCATCAATCACCTTTGAATAACCCTAAACCTAACAATGAAACTTCTCAGACATGGTGAATGAAGCAAACATCATGAATAAATAAGATTGCATGAAAGAGAAGAGTAAAGAATTAAATGAGTTCAAAATCTTCTTTAAAGGAGTTCAGATTTTTCTCTCCAAATCTCTGCTACAACTCTCAATAGAATAAAACTTAGGTCTAAACAGTGACCATAAAATCCTATTTATAATAATCTAAGCCAACTAAAATATGGAAAAACACATCTGGAGCTTCTTTGCAAATAGTGGAAACCTTGGGAAACTTCTGTAGTTTATCAGAAGTTCGTTAAGATAAGTCAAAGAATCTGTTTGCATGATGGGTGTCGGGCGGCACCAATCCACTGATTTGTCTATGACTTCAGTTTTTCTGCATCTTCTCCAAATTAACTCCAAAATGCTCCAAAATCTTCAAATATACTCCAAACGTACCTAGACATGAAAATACTCTAAAAGGACTCCAAAAACACATAAAAGACTCTAATAATAAGACTTATATCATGGCTAAAAACACTAAAAACCATGATATATCAACTCCCCCAGACTTAGCCTTTGCTTGCCCTCAAGCAAAACAGAAAACTAAAACCTGTGAAAGAGGTTTGAAAACAGGGATCTCACCTTCTCAATCAGAATAATTGCACTAACTGCTTAAACTTGTAATCCACATTCTTTAAGAACCAACTCAAAAATTGACCACCATGTATTTCTCTTTAGCCACATTGCAGTTTTTCTAGATTAACTCCACAAAATTCAACATCATCTACAATCCTTCTTTGCATAGAGAAATCGTCAATGCACTTAATGCTAAGAACCTTATAGACTTTTTCCCATACAATACTATGACAAAGACAATCTTTTTTATTTTTTTTTAGGTTGGTTTACTTCTTTGGCACTCTTTCTCTCCCCCCCAGACTTATTCATGTCTTATGATTCTTTTTCATTTTAAGAACTTTTTTTTTTTAGGTTGCAAAGCTGTGATGAATAATGGGGTCCTGAGAAATTTTCCTATCCCTCATTTCCACCCATGTGTGATCATCCATTTCAAAGTAAAATAATGGGGTCCCGGGAAATTTAACTACCCCTTTACCTGAAAGAGAATCATATCATCTTTTCACTTTATTACTTAGATTAAGGGAGAGTATACTAGTTACAATTGACGAACCTCTGAAAATAGCTCAGACATTTGAAATCTGCTGAAAGTATGGGTATTTCTAGTAGGCTGGTCAGACTCTGGATTTTTCATTAGTCTTAATTGAATTGATCCTGCAGATATGGTCACTAAGTGGAAACAACCAGCTCAACATTCCAAGAGATAGTTCATAAATCCTAACAAAATTTTGACTCAATAAAACAATTTTGGCACAACTTGACTTGACTCTCAAAATAAAACACAATGTCAGCAACTACCTCCTCCAGACTTAAACAACACTGTCCCCAGTGTTAGCAAGTCAAAGATTGGTAAGAAACCAATAAAAACGAATGAAACAAAGAAACAAGGTAGACAATTAGAGATCTGATTTGTCAGGTCCTCAGATCTTTCATCATCAAAGAAATGGTTGAGGAATGCATTTTTGGTGTCGTTCCAGTTAGTCAAAGATCCTGGTTCCAGCTGCTTCAACCAGTATGCTGCAGCACCAGCAAGAGAGTAGGGAAACAATTTGCAGAACATGTAGTCTCCAGAGACTCGATTGGCCTTGATACTGGTTGCTAGATCTTCGAACTTCTCGACATGATCCAGAGGATGCTCATGAAGAAGTCCATGAAATTGATGTTGACCCACCAAGGCGTAATAAGCAGGTTTCAACTCAAAGTCATGCCTCTGGAAGGCTGGAGGATGGATGGCAGACCTGTTAACATAGAACTCATCAGGTTTGTGGAATTCAGCTAAGGTCCTCCCTCGTGCCACGACCTGATTCAGCTCATCTGCAATGACATTGCCTTGATCGTCTATTTTTCGGCCCTGTTCATCTCTCAAGTTACCTTCTTGGTCTCGTAAGGTTCCATCAGCTTCTTGCCTTAAAATGATCGGATTGACCATCTCTGCTGAAACTGATGTCCTTGCTTTGTTTTTCGTTCGTCTCAAATTCCTAAGCTCCTGATTTGTAAAGCTCAAAAGCTATGCATTTTTCTTGCTCCTAGTTTCGCGATCAGACATGCACCTAGAAACAAAAACGCAGGAACGAGAGAAAACGAGTGAGTAAAAGCGAAAAGAAAAATCTAGTCAAAAACAAATGCTTAAATCTAATGGTGAATCGTAGAATCCCCGGTAACGCCGCCAAAATTTGATATGCTCAAATTAACTCTAGAACTACTCCGCAAAATTCAGAGGCACAAAAGTAGTATTTAGGGATCGAATCCACAGATATTCTGGATCGCACAGTAGATTGCAGTATTTTATTTAAGCTAGACGAAATCTAGTAAATTAAAAGAAAGAAAGCAGTAAACAATTGGTTATAAGATAATCAGGAAAAACGCTAAGCCTAGGGAAATTCTCGGGTGAATCTAAATTGCAGATCTAAATAGAATGCTATGAATTATTAAGCACTATTCTTGAACTTGAAACACTAATGTAAAATCAATCAACTTTCGCTGCAGAGATTCTCTATGTCTAAATCCTAGAATCCCAAATTTCTTTACAAATCCTGTCAATTCAAACAAGCATTAAGTGAAGTTTCAATTGTTCACAAAATCCTAAACCAAATTTCTTTACATATAGGTATTTTGCTCATCTAAAATTAGTTCAGGAAATTAATCACAGTTTCGTATCAACCAATTAAACTAAAATCAGATTGTAGGTCATGAAGCTAGAATAAGCATGAAACACAAATCTAGATGAAGAACTCTAAAGATTTTATCCTAACAATTTAATTCAATCTAGCAATTCATCAATCACCTTTGAATAAATCTAAACCTAACAAGGAAACTACTCAGACATGGTGAATGAAGCAAACATCATGAATAAATAAGATTGCATAAAAGAGAAGAGTAAATAATTAAAGGAGTTCAAAATCTTCTCTAAAGGAGGTCAGATTCTTCTCTCCAAAGCTCTGCTACAACTCTCAATAGAATAAAACTTAGGTCTAAACAATGACCATAAAACCCTATTTATAATAATCTAAACCTACTAAAATATGGAAAAACAACTCTGGAGCTTCTTTGCAAATATTGGAAACCTTGGGCAACTTCTGTAATTTATCAGAAGTTCGTTAAGATAAGTCAAAGAATCTGTCTGCGTGATGGGTGTTGAGCGACACCAGCGGCTGGTGTCGGGCGACACCAATCCACTGATTTGTCTATGACTTCAGTTTTTCTGCATCTTCTCTAAATTAACTCCAAAGCTCCAAAATCTTCAAATGTACTTCAAACGTACCTAGACCTGAAAAGACTCTAAAAGGACTCCAAAAACACAAAAAAAACTCTAATAATAAGACTTATATCATGGCTAACAACACTAAAACCGATGATATATCAACTCCCCAGCAACAGCGCCAAAGTTTGATATTCTCAAATTAACCCTCGATCTACTCCGCAAAATTCAGAGGCACAAAAGTAGTATTTAGGAATCGAATTCATAGAGATTCTGGATTGCACAATAGATTGCAGTATTTTATTTAAGCTAGACGAAATCAAGTAAATTAAAAGACAGAAAGCAGTAAACAAGTGGTTCTAAGATAATCAGGAAAAGCGTTCAGCCTAGGAAAATTCTCGGGTGAATCTAAATTGCAGATCTAAATATAAAGCTATGAATTATTAAGCACTGCTCTTGAACTTGAAACACTAATGTAAAATCAATCAACTTTCGTTGCAGATATTATTTATGTCTAGATCCTAGAATCCCAAATTTTTTTGCAAATCCTATCAATTCAAACAAGCATTAAGTGTAGATTCAATTGTTCACAAAATCTTAAACCAAATTTCTTTGCATATAGGTTTTTTGCTCATCTAAAATTAGTTTAGGAAATTAATCACACTTTCGTTTCAACCAATTAACCTAAAATCAGATTCTAGGTCATGAAGCTAGAATAAGCATGAAACACAGATCTAGATGAAGAACTCTAAAGATTTTATCCTAACAATTTAATTCAATCTAGCAATTCATCAATCACCTTTCAATAACCCTGAACCTAACAAGGAAACAACTTAGACATGGTTGATGAAGCAAACATCATGAATAAATAAGATTGCATAAAAGAGAAGAGTAAAGAATTAAAGGAGTTCAAAATCTTCTCTAAAGGAGTTCAGATTCTTCTCTCCAAATCTCTGCTACATCTCTCAACAGAATAAAACTTATGGCTAAACAATGACCATAAAATCCTATTTGTAATAATCTAAACGTACTAAAATATGGAAAAACACGTCTGCAGCTTCTTTGCAAATAGTGGAAACCTTGGGAAACTTCTGTAATTTATCAGAAGTTCGTTAAGATAAGTCAAAGAATCTGTCTGCGTGATAGGTGTCGGGCGACACCAGCGGCTGGTTTTGGGCGACACCAATCCACTGATTTGTCTATGACTTCAGTTTTTCTGCATCCTCTCCAAATTAACTCCAAAATGCTCTAAAATCTTCAAATATTCTCCAAACGTACCTAGACCTGAAAAGATTCTAAAAAGACTCCAAAAATACATAAAAACTCTAATAATAAGACTTATATCATGGCTAAAAACACTAAAAGCCATGATATATCATTAACGCATCTGCTTATTGATCTTTTGACAAGATATGGGAAACCCGATGAAAGCCACTCTGAACTACTTCGCCGATGAAATGATAATCTAATGCAACATGTTTCATTCTTAAATGAAACACAGGATTGGTCAAAAGATATGTAACCCCCACATTGTCACAGAAAATGACTGCTTGTGTTTCTGATTTGATGCCAAGCTCAGTCATGAGAAAAACGATCCATTTCATGTTTGAAGCCGTGTCCGTTACACATCGGTACTCTGCTTCCGTAGATGAGCGAGCAACAGTTTTCTGCTTCATGGATGACAACACAATCGGATTTGAGCTAAGTAGATTATTTTGGGCTCGTGGATGTGTAATCATCTCGGTTTCCTGCCCGGTCCACGTCGGAATATGCATGGAGAGAGAAGACATTATTACGATGCAGGGCAATACCAAGATCTCGCATTCTGGCAAGGTAGCGGAGAACACTTTTTGCCGCATGTAAAAGAATGTTTGTAGGTCTGTGCATGAATTGTGACAACTTGTTTACTGAGAAAGCGATGTCAGGCCGAGTGAAGTGCAGATATCGTAAGCTTCCAACAATGGTCCAATATTCAGTGACATCGGACAGTGATGTGTCGGAGGTGAGTTGGAGGTGATCAGTTGAGACCATCAGAGAGCTTACAGGCTTGGCGTTAGTCATGCTTTCTTTGGCCAACAGGTCGGTGATGTATTTTCGTTGGGTCGGCAGCAAACCAGATGGGGAACGTTGTACCTCGATACCAAAAAAGTAAGACAGTTCACCAAGGTCTTTTAATGATAACCGTTTGCTAAGAAGATCAATGAACTGTGATACGAGTCTCGAATCATTACCAGTTACAATAATATCGTCAACGTAAACAATCATATGCTGAGTGACAGACCCGACTATGAGCACAAACAAGGAAGCATCGGCAAGGGAATTTCCAAAGCCAAGCTGAAGGAGAAAGTTTTTAGTTCCATGTACCACATTCTGGGAGCTTGCTAAAATCTGTATATTGCCTTTTGAAGTTTGCACACTGATATGAGGCGATTTTACCTCATTCTAACCTTTGTTTTGCATGATTTATTGAGTCTTTTTAGTCTTTACCGAGTCGTTTCAGGTCACTAAGGAGCTATAGGCGAAGACATGAGGGATTGGAGCCTCTAGAGCAAAAAAGAGTCGGAATGAAGGAAAAGAACCCAAAATTGAAGATCATCACCCGATGGAGCACCTGCTCCCCTTCAGAGCATGTGCTCCAGAGTGGAGCACATGCTCCAGAGTGGAGCACATGCTCCATCCGTCCGAAGCAGATATGGAAACTCTACTTACCTAGTTTTGGGACGTGAAGAAGGAAGAAAAGGGAGAGCCGTCGCCACCTACATCTTATCTTGTACTTTTCGATTGCTAGAGAGAGAGACAGACCTTTTGATAAGAATCTTTGAGAGTTTTTCTACTTGTAAGATTTGGAGAAGAATCTCTGCCACACGTGAGAAGAATTCTGAACCTTTGTCATTTCTATTTTATATTTCATGAAATCCCTTTCGCTTGTTGCTGTGTTTTCTGATTTCATGTCAGAGTAGATCCTTTTGTTAGATCAAGGATTTCAATCGTATTAATGAGTTGATGGGTTGAACAAAAATAGGGATTTGAATAGATTGTCTTCACCACTTGTTAGTCTTAATGCCTGAATTGAACTGATCACTTAATTCATGATTTTAGGTTAATCTATTCTTCAAAAGTGTAATAGGTTTCTAGAAGAGACTTTGGTAAGCAATTTGTCCTTAGCCAATGACAGTTGATGTTAAGGCAAAGTGTGAGCATATCGAACCTGTGCAATAATGCTTATCTGTGATTCTAGGACCAAACGACAGTTTAGGATTTTAGGTTGTTAGATAAAGTTGTTGATGCCACGACAGTGGATTGATATTACTTCTATGTTGGAGCTCTAGACTTGCGCTTAATTTTCCCCTGAATAGTTGTTCGACCCCTTACTCTGAATTTCCTGCGAAAGTACATTGGTCTAACACTTGTTTTATTTGAAGTTCAGTCATTGTTTAAACCTGTTACTTGTTTCACAACCAACAAAACAACCTTGTTTGCTTAGCTTTCTTTCAATATCTCATAGATACAAAGCGTAACACTGGTCCTCTGGAAATCGAACCTATTTGTATTACAATCATAAGCTGTGCACTTGTAGTAGAAATTAAAGCACTAAATCCAGTGTACCGAGTTTTTGGCGCCGTTGCGACGGGGACCAATTCGTTACCTCTGTTTCTTGGTTTCAATTTTAGTCTAAGATCTTTCTAATTTGTTTCTATTCTTCTCTCTTGTGTGTATTTCAGGTGCATGACCACAAGAACCACAAGGAGAAAGAATTCTGAGAATCTCGTCATCCTAACCAACGAAGAGTTATCTAGAAGAGAGCGAAAAAACAGGCAAAACCGAGCTGCACAAGTGTTTGCTCCTGTTCCTGTTCCTACTACCGACACCACTCCTGTCTCTGCACCTGTCCGAGTTCCTGACACTGTGGATATGGCCGACAGAGGCAATGCTGAAATGGCAGCTGAGCTGCAAAGACTTTGTCAAGAGATGGAGCAACTGAGACAACCACGGCAGCAACAGCTGGCGATTGGAGATAAGGACAATCCGCGTGCTTTTTATCAAAATAGAGCTGCGATTGTCCCACCCACGATTCAGAGGCAAAACTTTGAGATCAAGCCTCAAATGATCACTTTGGTGAAGCAGCATTTATTCCATGGGTTGCCTGCAGAAATCCCGATGGACCACATCGAAAATTTTGAAGAAATCTGCAGCACTACTGGTTCAAATGGAGTGCCCCACGACTTTCTGAAGTGTAAGTTGTTCCCATTTTCTTTGGCGGACAAAGCTTCACGCTGGCTTAAGTCATTACCACCTGGGTCTTTGACAACATGGGCTGAGTGTAGATCAGCATTCTTGGATCACTATTACACCAAGTCCAAGACCGCAGCTTTGAGGAACAAAATATCCTTATTCCAGCAACATTCCGGAGAAGCCTTTCGCGAGGCTTGGGAAAGGTTCAAGGAGTACAGAAGAGAGTGTCCTCATCATGGGTTCACTGATGAACAAATTCTGGGCACCTTCTATGACGGTGTTGATTGGGATTACATAAATGCTCTGGATGCAGTTAGTAATGGCGATTTTATGACAAAGTCCAAAGAGGGTGCTTTTGAACTGATTGAGAACTTCGCTGCAAGTTCCAGCAGCAAGTCTCCTGAATACGACAGAACAAGGAAGGTCAGTAGTGTGGAAGCTCAAAAGATTGATGAGCTCACAGCCAAGGTGAACCTTTTGCTGAAGGGGAACCAAAAGACAGTCCATTTTGTTGATGAGAATGGAGAAGCACCTTTATCTAAGGAGTTTGGAGATGACCAGGATGATAATCAGCTGGAGGTCAACTATGTGAATGGGAAAGGGTTTGTGCAAAATCGTGGGTTTAATCAAGCTTATAGGAGTCAACCAAATTTGTCCCACCGGAGCACCATTGTGGAGAACTCACAAGATCAAGTATATCCACAACAACAAGGGGGCCAGAACCAGCTGTCTCAGAATGTGGGATTTCAGAAAAGCTACTCCAACAATTCACAAGGGAAGCAGTTCATCACCAATCAGGGGCAGAATCGCTTCCAAGGAGGACAATAAAAGTCGAAATATACTAACATGCAGCCTTCTTTAAGTTCTGCAAATACCTCCCAAGATGATTTGAAGAACCTTATGCAGCAATTGTTGCTTAATCAACAAAAGTCATCTTCAGAAATCAATGCTAAGGTTGATCACATGTACAATGACATGAATGGCAAGTATGAGGCTGTGTGGACTCACATGAAGAAATTGGATGTTCAGGTTGCACAAACTGCAGAAGCTGTCAAGAGAACACCTGAGACTCTCCCTGGAAAACCTGAAAATTCAAGAGCTGAATACATCAATGCCATTGAATTGAGAAGTGGGAAGACACTTCAGGTACTTACAGCACCAACTCAGAAATCGGAAAAAGGGAAGGAAGTCGCTGAGGAGCACCTGCTCCAGGAAGAACAGTATGCTCCAGGCGAAGATTACTCGAATGAGCATCCCTCAATGTCAGGAGCACCTGCTCCGACTCCATCTCGGGGTGCTCTAGGCGGAGATTTTACGATGGAGCACCCCAGCCCATCGACGGAGCACATGCTCCATCAGGGTGCTCCACTCAGACCTGCAGAAAAACCTGCGGCAGTTCCAGAAAGGGTTTACAAGCCTAAGGTGCCCTACCCAGTCCCACCTAAGAAATCCCGTAAGTACCTAGAAGAGGCTAAATGTAAGGAGCTGCTTCGAGAATTAACCATTAAAATTCCATTGGTTGATGCTGCCCAAATGATGCCATATTTGAAGAGGTACATAAAAGGATTGCTGGTCAGAAAAGTAGCTGACGAGGAGGATGTGATGCTGGTTTTGAATGACTGTAGTGATGTACTGCAAAATAAAGTACTCAGGAAGATGGGTGATCCAGGGAAGTTTGTCTTATCTGGGCAAATCGAACCCATTATCTTTGCTTGCTCACTCTGCCATTTGGGTTCAAGCGTAAACCTTATGCCATACTACGTGGCTAAGAGACTGGGTTTCACCAAGTTCAAGCCGACAAGGATCTCTCTGGTTTTTGCTGACAGATCAACAAAGCAGCCCGTAGGAGTCCTTGAGGACTTACATGTGACGATAGGGAACACATTAATCCCTACTGATTTCGTGGTTCTGGAACTTGATGAAGAACCAAGAGACCCTCGTATTTTGGGTAGACCGTTCCTTTGCACAGCTGGTGCATTAATTGATGTAAGGAATGGAGTGATTGACCTCCAACTGGGAGATATTGTTGTGAAGTTCGGAATGGATAAACTCCTTAAAAGACCCATGCTGGATAGGCAAACTTTCACCATCGAAGGTGATGATGCAATCTCAGACCCAATGGTTGAAGAGGTTCTATCCAATGATCCATTGGAGGTTGCATTGACTATGGATGAAGGAAAACATGGTTTTCTGAGCAAGGATGCTGATGGTTTTGAAAAGATGCTGGATTCAACCCTCGGTTTGGAAAGGATGGTATCCTACATGAGCCTAGAAGAATGGCAGAACTCGACTGCAGAACACAACGATGGAGCATCTGCTCTGAATTTAGGAGCACCCACTCCGAAGTCAAGTCTTGTCGATGGACCTATGAGCGAGCTGAAATCTCCCAAGCTATAGCTGAAAACACTTCTTTCAGGGCTAAGGTATGCATTCCTTGAAACAAACTCTACATACCATGTGATAGTAAACTCTGAGCTGAACAATGTGGAAGTTGCTTTGCTTTTGTGTGAGCTAAGGAAGTATAGAAAGACATTATGATACTCACTTGATGATATCACTGGAATCTCCCCTGATCTTTTCATGCATAGAATATATTTAGAAGATGAATCGATGAGCTCTATAGAATATCAAAGGAGGCTAAACCCGAATTTAAAAGATGTTGTTAAGAAGCAGATAATGAAACTTCTAGAGGCTGGAGTAATCTATGCTATTTTCGATAGTACATGGGTTAGTCATGTTCATGTAGTTCCTAAGAAGGGTGGTATTACTGTGATTAAAGATGATAGGAATGAACTGATACCAACTAGGACTGTAACTGGGCATAGAATGTGCATAGATTATCGGAAATTGAATGCTGCAACCCATAAGGACCACTTTCATTTGCTCTTTATTGATCAAATGCTTGAAAGACTGGCTAACCACCCATACTATTGCTTTCTAGATGGTAACTCTGGTTTCTTTCAGATCCCAATCCATCCGGATGACCAGGAGAAGACGACATTCATATGTCCCTATGACACCTTCGCCTATAGGTGAATGCCGTTCGGCTTGTGCAATGCTCCAGCTACATTCTAGCGGTGCATGATGTCCATTTTTACTGATCTCATCGAAGACATTATGGAGGTTTTCATGGACGGGATTTCCATCTATGGAAGCTCTTTTCTGTCTGTTTGTCGAATTTGTGCAGGGTACTTCAACGATGTGAAGAGAAACATCTGGTTCTGAACTGGGAGAAGTGCCACTTCATGGTGAGGAATGGGATCGTGCTGGGTCATCGAATTTCAGAGCAGGGTATCGAGGTGGATAAGACAAACATGAGCTTACAACCGCCTACATCTCTTAAAGGAATCCACAGCTTTCTGGGTCATGCTGGTTTCTACCAGAGGTTTATTAAAGACTTTTCTAAAATAGTTAGAACTCTTACACGGTTTTTGTGCAAGGAGACGAAGTTTGAGTTCGATAGCGCCTGACTTGAGGCTTTCCACACGATCAAAGGAGCACTGGTCAGTACTCCCATTGTGCAACCACCAGACTGGGAGCTGCCATTCGACAGAGTTGCAGATCATCTATCTAGGATGAGGATAGAGACAGAGATGCCTCTAGATGAAAGCTTCCCTGAAGAGAAAGTTTATGCTATAAGTGTACGCCAGGTCGTGGAGCACCCACTCCGTTTCGGAACACCTGCTCCACCCGATTTTTGTAGCCAAATCAATAAGGCACTGCACACGAAGTTACCGTGGTTTGGAGAGATAGCTAACTACCTAGCTGTTGAGCAAGAGCCTGAGGGATTTGTGGGTAACAAGAAAAAGAAGTTCTTGAAGGATATAAGACACTACTTTTGGGATGAGCCCTACCTCTACAAGCATTGCAAAGATGGAGTTTTCAGAAGATGTGTAGCTGAAGTGGAGATTCCAGAAATCTTATACCACTGCTATGGCTCTCCATATGCTGGACACTTTACCACTTTCAAGACAGTCTCTAAAGTGCTACAGGCAGGATATTGGTGGCCAACTATGTTCAGAGATGCCATCGATTTGTGTCTAGATGTGACTCATGTCAAAGACAAGGCAATATAAGCAAGAGGAATGAAATGCCACAGAACTTCATCCTGGAGGTTGAAGTCTTTGATGTGTGGGGGATTGACTTTATAGGGTCATTTCCATCATCTTTCGGAAATGAGTATATCCTACTGGCTGTGGATTATGTGTCCAAATGGGTAGAAGCTTTGGCAAGTCCCACAAATGATGCCGGAGTAGTGATCAACATGTTCAAGTCAATCATTTTCCCAAGGTTTGGTGTGTCTAGAGTGGTCATAAGCGATGGAGGATCCCACTTCATCAACAAGATCTTCGACATCTTGCTGAAAAAGAATGGTGTAAAACACAAGGTTGCATCTCCATACCATCCTCAAACCAGCGGGCAAGTTGAATTCTCCAACAGGGAAATCAAGAGTATCCTGCAGAAAACCGTGGGAACAACAAGGAAGGATTGGGCTTCCAAGCTTGACGATGCTCTTTGGGCATATAGAACTGCCTATAAGACACTTTTGGGGACAACACCATTTCACTTGGTGTAGGGAAAAGCTTGTCACCTTCTTGTAGAGCTTGAGTTCAAAGCAGCATGGGCAGTGAAGATGCTCAACTTCGATGTTAAATCTACCTCGAAAAGGAGGATGATGCAGCTGCATGAGTTGGAAGAAATAAGGCATCTTGCCAATGATAACTCCAAGATCTACAAAGAGAGAACTAAAGCCTACCATGACAAGAGGATTCTGACCCGGAATTTTGCTCCAAATGATCAAGTGTTGCTGTTTAATTCCCGGTTGAAGCTGTTTCCCGGAAAGCTAAGGTCACGATAGTCTGGACCTTTCACAGTCAAGGAAGTCAAACCATATGGAGTTGTGGTGTTGCTGGACACCAAGGGAGGAGAGTTTGTTGTCAACGGTCAGCGGATCAAGCCATATCTTGCTGAATCTTACTTTGCAGAATGAGAAACATTTCCCTTAGGCGACCCTCCTCAAGCCTAAATGGCTACCCAAGTCAAGCTAGTGACTTAAACCAAGCGCTTGGTGGGAGGCAACCCAACGGTAAGAGTCTCAAACTTTGAATTTCTTGTTTTCTCTTTATGCCTACTTTTAGTTTTAGTTTTCGCTATAAAAACAAAAAAACAAAAAACAAAACAGGCTATGTGTGTTCTTGGCGATCAGATGAAGGAGGAAGAAAGGAGCACCCAAATGGAGCACCTGCTCCGTTCTCTTTCAGGGTGCTCTAGGCGTAACTTACTCGACAGAGCACCCCAGTTTCAAACGGAGCACATGCTCCTTTGGGGTGCTCCAATTTTCGTGACCTGGTAAGTGATTTGGGCTGGTTTAAATCGGTTTTCACTCGGTTTCAATTAAAAATTCTTTCAATTTTCATTGGGTTTTACCCTAAACCAGCCGATTTTCCCTATAAAAAGAAACTCTCCCTCTCCCCACTTCTTCTTCTTCATCGCGACCACCTCTCTCTCTCTCTTTGGTTTTTGCTAAATTCCTAACTTCTGCAATTCTCAACCAAATTGAGTGATTCTTAAGCCTAAACCACTCGATTTCTTGCCCTGAGTCTGTTTCTACCATCGATTTCGCCAACAAGCAAAGGTATGAACTCGAAAACCCCCTTTTACAGTCGCTACCCATATTTGGGACTTGAGGTTTTGTGCTCTCTCCCTCTCTGAACTGCTTGTGCGAACTGTTCTATATGTTTTTCATGATGATTTGTGCAATTATAGCTTGAATAGAGTTCAAAATAGACACATGCAAAATTTTGAAAAAAGCTTGAAAGTCCATCAATGGTGAAAATCGTGTTGCATGTTGAATTGGGTTTGAGATATGAGTTTTCCTCCTTCTTTGAGTCCTAAATACACACGATTTGATTGTTCATCAATAATACAAACTTGACTGCTCAAAATCGTGTGAATTCCATTCGTGTAAAGCTCACTTTAAAGATGTCTCTTGTGTGTTTACAGAAAAATGCAGCCCAAGAACTTCCGCTACACGAACCGGAAAGGAAAATGAGCAAGTACCTCGGTCCAAGCAGACCCTCTAACCGCACCATGTCCGCGCCCTGAAGGCGAACGTTTTGAATTCCCGGATGACAGCATCCCCGTGCACTATGATGAGAAGTGGGACCAAACCGATTGCTTCTACTACAACGCGCTGTTGGGCGTGAAGATAGAACCCACCCGATTCATGTGCTCGGATACTTTGAAGCGACTGGGAATTAAGAAGGAGGTGTCTGAAATCTTCCTCAGCGCCAAGTTCATGGGTTTCGCTCTGGAAACCGAGGTCCTCTACCCCGAGCTCACTTGCCAGTGCCTCGCCTCAGCGAGTATTCACTATGCCGACCCTCAGAACCCGGCAGCGGATGAAGCATCTCTCTCCTTCTTTGCTGATGGGAGGAAGTACTCCATCACCATCGGAGAGCTCAACGATGTTTTTGGCTTCCATGCAGAAGACAAGGACCTCTCCTTCCTGAAGCGGTTCCCTATCTCCAGCAAGTTCTGGCAGACGATCGCCTCCGGCCCTTACGCCTCTCGCTCCGCGAGCCAGTCCTTGATCCGCCACCTTACTGTGCACATCTGCGCAAGACTATACAGCCAGCTGCTCTTTGATCGCAACGTCGGCAACAAGGTATACCTCGATGAGCTCCTCATGCTCTACTATGGCTGCGGGGACTTGGTGGTCGAATCGTATGGAGCACCGCACCCTACGTTCACCAGGTCAACCTTGGTCTTCAGTTTGGCGAGACAATAGTGGCGGCGAAAGACAGAGCACGCACCGGCACGACAGGGAATACCGAGCGCATTGGGAACCTTCTCACCACACTCTTCCAGACCTGTAGGGTACGCCTCGGACATGCTACCTGCGTTTCCCAGATCGATCGGATGGACACAGCTCACCTCATCAGCTCAAAGATCCTCCGAGACCAGGACACTTACCAGTTCAAGAGCGTGAGTGGCGAGACACTTTTCTGCAAGCTCCCTCAGCCAACGATCACCTACCTCAACTCTGAGTCTGACCTGCGCTTCATGCCGCACCCGGATTTCCTCTGCTCCGACCCTCTGCGGCGTACTCCTTTCACTACACCCGCCAGCTCTTCCAGAGCATTACCGCCTCACCTGGAGGACGAGGAGACGCCACGCACCGCCCCACGCATACTGACACTCCCTTACCACACCACCACCACTCAGGGTGAGTTCGACCTCCCCCTATCTCTGATGAGCCTGATACAGCTGAGTACAGACAGTGGATGATCGCTTCTCAGCGGAAGAACAACAGTCTCCTACAGCGCATCATGCAGACCTTATCCCATGGTTGTTGTCACACCACGGCGGCAAGAGACGTCCACACAGAGCAGACGCCGGAACCTTCCGAGCAGCCTACCCGTGGTCGGAGGCGCCAGGGGCGAGACAGGAGCGAGAGTCCCGATGACACCACCCGCTGATCGCCAGTAACACCCCTCTATCACCATTGTAGTATTCCATTTGCATTTGTATTTTCTTTCTATCCCGACTTCGTATTTACTTTCACACCAGGGACGTTATGAAGTAAGTGTGGGGGAAGGAGTTGCTACTTGACTTTCGTTTATCTTCTTTAGTTTTTCTTTGGTTTCTGTTTGGATTTTGAGTCAGTTTTTGTCTTTGAGTCACTCTGTTTTATTGAGTCAAGAACTTGTTTGGGAATTAGGACCTTAATCTATGATGAAATTGCACCATTCATGTGATTTTAACCATCTCTCTGGTGACCATTGCTGCAGAACTTTGAGTACTCGGACAAGCTGGACCACCATACTCGGATCACTCTCTTTCCAGAACATCCCACTACACTAAGGTTACATCGGAATGACTTTAAACTCTGCTCTATCTGAACATAATTTGAACTTAAAATCTTCTTGTTATGGGCATTAATCTAGGGGAACAAGATTATATTCAGGACCTCTTTTACCTTTCATCACTCTTGCTGATCCTCAATAGCTAGCTCATCTTTAGTTAGTACCCACATCTAGCCTAACCTCCTTTTAGACCACTTGCACTCTTGTATTTCATGTCCCATATGTGCAGATATGTGCAAAAAGGTCGGAGAGAAAAGTATTGACACAACCTCTAACTCACTCTTGCTGAAGAAATCGCCAGAAGATGAGAAGAATTTCCAGGAGCACCTGCTCCATATAAGAGGCGCACGCCCCAAGCAGCAGTGTCTGATCCAGTGCATATGTGCTAAGCGGTTAGAAGTTGACAAAAGGTTTCGGGAGCACCTGCTCCGAAACGGAGAACCCGCTCTATTCCGCCCAATGAAGAAGACAAGTAAAACATATGACTTGCTGGGGTATATGGGCTGATGGATCAACATTTTCATGCTCAAGGGAAACACATCATGAAAGAACCCTCCCTATATAAAAAAACAAAAAAAAAACATATATATATATATGTTTAAAATGTTAGGAGAGGAGAGTTAGTAACTCAAAGATGTGTCCCTTGGCGCATGTCGATCACAAGGAAGGAAGAACCGAGATTTGAGGAGTTAGAGTCTTCAAGAGAAGAAGAGTGATTACAGGTTGTGGAACCTCAATGAGTCCATTCTCTCTTGCTATTTTGTGCAATATGATGCATTATCTATATACTCCGGTAACCCTCTAAACACTCTGAAACTCCACCACTAAATTAGCTTCTTTATTCCCTAGCATTATCTCTACTAGGTAGTGCCCATGATGAGAAGTTCACGCCACCCTTTAATTGAATGTAGAGAGTTTATTGTCTGGATGGTGAACTTTGTGTGTTTGTGAATACAAATATGGAATAGGGTTTGAGAAGATGTTGGTTGGTTTTGGTGAGAATGTGCTACGCTTGTTCTAAAGTATGTGGTCTGCAGATTGTGATTGAATAATGGTAGCTGAGATTTTGAGAGTTCCCGTGTTTTGAAACATCTCTTCCACGGCTTAAACTTGAGTATGTTTGAGGACAAACAAAGGTCTAAGTCCGGGGAAGTTGATATGAGGCGATTTTACCTCATTCTAACCTTTGTTTTGCAGGATTTATCGAGTCTTTTTAGTCTTTACCGAGTCATTTCAGGTCACTAAGGAGCTATAGGCGAAGACATGAGGGATTGAAGCCTCTGGAGCAAAAAGGAGTCGGAATGAAGGAAAAGAACCCAAGTTTGAAGATCATCACCCAATGCAGCACCTGCTCCCCTTTAAAGCACATGCTCCACTCTGGAGCACATGCTCCATCCGTCCGGAGCAGATATGGAAACTCCACTTACCTAGTTTTGGGACGCGAAGAAGGAAGAAAAGGGAGAGCCGTCACCACCTACATCTTATCATGTACTTTTCGATTGTTAGAGAGAGAGACAGACCTTTTGATAAGAATCTTTGAGAGTTTTTTCTACTTGTAAGATTTGGAGAAGAATCTTTGCCACACTTGAGAAGAATTCTGAACCTTTGTCATTTCTATTTTATATTTCATGAAATCCCTTTCGCTTATTGCTGTGTTTTCTGATTTCATGTCTGAGTAGATCCTCTTGTTAGATCAAGGATTTCAATGATATTAATGAGTTGATGGGTTGAACACAAATAGGGATTTGAATAGATTGTCTTCACCACTTGCTAATTAATCTTAATGCCTGAATTGAACTGATCACTTAATTCATGATTTTAGGTTAATCTATTCATCAAAAGTGTAATAGGTTACTAGAAGAGACTTTGGTGAGCAATTTTTCCTTAGCCAACGACAGTTGATGTTAATGCAAATTGTGAGCATATCGAACCTGTGCAATAATGCTTATCTGCGATTCTAGGACCAAACGACAGTTTAGGATTTTAGGTTGTTAGAAAAATTTGTTGATGTCACGACAGTGGATTGATATTACTTCTATGTTGGAGCTCTAGACTTGCGCTTAATTGTCCCCTGAATAGTTGTTCGACCCCTTACTCTGAATTTCCTGCGAAAATACCTTGGTCTAACGCTTGTTTTATTTGAAGTTCAATCATTGATTAAACCTGTTACTTGTTTCACAACCAACAAAACCAACTTGTTTGCTTAGCTTTGCTTCAATACCGCATAGATACAAAGTGTTACACTGGTCCTGTGGAAATCGAACCTATCTGTATTACAATCATAAGTTGTGCACTTGCAGTAGAAATTAAAGCACTAAATCCAGTGTACCACCCCACATGCGTCGGACAATCCTTGTCAATGAAGCTCAATGGTTGCTCCATATAAACGTCTTCGTTGAGACTGGCCTACAAAAATGCATTATTGACATCTAGTTGGCGTAAATCCCAATCATAGGCAACCGCATGACAAAGAACCAGAAGAATAGTGGGCTGTTTGATAACCGGACTGTAGATATCTTGAAAATCTATTCCAGGTTGCTGATGAAATCCTTTCGCTACAAGTTGTGACTTGTAGCGTTCTACTGATCCGTCTGGACGTTGTTTGGTTCGGAAGGCCCATTTGCATCCAACAAGGTTGTAGTTGGGGTTTGGTGGGACAAGACGCCATGTGAGGTTGCGGACCTGAGAATTGAATTCATCAGTAGCTAAAGCACGCCGACAGGCATCTTTAAGGGCCTGTGTTATGCACGTTGGTGCATCATCGGAGGAGAGAGCCAATAGTTGGGTCGAATACTTAGCTGTCTGTGCTACCAGGGAGAATCATTGAACCGGTTTGAAAATCTGATTCTTGCTGTGGGTCACCATAGGATGATGATTGTCTGATTGAGGCAGAGCAGGTTCTGATGATGGTTGTATGGGACTGTCTTCCTGTTCGAATTCTGGAGATGTGTCCATTATTTTCTGATCCTGCACATCGTTGAGTTCACGAAGCCATACCTGAGAACCCTGTGGACAGAGAAGTTCGAGAAGAGGGAGGTTGTGGCACAGTCAAAATGGTGGTGACTGGCAGGCACCAAGAAGGAGAGGATTCAGGGTCTTGGCTTGGTGAAGGCTGTTTGGTAGCAAAGGGAAAAAATGTTTCTACAAATTGAACATGACGGTGACATATATCTTGGAGGTGACAGGTTCTAGACATAAGTAGGCACTCTGACTGGACTTGATTGGTATAGCTGATAGTAAAACAGTAGCACTAAGCTGCATAAGTTGTATGTTGTAGAAGCTGTATACTCTAATTAATGTATATCTTTTAACTGATTGGCAGAGATGTAAGTAATTAATATATAAAATTATAAAAATATATAATATATTTACTCATATATATTATATATATTATTCATTTTTAATATATATTTCTAAAATAATTTTCATATTTTTTGGTTGAAAATATTTTAAATAGTAAAAATTAAAATAATTATAAATAATATTTTTAAGAATATAAGTTTATATTATAATATAAAAACGAATTTTTTGATATTATTTAACAAAATAAAATTAATTATATAAATTTTTAACATTTAAAAAAATATTTTTTTGTTTAATGCTCTACCAAAAGCTTCATATGAAAACATTAAGGTATGAGCATTTGGAGAACATTTGCAGTTTATAAATGCTTTTCTAAATGCTTTATCAACAAAAATTGATTGGATGATGAAGAGTATAATGCTCTTTTAAAAGTTTTACCAATCAAACCCTAAGTGAGTACCCCAGAAATGTGCACGACTGAGATTTGGGGGTGAGTTTTGTTGTTGGTGTAAGGCTTAATCCAGGGGAAACAGAGGCAACCAAATACTCTGAGTTTTGCGTAATTTGGTGACATACCTAATAGCTTGTCGTAGGCGGAGGAGTGCGACAGTGTTGGTGTCGGCTGACGATTGATGAGATAAACAACTGCCACGAATGCATACGACCAGTATGTCATTGGTATGTTTGCATGTGTCAAGATTCCCTTCCTGTTTCGATGATGTGTTTGTGCCTTCATTCGGAGAATCCATTGTGCTCCGGATATGTTGTTAGTAGTGATGAAGAAACGACGAAGAAGATGAAATGTAACAGACTTTTTATAAATTATCTCGTAACCACATTAGAAGCTTTTATACCATATGACAATATCCGGTCTAACATACTAAACCGTAATCACATATGGTTTAACTAAACCATACTCTAATATTCCCCCTCAAGATAGCAAGTAAATTGATTTTAGTGCCATCTTGCCCACAAGAGAGTAAAATTGAGTACGAAACAGAGGTTTAGTAAAGATATCTGCAATTTGATGGTTCGTACGAACATGAAGTGTTTTGATATAACCAACTTCAATCCTTTCTCGCACCTGATGACAATCTAGCTCGATATGCTTTGTTCTCTCGTGAAAAAACTGGATTATTTGCAATGTGAATGGCGGCTTCAGAATCACAATAGAAAGCAACAGGACCAGACTGAGGAGACTGCAACTCTGCAAGAAGGTTATAAAGCCATACAACTTCCCGAGAAGCAAATTCCATTGCTCTGTACTCAGATTCCGCAGAACTATGAGACACAGTCTGTTGTTTCTTTAACTTCCAAGAGATCAAAGAAGAACCTAGAAACATGCAATAGCCAGAAGTAGATCGACGAGAGTCAGGGCATGACGCCCAATCAGCATCTGTAAAAGCTTGTAGTATCAAGTCAGAATCAACGGAATAGAAAAGACCGTAACCAACTGTTCCCTTGAGATAATGAAGAACTTTCAAAGCTGCTTTCAAATGAGATTCCTTTGGAGATGATGTAAACTGACATAATTTGTTCACAGCATAGGTGATATCAAGCCGTGTTATTGTCAAATACATCAATCTGCCAACCAAACGACGATAAACACTACCATCTTCCAAAACAGGTTCCGCCGAATCTTGAGCAAGTTTAATACTAGGATCCATCGGAATAGAAGACGGTTTTCAAGCCAATAGACCAGTATCCTCCAAGAGACCCAATGTATATTTTCGTTGACAAACTGATATACCTTTGCTAGTGCGAGCTATCTCAAGTCCAAGGAAATATTTGAGAGGACCTAAGTCTCGAAGCTTGAAGGCAAGATGCAAGTCTGTCTTTAACTGATCAACTGCAGAATCGTCATTGCTGGCAATGATAATGTCGTGCACATATACTAAAACAGCAATATATTGTCCATTAATATTGCGGAGAAAGAGAGTATGATCCGTATTGGATTTCTTAAAACCCAGTTGGCGCAGAGTGGTACTAAACTTCAAAAACCATTGGCGAGAGGCTTGTTTTAGACCGTAAAGAGATTTCTGCAGTTTACAAACTGCATTCAGAGGTAACGTTTCCCCCTGTCGAGGTGTATATCCTGGAGGAAGTGTCATGTAGATCTCCTCAGTGAGATCACCATTAAGGAACGCATTTGAAACATCCAATTGCGTTAAACTCCAATTCTTTGCAGCCGAGACACCCGATAGAGTCTTGACAGTAGTCATTTTGGCAACAGGAGAAAAGGTCTCTACAAAATCAATTCCTTCTTGCTGTGTATATCCTTTTGCAACCAAGCGGGCCTTATAACGTTCCAGAGATCCATCTGCATTCACCTTGACTTTCAAAACCCACTTACATCCAATGGCATGCTTACCCTGAGGTAAAGAACAAACAGACCATGTCTGGGTACTCTCCAAAGCAATGAGCTCATCATTCATAGCTTGCAACCATTCAGGAAACTTCTTAGCTTGAGTAAAAGAACTCGGTTCAGGATGTAGAGCAACAGCACAGATGTATGCCTTATACTCAGTGGAGAGATTTCCATAAGACATGTAAGCTGAAAGAGGATGAGGAATATCTGTTTCTGACTCTGTTATGTTGCAGTAATAATCATGAAGGTAAGCAGGCATTTTAGATTGCCGTTTATCAGTCACAGGAATAGCAACAACAGATGGAACATTTACTGTATCACCATCTATACTAG
Organism: Iljinskaea planisiliqua; assembly: GCA_900108845.1. Classification (NCBI taxonomy): domain Eukaryota; kingdom Viridiplantae; phylum Streptophyta; class Magnoliopsida; order Brassicales; family Brassicaceae; genus Iljinskaea; species Iljinskaea planisiliqua. The sequence goes on along the minus strand of FNXX01000033.1, from coordinate 218,759 downwards.
CCAGATCAGACGAATCATGCATAGGCCCAAAGAAAGTAGAGTATTGTTCCGACTGACCTGAGGCAAAAGGAAAGATGTCTTCGTGAAACACAACGTTTCTGGAAATATGAATTTTGTTGGTGTCCAAGTCCATCAATTTGTACCCTTTGTAGCCTGCAGGATATCCAAGAAAGAGACAAGGTTGCGATCGTGGTTAAAACTTATGTCTATTCTTAGAGGAAGTAGGATAGTAAGCCAAGCAACCAAAACCCCGAAGACCACCATAGTCAACTGTCTTGTTGGCCAGAAGTTCGAAAGGTGATTTGTTATCCAACAAAGGAGACGACAATCGATTGATGAGAAAGACTGCAGAAATAATACAATCACCCCAGAACTCTAGTGGAACCTTGGATTGAAACATCAAAGATCGGGCAACATTCAAAATGTGTTGGTGTTTTCTCTCAACAACAGAATTCTGTTCAGGTGTCTCAGGACATGAATGATAAGAAACTATTCCTTTCTGTTTGAAGAGCGCCACAAATTTCAATTCTTCAGCGTTATCTGATCGAACTGCCTTCACCACTGATTGATACTGCATCTCAACCATTTTCAGAAAATCAGGGAAGACTGTTAGAAGCTCATCCTTTGTGCGCAAAAGATATACCCAAGTGACACGAGTGTGATCATCCACAATAGTAAGAAAATACCGATAACCTTCCACTGTAGAGACAGAGAATGGACCCCATGTGTCAATGTGTAACAGATCGAAGGCATTCTTACTCATGTTGTTCTGAGAAACAAATGGTAGCCGTTTTTGTTTTGCAAGAGGGCAGATAGCACAATGAAAAGGTCCTTTATTGCTTTGTTTTAAACCAAGTACAGAAATGATCGAATCTGTTTTGGACATAGAAGGATGACCTAATCTATTGTGCCATAAGCTAGAATCAAGAACAACATTTGAGCAGAATGTAAATGGTTGTTGATGAGAAGCCTCTGCAATGTCCGCTCTGTTAAGAGCATAGAGATTTCCAACTTGATCACCCTTCCCAATCATCAACCCCTTGGTAGGATCCTGTATCAGACAAACATCTTGATCAAAACTGATTATGTAACCCAATTCCTTTGTTATCTGACTCACACTCAACAGGTTTAGGCGAAAATCTGGGATATAGAGAACGTTATTGAGGACCATATAATCGTTCAATCTAATCCTTCCTATGCCTGCAATTCTCACTCCAAGACCAGTAGGCAATGTCACAGATGTGTCTATTGCATCAGAGAATTCCTCAAATAATTGTTTTTCATGAGAAACATGATGTGTAGCACCACTATCAACAATCCATGATTCCGAAGATAAAACATTACTTGTAGCTCGTAAGATGCCTACAAAACATAGGGTAGATGAAGAGAATGCCATACCCGGAAGACCAGTGATTGTTCCACCTGAAGTTGATGCTACACAATTAACTTGAGCTTCTGAAGGTTTAAGCTGCGAGTTAAAATATGCAATTACTCCTTCAATCTGATCTTTAGTAAGAGTATTGATCATGTCAGGTGTATCAGTGAGGCTGAGCTGAGCAACGATTGGTTTCGCAGTAGCCTGTGATCTGTAGTGAGACTGTTTATCTGTCTGTTGTTTGTTCTTGTGTTTTAATCCAGTGGGATATCCATGAATCTTGTAGCAAGTATCCACAGTGTGTCCATTGTAACCACAGTGAGCACATATCGGTCTGTTGGATTTCTGAGGATAAGTAGTCTGAGCAGCATTGACAGAAGGTGAAACTGAGACAGGTGCAAGAACATGAAAGGCACTAGCATTATGAACCAGAATTATGTTCCTCTGGCTATGATCCTGATCCAAAAGATTGTAAATCTCAGACAGTTCAGGAACATGTTTCTTCATGATTATCTGACTCCTGATGACAGAGTACGATTCATTTAATCCGGCCAAGAACTTGATAACTTTCGTATGATCTGATTTTGTCTCCATAGCTTTGCAACACTAACAATGCTTGCAAGTATCCACACAGTTAGCTCCATCAAGTTCATCCCATAGAGTTTTCAAAGTGGTGTAGTATGTAGCTAGATCCATAGGTCCTTGCTGAAGAGACCAGATTTGCTGAGATAATTGGTATGATCGTGAAAGATTTGTGATGTGAAACCGATTCAACAAATCTTTCCAGATCTCTGCCGCATCTCCAAATCGTAAAATACTCTTGTATATTTGCTTCGAAACAGAGTTTAAAAGCCAATATTTCACCATTGAATTACATCTAGACCAAATCCGGAAACTACTATGCGATTCACTAGGTCTTACTATAGAACCATCAATAAACGCCAGTTTGTTCTTAGCATCAAGAGCTATGTTCATAGCAATACTCCAATTATCATAGTTCGAGTCGTCTAGAACTTCAGAGATAATGGATAAACCTGGATTATCACCACTCGTGAGAAAGAATGGTGAATGGATACTATCCAGAGGTATTTCTTGTGGAATCGGCGAGGTTGCCAACGCCGGTGGTGACGAAGGAGGCGAAACTTCAGGATTAGAAGTTCGACGAGTAGAGGACGTTGCTATTCGACCAGTATGACGCGTTGATCTGCGATTAATCACCATTGTTACAGCTCCAAACGTTGATTTTGTGAAACTTGGTGGAATAGCCAAGAAATCAAACGACAAGCTGAAAAGAAGGATCAATCGGGAGAATCACCAATAAATCAAGGTCAAGAAAAGGAAGAAAAAACGAGAATCGGAACTTCGATTGCTCTGATACCATGTTAGTAGTGATGAAGAAACGACAAAGAAGATGAAATGTAACAGACTTTTTATTAATGATCTCGTAACCACATTACAAGCTTTTATACCATATGACAATATCCGGTCTAACATACTAAACCGTAATTACATATGGTTTAACTAAACCATACTCTAATATATGTGGTGGTGTTGTTAATTGAGAAACATCATTGACCGCAAGAAATTTGGAGAGCGTGATGTATTCTCCACCATTATCGGAGTACAGTGTGATCAGCTTCTGTTGAAAGCGAGTTCTACTAGAGATTTCCACCAGATAAAGGTGTCTTTGACATCATACTTGCGTCGAAGTGGATAAATCAGATGTAGTGCATGAAGTGATCAACGAAGATAACATAATATTTGTAGCCTTCGATTGAGAGAATAGGAGATGTTCATACGTCCGAGTAAACTAATTCAAGAGGTTTGGTAGATAAACTCATAAAAGAGTAGACGAATTTGAGAAAGGTAGTTTATGACTTTGTGGATTGAACAATCAGAACAATAAAAAAGAATATAGAGAACGAGGATCGAAAATCATAAAAGAGGAAACAACTTTTTGTAGTCCGGGAATAGCTGGATGTCCTAATCTTGAGTGACAGATATCTATGGAGCTTTTTGTGGAGGCGGAAAGGGCAAACACAGAAGGGGAATTTCGACTGGACCACACGTATCCCCTATCTTTAGCTGTTCCTGTTGCCACTGGTGTCCTGTGTGTGAAGGTCCTTTACCTGAAACAATGTGGTAAAGAATTCCAACAAAAGACTATTGTCAGTACATAGTCTCTGGACTGATAGCAGATTCTTAACAATTTCTGGGACATGGAGAACATTGTTCAATTTAAGTTCATGAGTTTGAGATGAGAGGTACGAGGAACCAATGTTGTTGATGTTGAGACCTATGCCGTTGCCAACTTGCACTTCTTCACCACCGCTGTATGGTGTGTGGAATGAGAGGTTAGCCAGATCGGAAGTAATGTAATGAGCCATGGTGGAGTGTCAGATTGGTGAGTCATAGCTGTGTAGGCGTTCGGAGCAGCTTGGATCATGGGGAAAAATTGTCCTTGATTATGCTGCTGTGTTTGACTCTGAAAAACAATCCCAAAATGCGGGCAGCGTTTGACACTATGTCCCTGAGTGCAACATGCCTGACAACGACCAAGGTACGGTCAATAATTGCGTTGATCGTTGTTTTGGCGGGGATGAACCTGAATGTCGGAGTTGGAGTTGTTGCTGCGCCAGTTCTACGAACGACTTTGCATATGATTGGCTGTAACCGGTAGAGATAATGATGTGGTGGTTAGAGAACCAAGTGCGAGTTCTCCGTTTATCAATTTCTCATGAAGTTCAGAGAAAGAAATTGAGAGATCTCTGGCGTGAACAGCATCGATGATGGGCTTGTACTCATCGGTAAGGCCATCAAGAATGGCATCGGTTACGTCTACATGGTCAAGTGGACTGCCGAGAAGAGCTAGAGCGTCTGCGATGGCTTTGACCTTCTGCATATATGCGTCAATGGTAGTGGAGCCTTTGACACATTGCTTTAGCTGATTTTTCAGTTGTTTGATGTGTCCTCTTGTTGGTTTAGAGTAGGTTAACGCCAGAGTGGTCCAAATTTCCAGGGACGTAGCTGCAGTCACGACGAGGGGTTGGAGAGCCAGCTCAATGGACCCCATGATGGCACTGAACAGAAGGCTGTCATGTCTTTGCCATAGAACAAACTCAGGGTTTGTTATTGCGGTGCTGGAATGCATAAGGGTCTTTGGCGGAGGTTGTGTTGTGGCGTCAATGTATTTCGTCAGATCGTATCCATGACTGAGAGATTTGACCTGAACATTACCTGTAATGTAATTAGTAGAGGAAAGTTTAGTTACATTGACCGTATTGATCGAGATCAGAGAGGTGGTGATGGATGTTCCGGAATTGACTGTGTCGGTAACATTGGAGGTGAAGGACAACATGGTTCAAAGAAGAGAGAAAAGAAAAAAAAAAAAATTTAGTTGAATTCTTTTAGGAAGGAGAGGTGTGATACCATATAGAGGAAGGTACATGTATTTCTTTGATAATAAAAGTGTTTATAATACACGATATAATGGGAGTCCAGAGTATCTATACGGAATATACACAAGATATATGAGGATATGAATTTATCATGTCGTATATACATAAGAATATTGTGAGGGTATTATGATATCGTCTATAGTCTATATGATTATAAATTTAAATTTTATTTGTTTAAGTTATAATATAAACTTGATATGTGTATTGTTGAGCTTAAACATCATACCCTCGTCTAAGAAAATTATTTAGTGTCTTACATGAATATCTTAATACATTATTTAATCTAACCTTATACTCTTATGTCTAATCAAACTTATTTGAGGAATATTTAGGCAAAAATATACAATCAGCAATTCACCATAATATGTTGACAGGTAAGACCACTTGCTTTCTAGACCTTTATTTACTTGATGAAGACACATCTGGGGTTAGTAGAAGTCGGGACTTAGAGGGACGACAATATATTTATTTTAAACACTTCCAACGTGCAGTTGAATTCTTGTATCAGGATTCGGGTTAGTTAAGTCTCCCTACTTTTCAGAGGATCCAAAAGATCTTTGAGATGACTAGGCTTCTCAGTATCTAGAAGTATTTAAATTTATTCACGTGCAGACTTTAAATCTGAAACTAACGAGAATAAAGGATATGATGTCGATTAAGGGTGTTTTGCTTTGTTCAAATTACATATTTACAAGCTTTGGTCTTCATGTGATTATGCATCAACTACTAATTCGATGCAACCACGAAGATTAATAATTCCAATGAGTATATACAGATATGATGGAGTGATGACGTAGCTATACTATGAGCATGAGCCAATTGATGTATTCGTTCAATTCACATTGTGATGTGAGATGATGAAAATACACAATTGCTATTAGATTCGGTAGCAAGGTATAAACGCAATTTATTTAACTTAAAATGAAGTTTTTTTTATAAATTAGAAGTTCAAAGAGCAATCCAAACTTATGACTTCATTTCCAATCAACAACGAAGGAAGCTCTTTTGAAGACTTAATGATCCAAGCATATATTGTGTTATGGACTTTAACAATTATTCAATTTTATACGTGTTACCACATATGAGTGTGAAAGAGCATGTTACAAGAGAAAATGATGTACACCTTCAACGTGTGGCTATTCTTCTGGCTTTAAAGAACCTATCTCTGATTGAGACTAGCTCCTTTGCGGCTTCACTCGTTGCCAAACGGTTCACTGGAGATTCTTCACCACACCGAAGTCCAACATTCAAAACCAATGTCAAGCACTCAGCAACAGGGAAACCAACTCTGAGACCGTTTTCAAGAATCGATTTGTCTGCAATGTCCAATACTCTTTCTGGCAACGCTGATTTGGTGTAGCTGTGTAAGGTGAAGTTTCCCCCAAATAACTCATTTGCAGGTCGTATGCCAGTGAACATTTCCAATAGGAGAATTCCAAAGCTATACACATCACCATGTACTGATGGTTGCCCTCCTATCCCATATTCTGCACCACAAAAACAATATTGGATCAATAGAACTACATTAGTTTTCTTCATTTAAACTCAGAAAATGTATGATAGTTATACCTGGTGCAGCATAACCAATGGTCCCTCTAACGCCAGCTGAGCTTAGTTGGTTGAAGAAAGACTCTTCATCGAATTTGAGGAGAAGATGAGCCAGACCAAAGTCGCTAACATGAGCAGTCAAATCATCGTCTAGAAGGACATTGCTTGGCTTAAGATCACAATGAGCTATAGGTTCATGACAATGAACATGAAGATAATCCAAAACAGAAGCCACATCTACGGCAATGTTAAGCCTTTCAAGAAGTGTCAAGGTTCTTGAAGGCCTATGAATCTCTTCGGCCTCCTCTGGGTGCAGCCACATATCCAAGCTTCCATTTGGCATGAACTCATATATGAGAGCTCGAAAATCGTTTCCTTGGTAATCAATACTTGAACAAGCCGTCAACAGTTTCACGAGATTACGATGCCTTATGTCCTTGAGAGATTCACATTCTGCCATAAAGCTCTTCATTGCTCCACGTCTTTGCAGGTTAAGAACTTTTACGGCAACAACATTGTTCACCGTTGGGAGAAATGCCTTAAACACAGTACCAAAGCTGCCTGACCCAACCATATTGCTTAAAGAGAAGGAATCTGTTGCATTCCGCAGATCTCCATAACTTATCTTCTCATGGAAGACTTCCAAGGTGGAAGAAGTAGGATTCTGCGTGTTCTTCTTTCTTCTTCTGAAACAAATCAAAGAAACTGAAGCTACGAACAGAAGCAAAAGCAAAGCTATTCCAACACTAACTCCAATTGCAACTTTCTTTGAATGAGAGGAACGCTTTGTATTCACAGGTGGTTCTTGTGGGAGGCATGGCTTTAGTTGAAATTCTGTGATCCCTCCACATAGACCATTGTTTCCAAATACTGAAACCATAGTACTATTCTGAAATACTCCTTGTGTAGGCACCCTTCCCTCGAACTTGTTAAAGGATATATTGAGATACTGCAACTTGGAAAAGGTTGTAAGATACTCAGGTATATGTCCAGAGAGATTATTGTTGGACAGATCAACTTCTTTAACACCCACCAACCCTTTTATATCTGGAATATCTCCATCAAAATAATTTCCTTGCAGATAAAGATTCACCATTGTGAGACATTTTCCCAAGGTTTGTGGGATTCTCCCTGATAATCTATTATGGGCAACAGAGAGTGTATCAAGATTTTCTAGTTGTCCAATATCTTCTGGCAGAGAGCCGATCAATGAGTTCCCAGACATGTCTAGGAGAAGAAGGTGATGAATTTGCATAATTTCCCGAGGGATAGTCCCATTCAACTTATTAGACGTAATATCTAAATATAGCAAGTTGCTACATTTACCGAGACTTGGAGGAACACTGCCTTGAAAACTATTGTTAGACAAATTGAGTGTTTCTAACATAGTCATGTTGCCTATAAAACCTGGTATCTCTCCTGATAATCTATTTGAAAATAGACTTAAAATCCTCAAACTTATAAGCTTCCCAAGAGAGGTAGGGAGTCGTCCAATCAGCATATTTTTGACCCAACGCAAGTGTTTGTAGGTTTACGAGATTCCCAATTTCATGAGGAATTTCTCCAGAAATTAGGATTCCTTCAAGGTTTAAAGATATGAGTTTGATGGACAGATTGGTGATGGAAATAGGAACGTCATGACCTCCAAGCTTATTCCAACTAAGACCTAATTTCTTTAGTTTGGTGCAGTTAGTTAAAGAACTGAGGAATTTAAAATCTCCATAAGAGTAACTTCCCAAAGAATTTTCGTCAAGAATTAACCAACTCAAATTTGGTAGTTTCCCAAAGGTAGGAGGAATGCTTCCTGTCATACTGTTCTCATTCATTGCCAATCTTTGAAGAGAAGAGATATTGGAAAGTGTTGGTGGAATGGATCCTATGAGATCATTCATTCCCATGTTTAGCGATATAAGATTTGGAAGCAGAATACCAAAATCAGGTCTCAAGCGACTTGAGAAGTGATTAAAAGCGATGCCTAAACTCTCAAGTGTGGACAAATTGTAGATAGCAGGAGGAAAAACACCTGAGAAGTTGTTCTTGAATAACTGAAGACTCCTTTTCAGAGATGTCAAATTTCCTAGAGATGCAGGGACCTTTCCTCTCAGACTATTCTCATACAGAATTAACATAACTAGCTTCCTCAATGACCCTACTTCTGAAGAAATACTTTCTCCAAGATGATTTCTATCTAAACGAAGCTTCTCCAATCTAGAGCAGTTGTATAAACCAATTGGAATCCTTCCTCCTAGAAAATTGAAGCCCATATCCAAGTATTCAAGTCTAAACAAGTTTCCCACCTCTTGAGGAATGGTACCACCAAAAGAGTTACCATGGAGATCAAGTGAAATGAGAAACGAAAGATTACCAATTGATGGTGATATCACTCCACCTAACTGCAAGTTTCCGAGGCCCAAATGAGTAACTCTCTTGTGTTTGAGGCTGCATGTAACCCACTCCCAGTTGCAGAGTGGGGATGAGTGATTCCATGAGGACAAGACAACTCTTTTGTCCTCTGAAACTTGAGACTTGAAGTCCAGCAACGCTTGCCTATCAGCTTCAGCGGTAAAACCATGTCCTTCGAGTAGCATGAGAGCAATAAAAGAAAGCAAAAGAAACAGTTTCATCTTCTCAAAGTTTGTTTGTTTGTTTTGTTTTAAAAAATGTTTATTTGGTTTAAAGCTATTTGTGCTTATCACATTTTTCAGGGAACTGAATTATAAGGGACGAAGCAATTTCAAATTTCATTATCACTTTGTGGTGATAATAAATTGCCTCATCGAATGGGAAACTTTTTTGGAATTACATGCATGGTTTCTTTCTGGCTGGACTCATTCCATCTAAGTCAATGAGTCAACACATTCCTATCAGTCTCGTAAAATTCGTAAAATTCGTAAAATTTCAAAACAGCACCAAATAGTCTCGTACTCGGACAACACTGTCCTATCAGTCTCATAGGTACAACCATATGCCTCACGCAACATGAGAGCATTGAAAGCAAATAAACCAAACAGTCTCATGCTTCTCTTTTTTTTTTTTATTGGTGAAAAGCTTGTGGTGCTTCCCATATTTTGCAGGAATGTTGATAAATTAGCGAGGAAGCAACTGCAAAATGCCTTTAAGTTGTGGTGAAAATGTACCTTGAAGCAAAATGGGGATAATAATTTGGCTGTAACCATAGACAAAACTACCAGACTTTTCCAAAATTGTAAGTCTAAGTAGTTAACTGCCTAAAAAAGAAGTTTATGTTACTAGTCTTCATGACTTTTCTATAAACAACACGTAAAGGCAGGAGTAGAGGAAAAACTGCCACAGACAAAGTAAAAAAAAACACAGCTGTAACTACAGACAACTTGGGGTGGTTATAATGCAACTAGAAGCATAATATGGGTCATACTAAATTGGCTGTAACCACAGACAAAGCCTTCAGACTTTTCAAAATGCTAAGTCAAGTAGTCAAATGCTTAAAAAGACAAACCAAAAACAATTGACTAGTCTTCATCTCTTTCTATAGACGTCATGTGTGGCTGGATTATGGGTCCCATAAGATGGGTCTGAGCCTAGACAATTAACACAAGAACACAAGCATGGAACATTAAAAAAAGTTTACACGTTGCAAACTAACGGACTGGAGTTTTCACAGGATCCAACTTATAAAATACTTGGCCAGATCAGGCCGAAACTTTTAATATAACATCCATATGCAAACTTTTACACCAACATTCTCGTTATTCTGTTCTATTATTTTCAAATGCCGTTTCATTGAACCTGCAGCTGCTAAGCGTATCCGGATTCTAATTAAGGAAATAAATTGGCCATCGAGCCTCTGTTTTTAGATCCTAAAATTGAGCTGTATGTTGGTTCATAGAAATATAAAATGGGAAAACGACATACTTTTTCTTTAGAAATATTATTATACAACAAATCCATCCAAGGTTATGATTTTGTCTTAGTTTCCCATCGTTTAAAAATTGAAAACTTAATTATCCATCGTTTAAAATTTAAAAACTTATATCTCTACAGTTTGAAAGTTAGAAAATAACTACATATCGTTGTTGGTTTTAATAGTTTACTAGAATACTATATGTACTTTTCTATTTTTATTGATATAATTTTAATTTAATAGAACGAATAATATTTATTTTTAATTATTAATTTATTTGGAAATTTTAATTTGTTTTTACATTAATTTTTTATACGAAAAAAATTATTTATAAATTTGAAAGTTTAAGGAAAAAACTTATTTATAGACGTGAAAATTTAAGATGTGTTTACAATCTTAAATTTTAAATTTTGATATTGATATATTATATATTTTACTCAATTTTAATCTATTTTGAATGTGCATGATATTATTTAATTATTTTAGTTTTTTACTTTGTAAAAGTTAAAATTTAAAAGGTGTTGACAATTTATTTTGGTTTATAGTATTAATTTTATATTTATATTATTATTATTATTATATAATATAATTATATATATATATGATGACGCCACGACCGAAGGCTCACCCGAAGACCCACCCGGAAATGAAGTGTGGGTTGCCATGCTAGTCATGAGGAACACACCACAGACGCAGTCTGGAACAACGAACTTACGTGAAGAGTTCAACCAACAAGTGGAGAGCCTGATCACTCTATTGGAACATGAGGAACTTAAGGGAAGGTTACTTAACAAAGAAATACTCGAAGCGATTCCAACCGGACCAACAGAAGAATCCAACCTGACCTTGGGCCGAGCCATGGAACTAGCCGGATTAGCAACCAGTTCCCGGACCATCACCTTCTTGCCAGTTCTACAAGGGCTTGCGACGACCAATTTATTCCACATATCAGCCATCACGCCTGGGATGGAACAACCAATCTCCATCATGGAGCAGACGGTTCAAGACAGTTCCACACTCAACCGGACACCTGAGTTCAACCCATGGTAAGCTCGTGAATAAAGGTTATTTAACGAGTTTCCTTTTTGTGTTTTGCAGGTTTTTTTTCCTTTTTCTTTTGTTTTCCTTTTTTTTTTTTCGTTTAGGGACCCTGTTAGCAATTTTGGCCAAGTGTTAGGCATTTTCTTAATTTCTTGTTTTCGACCCAAGTAGGTCAAAGGCTGCAGGACTATTTAATAAAGTCTCACATTCAGTCTGTACTCACCTTTTGCCCATATTAATAAATAACCGGAGTTTTCTTCTGAAACCCTAGCCGTCTAAAGCTTCTTGTGTGAGAAACCTTGAAGAATTGTCGGTTTTGACTTATCACAAAGATCTTCATCCTTTGTGTGGCGTCTTTCATTCCCCCATCAACCGTACCATCCACTGAGTATCTTGGAGAGAGCCTGTCGGCCATCCAAGGAACTTCCATCCGTGACTTCCAAGCAAAGAGAGCCTTGCGGCCAGTTGTTCGGATCACAACCTCCACCCCAAAGTAGAACCACCCGTGTGGGGCTACATCATCTGGTATCAGAGCCTATGCTCGGAAATCAGGTTGTATCTCATCTCATCTTTGCTTGTCCTTTGTTCTCATAGTTTTGCGATTTGTTTTGTTCCTTTAAAAAAAAAAAAAAAAAGGGTTTGTTGTTTCTCTATTGCTGTTTTCAATTGGTTGTTTAGGATTGTTGCTAGGTATGTTCGTAAATCCTGCATCATCTCAGCCGCCTAGACCTTGCATTCGAAAATTAGGGTTGCTGCATTAGACATTCCATAATTGTTAGTTTACAAAAAAAAAAAAAAAAATATTGCATATTTCTTTTTTCTTGGAATCGATTGTTTCCTTTTGTGTTGTAACTCAATATTGCCTTGCTTGCTGTCGATTTTACTCCTGTTTTAATTGTTTTCCTTTTGTGTTGTAGCTCAATCTTTCTTTGTTTGCTATCTATTTCTTGTCACTTCTCGTTAGACACCCATACTATACTTGTTCTGTAAGCTATCTTTCAGGACCACATGAGAAGTACCAGTGACGACGCCCTGGCTCAGAACCTGGCCAACCTCCAGACCATGCAGGACCGTTTGGATCGGTTGGAACAACAACGAGCCAAAGATGATTACACTTCGGACACGCAAAGTACCCGCGAACGTACATAGGACATCCGACCACCCCCAGATGTCTTTATCACTAAAGTGTGAATTTCATCTTCTCCCGAGACCCATCTTATCTCCTCACTGTCCTTTGCATAACATCCCCCACAATCAAAACAAATAACAGTGTATCTATCATTATTCATTTTCCCCTGAACAAGAATAAAAAATACCATTAGCATATGTCTCAATCATATGAGTTCTCTCTGTAATACAACCTAGTTATACCAGTTGTTCCTTTAATACTAGTTTTCTCATTAATACCAGTTGCACTAAGTATGCTCAGTAATACCAGTTGCACTAAGTAATACCCGCTGTCTTAGTAATACCAGTTACGGTTCAGTAATACCCAATTGTCTAGCTAGAACTTTTTTTTTTTCATCTGCGAAAGTATTATGATTTACTACGATTTAGAATGATTTGATACACATTTAACCATTCTAGCTGCTCTTTTTAACATGTAAGCCCATTTCCAATCAACTTACCAAAGAATGTCAATTACCCAATGATCCAGAAAAAGGGAAAACTATCTTGCCATCTAAGAGGAATGTAACACTCCAGTAAACACGATTTTACTAAGATTCAAAGCGCAGAATCATAATAGCAGCAAAAGACTTACCTTTCGAAGATTCCTTAAACGTTGGAGAAGATGGAGAACAATGGTGGAAGCTGTCGATTTTTAGGGGACACGAAGGAGTACGGAGGAAGGTGGAGACAAAAGAGAGATTGAGTTTGTGGGGGCCATTGAGAGTTGAGTTTGTTGTTCAGAGCAAGAAATGGATTAGGGTAATTTTTTAATTTTTGGTTGTTGTTTATTAATTCTTAAAAGGGGAGGGTAAAAGTGAGAGAAGAATAAGAGGGGGGGGGGGGTAATGAGATTATTAGAGGGGTAGTGAGATTGTTTTCAAACATTTAAGGTATTACTAAATGGAAAGCTTGTTATATAGTTTTGTTAAAACCATTTTTTTACAACTATCTGAATATATCCTATTATTTCCGAAGTGATTTTCTCGAATGGAGTTCTCGTGTTAAAAGGTAGAGTGGTTAAAGTATTTACTACTTTTAAACTTAACATTTATTATTATATATTATATTTTTTTCAATTGAGATGGTTCTAGAGGATGCAATGGTGAATTTGCTATAAATAAATTAGTTAGTTTAAACATTTAAGGTAATACTAAATGGAAAGCTTGTTATATAGTTTTGTTAAAACCATTTTTTTACAACTATCCGAATCTATCCTATTATTTCCGAAGTGATTTTCTCGAATGGAGCTCTCGTGTTAAAAGGTAGAGTGGTTAAAGTATTTACTACCTTTAAACTTAACATTTATTATTATATATTACTCCCTCTGTTTCACAAATAGTGTCATTTCAGAGTTTTTCACACATATTAAGAAAACAATTAAAATATCATTTTTACCCTTTGTTCACATACAAAATACATTTATCTCTCTAATTAATGCTTTAAAACAATAAGGTCAAAACTGTATTTTTATTTAAAATTCTGCATTGAAAATATAAAATGACACTCTTTGTAAAACAAAAACAAAACCTTAAAACAACACTCTTTGTGAAACGGAGGGAGTATATTTCTTTCAATTGAGATGGTTCTAGAGGATGCAATGGTGAATTTGCTATAAATAAATTAGGTCGTTCAGTATATTCTGTTGTGCATTTTTTATGTTGACAATCCTAGATTTGTGTTCAAATTTCTTTTTCTTCACGAATGATTCTATTTAGCTATCAACTCTGAAATGATTCCAGTATTGGTTATGATGATAGTGTTTCTGTTTTTTATGATAGTGATAGGTTTGGTTTTTGGATGAGTTGTAATCGACTGTCTATTGAGCCGAGATCTATATTTTATACCGTGAATCTAAGTGGCAGTCGAATGCTAGATCGTTGAATTGGTCAGAACGAAAAAATCACTTTGCATATTTTTTTATTTAGTTAATTTATTTTTATTTATTAGGCTTTTAAACATAAAAACAATGTTTGATGATGAATTTCGAAAAACAAATTTTTTTATATATAACTAATATTTGTTTTTTATTATACTGTTTTTAAATTTTATATTGTCAATATTAACGATTAGTGGCCAAAATGTTCAATCTGGGCCAGATGCAGACGCATATAAAACCCCTAGTTTTTGAAATAACAACTGTTTGAGTTTGAGGACACATCTACTATATATTATATATATTAATAGATGATATTTGGAGACTACTTTTGTTGAAGTGACATCTCCAAAAAAAGTTTCTCAGTTCTTTTCTCTTTTTTTAATGTGTTATCCATATTACCAAACACTCTTGATTTTTTTTTTAAAACTAATGAGTCCCACATTCCTAATTTAGTAAAAACAAAAAATAAAATAAATTCATATATATCTATCTATACTATTAAAAAAGAAAATATTATAGAAAAAATATTTAATCATGTAATATATTACATAAAATGTCATTATGCTTTATTGGTTTGTTCTAATCTTCATTAAGTATATTTTAATCAAATTATGTATGTCAATTATGATTAAAATTTAAATCAAAAGTAAATCGAAACTAAATGAAACCTAAATCTTATTAATTTAAATGATATATACAATCTAATCCAATATTAACAAAAAAATTGATTGTGAAATCTTTTCTTGGTAAATGCATTTAAACATACCTTAAATAATTATACAAAATATCTAGAAATTATTTTACATGAGATTTTGTATTATGCATTCAAAAAAAATTCAAAATTAATATATATTTACAAAATTTGTAATTAATATTAATATATTATAATAAATTAATGAATTAAATCTGATATTCTAAATTTATAAATATATATTATTAGAGCATAATTAAATATATAAATATATATATATATATATATATATATATATATATATATATATATATATATATATATATATATACAAAAATCTAGTCTTAAGGAAGGGCAATAATTTAGTATTATATTAAAACAGAATTATTATATGGAAAAAAACTTTAGTCATGTGTTATATTACATAAAATGCCACTAAAATTACTAAAAGTTTAGAATTTCATTAGTGACAAAATGATTAAATCAATTATTAATTAATTTATCCATAATATCTTATTATATTTTTAATACAAATATATAATTCCTTTTTTTGTTACGACATAATATTTAAAATCTATATTTTTGATCTCTCCCACTTTTTTTATAAAAAAAAAGAAAATAATCAACAAAATTTATAAATAATATCACAATATTAACATAAATTAATAAATTAAAATTTTATTTATAAAAATTCAAATGAAAATACTATAATATCTTTAGATATTTATATATTTATTTGATATGAAATATATTAAATTAGCGACTTAGTCTTTTTAATTTTATAAATGTAAAATTGCATTCATCTAAACTAAAAAAAAAATATCTATGAAATAAAATATTGTACAAAATATAATCGTACAGTATATAATATATTTAAACTATAAATACATATATATATATATATTAAAATCAATAATCATATTTTATAATAATACTATAAATACAAATTATATAATGTCATCATTTAAAAAAAAAATAAATCATCAAAGTAAAAAACTAAAAGAATTATGAAATATACTCCAGATTATTTAGAACGAATAAAAATTTAGTAAAATATATAATGTATCGATATTAAAATTAAAACTACAAATATATTATAAGTTTACACATCTATAAATATGTTTTTTTCCAAAGAAAAAAAAACTCAATATTAGAAGATAAAAATAAAAGAATTTCAAAAAAAATTTCCTTTCGATGAAATTAAAATTATATCAAATAATAATCTCGCGCTATATTACATTAAATTCCACTAGAATTACTAAAAATTTATGATTTCATTAAATCATTAATTAATTTCTTCACAATACTTTTAATATCTTTAACATAAAGATATATTTTTTAATTACAAGATAATATTTATTGGTTAGTCTTTTTTATTTTCATAAATATAAAATTGCATTCAATTAAATTAAAAAAATTATATAAAATGACATATTGTATAAAATAAAATAGTACAGTATATAATATATTAAAACTATATATATATATATTAAAATCTAAAATATATTATATAATAATATTATAAATACAAAATTAATACAAAATATATAATATCAATGGTATTATACCATCATCTGACCTAAAATAAATGATCAACACATCTTATATTCTGACTTCTAAAAGAATTAATAATGTCATTCACATTCGGGTTAAAATTTAGTAAAATATGTAATATATCTATATCAAAATTAAAACTGCAAACATATTTTAAACTTTCACATCTATAAATAAGTTTTCTCAAAGAAAAAAACTCAATGTCAGAAGAAAATGAATTAAAAATTCCCAATCAAATTAGAAATTAAAATTTTCTCTTCAATTAAACTAAAATCATGTCAAAAAAAATAATTACGCGGGTAAAAAGCTAGTTAAATTCTTTAACCAAATGATAAATATAATTAAATAAAAATTAAAATATGTTAGACCAACACAAGATAGACCATCAACATTTATTCTTCCATAAGCAAATTCATATAAACAAGAATATTATAAAATACTTTGTAATTATTTATACTAAAATAAATCTTAAAAACATAAAAACAAATGAGCCACAAAAAAAACCAACATTCCAAAATGCATCACAAGCACACCAACTTATAATTATGGAATATACATGTACAAAGTGAAAGTATATTATTATTATTATTAAAAAATTAAACCGTAATAATTTAACATATTTTAGCTCAAATTATAGTTTTAGAAACTTACCATGTATCGTAAATTTTAAAAATCTAAATATTATATATTTCTATAATAATTTTTAAATTATAAACATTACCAAATTTTAGCTATAAAATATTAATTCTGCACTCATCGCGGCAGGGGATAGAATCTAGTGGAAATATTAAATGGCATTTAAAAAAAATATATAAGGTTTGAATTACGCAAAGTACAAATTGAAGTGAAGCCAAAAACAAAAGAGAAATACAGCAGTAAATGATCTTTAATATCAATGATTTCTTAGTATTTTCTATAAAAATGGATATACAAATTTTAAATAAAAAATAGGTAGAGAAATGTATTAGGTGTCTATATGAAAAAATGTCTTTTTGTCATCAATCTTTCATCCTGTTATCATAGTTTGAAATCTTTTTAACGTCTTTATTTACTCCGTTTAATATGACACTTATTGGTTCTTTACTTCAGTGGTTTCAGCCATTACGAGTTAAAATCATTATTACTCTTTTGAATAAGTCGTCAGCTCATTTTAGTGTTGACTGTTTAGATTTGACTATGTAGGTTTGTTTGTGTCATCCACTTCGTTCAGTCCGAGATCTCGGCTCATTTTGGGGTTGACTGCATAAATTTGACCATGTTATCTACTTCATTGAATTCGAGATTGTGACTCTTTACTTCATGCTTCTCCACTTCGGTATGGCCTTCACTCAATTTTCGGGTTTCCAAAATGACTCTTTATTGGGTATAGTTTTATGAAGCGAAATTAATTCTCTACTAGTTAGCCCTCAAATTCTTTAGGTTGATCATTTCTTTAAAAGTACTAAAGAAAATTTTGAGCTTTCAGCTCGCTCATAGGTCCATCGACAAGACTTGACTTCGGAGTGGGTGCTCCTAAATTCAGAGCAGATGCTCCATCGGTGTGTTCTACAGTCGAGTTCTGCCATTCTTCTAGGCTCATGTAGGCTACCATCCTTTTCAAACCGAGGGTTGAATCCAGCATATTTGCAAAACCATCAGTATCCTTGTTCAGAAAACCATGTTTTCCTTCAGCCATAGTCAATGCAACCTCCAATGGATCATTGGATAGAACCTCTTCAACCATTGGGTCTGAGATTGCGTCATCACCTTCGATGGTGAAAGTTTGCCTATCCAGCATGGGTCTTTTAAGGAGTTTATCCATTCCGAACTTCACAACAATATCTCCCAGTTGGAGGTCAATCACTTCATTCCTTACATCAATTAATGCACCAGCTGTGCAAAGGAATGGTCTACCCAAAATACGAGGGTCTCTTGGTTCTTCATCAAGCTCCAGAACCACGAAATCAGTAGGGATTAGTGTGTTCCCTATCGTCACATGTAAGTCATCAAGGACTCCTACGGGCAGCTTTGTTGATCTATCAGTAAAAACCAGAGAGATCCTTGTCGGCTTGAACTTGATGAAACCCAGTCTCTTAGCCACGTAGTATGGCATAAGGTTTACGCTTGAACCCAAATGGCAGAGTGAGCAAGCAAAGATGTTGGGTTCGATTTGCCCAGATAAGACAAACTTCCCTGGATCACCCATCTTCCAGAGTACTTTATTTTGCAGTACAACACTACAGTCTTTCAAAACCAGCGTCACATCCTCCTCGTCAGCTACTCTTCCGACCAGCAATCCTTTTATGTACCTCTTTAAATATGGCATCATTTGGGCAGCATCAACCAATGGAATTTTAATGGTTAATTCTCGAAGCAGCTCCTTACATTTAGCCTCTTCTAGGTCCTTACGGGATTTCTTAGGTGGGACTGGGTAGGGCACCTTAGGCTTGTAAACCCTTTCTGGAACTGCCGCAGGTTTTTCTGCAGGTGTGAGTGGAGCACCCTGATGGAGCATGTGCTCCGTCGATGGGCTGGGGTGCTCCATCGTAAAATCTCCGCCTGGAGCACCCCGAGATGGAGTCGGAGCAGGTGCTCCTGACGTTGAGGGATGCTCCTTCGAGTAATCTTTGCCTAGAGCATGCTGTTCTTCCTGGAGCAGGTGCTCCTCAGCGACTTCCTTCCCTTTTTCCGATTTCTGAGTTGGTGCTGTAGGTACCTGAAGTGTCTTCCCACTTCTCAATTCAATGGCATTGATGTATTCAGCTCTTGAATTTTCAGGTTTCCCAGGGAGAGTTCCAGGTGTTCTCTTGACAGCTTCTGCAGTTTGTGAAACCTGAACATCCAATTTCTTCATGTGAGTGCACACAGCCTCATACTTGTCATTCATGTCATTGTACATGTGATCAACCTTAGCATTGATTTCTGAAGATGACTTTTGTTGATTAAGCAACAACTGCTGCATAAGGTTCTTCAAATAATCTTGGGAGGTATTTGCAGAACTTGAAGAAGGCTGCATGTTAGTATATTGCGACTTTTGTTGTCCTCCTTGGAAGCGATTATGCCCCTGATTGGTGATGAAATGCTTCCCTTATGAATTGTTGGAGTAGCTTTTCTGAAATCCCACATTCTGACACAGCTGGTTCTGGCTCCCTTGCTGTTGTGGATATACTTGATCTTGTGGGTTCTCCACAATGGTGCTCCGGTGGAACAAATTTGGTTGACTCCATTCACATGGATGACCTCCAGCTGATTATCATCCTGGTCATCTCCAAACTCCTTAGATAAAGGTGCTTCTCCATTCTCATCAACAAAATGGACTGTCTTTTGGTTCCCCTTCAGCAAAAGGTTCACCTTGGCTGTGAGCTCATCAATCTTTTGAGCTTCCACACTACTGACCTTCCTTGTTCTGTCGTATTCAGGAGACTTGCTGCTGGAACTTGCAGCGACGTTCTCAATCAGTTCAAAAGCACCCTCTTTGGACTTTGTCATAAAATCGCCATTACTAGCTGCATTCAGAGCATTTCTGTAACCCCAATCAACACCGTCATATAAGGTGCCCAGAATTTGTTCATCAGTGAACCCATGATGAGGACACTCTCTTCTGTACTCCTTGAACCTTTCCCAAGCCTCGCAAAAGGCTTCTCCGAAATGTTGCTGGAATGAGGATATTTTGTTCCTCAAAGCTGCGGTCTTGGACTTGGTGCAATAGTGATCCAAGAATGCTGATCTACACTCAGACCATGTTGTCAAAGATCCAGGTGGTAATGACTTAAGCCAGCGTGAAGCTTTGTCCGCCAAAGAAAATGGGAACAACTTACACTTCAGAAAGTCAAGGGGCACTCCATTTGAACCAGTAGTACTGCAGATTTCTTCAAAATTTTCGATGTGGTCCATCGGGATTTCTGCAGGCAACCCATGGAATAAATGCTGCTTCACCAAAGTGATCATTTGAGGCTTGATCTCAAAGTTTTGCCTCTGAATCGTGGGTGGGACAATCGCAGCTCTATTTTGATAAAAAGCACGCGGATTGTCCTTATCTCCAATCGCCAGCTGTTGCTGCCGTGGTTGTCTCAGTTGCTCCATCTCTTGACGAAGTCTCTGCAGCTCAGCTGCCATTTCAGAATTGCCTCTGTCGGCCATATCCACAGTGTCAGGAACTCGGACAGGTGCAGAGACAGGAGTGGTGTCGGTAGTAGGAACAGGAACAGGAGCAAACACTTGTGCAGCTCGGTTTTGCCTGTTTTCTCGCTCTCTTCTAGATAACTCTTCGTTGGTTAGGATGACGAGATTCTCAGAGTTCTTGCTCCTTGTGGTTCTTGTGGTCATGCACCTGAAATACACACAAGAGAGAAGAATAGAAACAAATTAGAAAGATCTTAGACTAAAATTCAAACCAAGAAACAGAGGTAACGAATTGGTCCCCGTCGCAACGGCGCCAAAAGCTTGGTACACTGGATTTAGTGCTTTAATTTCTACTGCAAGTGCACAGCTTATGATTGTAATATAGATAGGTTCGATTTCCAGAGGACCAGTGTTACGTTTTGTATCTATGAGGTATTGAAAGAAAGCTAAGCAAACAAGTTGGTTTTGTTGGTTGTGAAACAAGTAACAGGTTTAAACAATGATTGAATTTCAAATAAAACAAGCGTTAGACCAAGGTATTTTCGCAGGAAATTCAGAGTAAGGGGTCGAACAACTATTCAGGGGACAATTAAGCGCAAGTCTAGAGCACCAACATAGGAGTAAAATCAATCAACTGTCGTGGCATCAACAACTTTATCTAACAACCTAAAATCATAAACTGTCGTTTGGTCCTAGAATTGCAGATAAGCATTATTGCACAGGTTTGATATGCTCACAATTTGCCTTAACATCAACTGTCGTTGGCTAAGGACAAATTGCTTACCAAAGTCTCTTCTAGCAACCTATTACACTTTTGATGAATAGATTGACCTAAAATCATGAATTAAGTGATCAGTTCAATTCTGGCATTAAGACTAACAAGTGGTGAAGACAATCTATTCAAATCCCTATTTGTGTTCAACCCATCAACTCATTAATACGATTGAAATCCTTGATTTTACAAGAGGATCTACTCTGACATGAAATCAGAAAACACAGCAACAAGCGAAAGGGATTTCATGAATATAAAATAGAAATGACAAAGGTTCAGAATTCTTCTCACGTGTGGCAGAGATTCTTCTCCAAATCTTACAAGTAGAAAAACTCTCAAAGATTCTTATCAAAAGTCTGTCTCTCTCTCTAGCAATCGAAAAGTACAAGATAAGATGTAGGTGGCGACGGCTCTCCCTTTTCTTCCTTCTTCACGTCCCAAAATTAGGTAAGTGGAGTTTCCATATCTGCTTCGGACGGATGGAGCATGTGCTCCACTCTGGAGAACATGCTCTGAAGGGGAGCAGGTGCTCCATCGGGTGATGATCTTCAAACTTGGGTTCTTTTCCTTCATTCCGACTCTTTTTTGCTCCAGAGGCTCCAATCCCTCATGTCTTCGCCTATAGCTCCTTAGTGACCTGAAATGACTCGATAAAGACTAAAAAGACTCAATAAATCCTGCAAAACAAAGGTTAGAATGAGGTAAAATCACCTCATATCAGTGTGCAAACTTCAAAAGGCAATATACAGACTTAAGCAAGCTCCCAGAATGTGGTACATGGAACTAAAAACTTTCTCCTTCAGCTTGGCTTTGGAAATTCCCTTGCCGATGCTTCCTTGTTTGTGCTCATAGTCGGGTCTGTCACTCAGTATATGATTGTTTACGTTGACGATATTATCGTAACTGGTAATGATTCGAGACTCGTATCACAGTTCATCGATCTTCTTAGCAAACGGTTATCGTTAAAAGACCTTGGTGAACTGTCTTACTTTTTTGGTATCGAGGTACAACGTTCCCCATCTGGTTTTCTGCCGACCCAACGAAAATACATCACCGACCTGTTGGCCAAAGAAAGCATGACTAACGCCAAGCCTGTAAGCTCTCTGATGGTCTCAACTGATCACCTCCAACTCACCTCCGACACATCACTGTCCGATGTCACTGAATATTGGACCATTGTTGGAAGCTGACGATATCTACACTTCACTCGGCCTGACATCACTTTCTCAGTAAACAAGTTGTCACAATTCATGCACAGACCTACAAACATTCTTTTACATGCGGAAAAAAGGGTTCTGCCGGAATGCGAGATCTTGGTATTGCACTGCATCGTAAGAATGTCTTCTCTCCACATGCATATTCCAACGTGGACAGGGCAGGAAACCGAGATGATTACACATCCACGAGCCCAACATAATCTACTTAGCTCAAATCCGATTGTGTTGTCATCCATGAAGCAGAAAACTGTTGCTCGCTCATCTACGGAAGCAGAGTACCGATGTGTGACGGACACGGCTTCAGACATGAAATGGATCGTTTTTCTCATGACTGAGCTTGGCATCAAATCAGAAACACAAGCAGTCATTTTCTATGACAATGTGGGGGTTACATATCTTTTGGCCAATCCTGTGTTTCATTCAAGAATGAAACATGTTGCATTAGATTATCATTTCATCGGCGAAGTAGTTTAGAGTGGCTTTCATCGGGTTTCCCATATCTTGTCAAAAGATCAATAAGCAGATGTGTTAATGATATATCATGGCTTTTAGTGTTTTTAGCCATGATATAAGTCTTATTATTAGAGTTTTTATCCGTTTTTGGAGTCTTTTTAGAGTCTTTTCAGGTCTAGGTACGTTTGGAGAATACTTGAAGATTTTAGAGCATTTTGGAGTTAATTTGGAGAGGATGCAGAAAAACTGAAGTCATAGACAAATCAGTGGATTGGTGATGCCGATGATTTGTCTATAGACCTAAGTTTTATTCTATTGAGAGTTGTAGCAGAGCTTTGGAGAGAAGAATCTGACCTCTTTTAGAGAAGATTTTGAACTCCTTTAATTATTTACTCTTCTCTTTTATGCAATCTTATTTATTCATGATGTTTGCTTCATTCACCATGTCTGAGTAGTTTCCTTGTTAGGTTTAGATTTATTCAAAGGTGATTGATGAATTGCTAGATTGAATTAAATTGTTATGATAAAATCTTTAGAGTTCTTCATCTAGATTTGTGTTTCATGCTTATTCTAGCTTCATGACCTACAATCTGATTTTAGTTTAATTGGTTGATACGAAACTGTGATTAATTTCCTGAACTAATTTTAGATGAGCAAAATACCTATATGTAAAGAAATTTGGTTTAGGATTTTGTGAACAATTGAAACTACACTTAATGCTTGTTTGAATTGATAGGATTTGTAAAGAAATTTGGGATTCTAAGATTTAGACATAGATAATCTCTGCAGTGAAAGTTGATTGATTTTAAATTAGTGTTTCAGATCTGCAATTTGGATTCACCCGAGAATTTCCCTAGGCTTAGCGCTTTTCCTGATTATCTTATAACCAATTGTTTACTGCTTTCTTTCTTTTAATTTACTAGATTTCGTCTAGCTTAAATAAAATACTGCAATCTATTGTGCGATCCAGAATCTCTGTGGATTCGATCCCTAAATACTACTTTTGTGCCTCTGAATTTTGCGGAGTAGCTATAGGGTTAATTTGAGCATATCAAATTTTTGCGGCGTTGCCGGGGATTCTACGATTCACCATTAGATTTAAGCATTTGTTTTTGACTAGATTTTTGTTTTCGCTTTTACTCACTCGTTTTCTCTCGTTTCTGCGTTTTTGTTTCTAGGTGTATGTCTGATCGCGAAAGTAGGAGCAAGAAAAACGCACAGCTTTTGAGCTTTACAAATCAGGAGCTTAGGAATTTGAGACGAACGAAAAACAAAGCAAGGACATCAGTTTCAGCAGAGATGGTCAATCCGATCATTTTAAGGCAAGAAGCTAATGGAACCTTACGAGACCAACAAGGTCACTTGAGAGATGAACAGGGCCGAAAAATAGACGATCAAGGCAATGTCATTGCAGATGAGCTGAATCAGGTCGTGGCACGAGGGCGGACCTTAGCTGAATTCCACAAACCTGATGAGTTCTATGTTAACAGGTCTGCCATCCATCCTCCAGCCTTCCAGAGGCATGACTTTGAGTTGAAACCTGCTTATTACGCTTTGGTGGGTCAACATCAATTTCATGGACTTCCTCATGAGCATCCTCTGGATCATGTCGAGAAGTTCGAAGATCTAGCAACCAGTATCAAGGCCAATGGAGTCTCTGGAGACTACATATTCTGCAAATTGTTTCCCTACTCTCTTGTTGGTGCTGCAACATCCTGGTTGAAGCAGCTGGAACCAGGATCTTTGACTAACTGGAACGACACCAAAAATGCATTCCTCAACCATTTCTTTGATGATGAAAGATCTGAGGACCTGACAAATCAGATCTCTAATTTTCTACCTTGTTTCTTTGTTTCATTCGTTTTTATTGGTTTCTTACCAATCTTTGACTTGCTAACACTGGGGACAGTGTTGTTTAAGTCTGGAGGAGGTAGTTGCTGACATTGTGTTTTATTTTGAGAGTCAAGTCAAGTTGTGTCAAAATTGTTTTATTGAGTCAAAATTTTGTTAGGATTTATGAACGATCTCTTGGAATGTTGAGCTGGCTGTTTCCATTTAGTGACCATATCTGCAGGATCAATTCAATTAAGACTAATGAAAAATCCAGAGTCTGACCAGCCTACTAGAAATACTCATACTTTCAGCAGATTTCAAATGCCTGAGCTATTTTCAGAGGTTCGTCAATTGTAACTAGTGTACTCTCCCTTAATCTAAGTAATAAAGTGAAAAGATGATATGATTCTCTTTCAGGTAAAGGGGTAGGAAAATTTCCCGGTACCCCATTATTTTACTTTGAAAGGGATGATCACACAAGGGTGGAAATGAGGGATAGGAAAATTTCTCAGGACCCCATTATTCATCACAGCTTTGCAACCTAAAAAAAAAAGTTCTTAAAATGAAAAAGAATCATAAGACATGAATAAGTCTGGGGGGAGAGAAAGAGTGCCAAAGAAGTAAACCAACCTAAAAAAAATAAAAGATTGTTTTTGTCATAGTATTGTATGGGGAAAAGTCTATAAGGTTCTTAGCATTAAGTGCATTGACGATTTCTCTATGCAATGAAGGATTGTAGATGATGTTGAATTTTGTGGAGTTAATCTGGAAAAACTGCAATGTGGCTAAAGAGAAATACACGGTGGTCAATTTTTGAGTTGGTTCTTAAAGAATGTGGATTACAAATTTAAGCAGTTGGTGCAATTATTCTGATTGAGAAGGTGAGATCCCTGTTTTCAAATCTCTTTCACAGGTTTTAGTTTTCTGTTTTGCTTGAGGGCAAGCAAAGGCTAAGTCTGGGGGAGTTGATATATCATTGTTTTTAGTGTTTTTAGCCATGATATAAGTCTTATTATTAGAGTCTTTTATGTGTTTTGGAGTCCTTTTAGAGTATTTTCATGTCTAGGTACGTTTGGAGTATATTTGAAGATTTTGGAGCATTTTGGAGTTAATTTGGAGAAGATGCAGAAAAACTGAAGTCATAGACAAATCAGTGGATTGGTGTCGCCCGACACCCATCATGCAAACAGATTCTTTGACTTATCTTAACGAACTTCTAATAAACTACAGAAGTTGCCCAAGGTTTCCACTATTTGCAAAGAAGCTCCAGATGTGTTTTTCCATATTTTAGTAGGCTTAGATTATTATAAATAGGATTTTATGATCACTGTTTAGACCTAAGTTTTATTCTATTGAGAGTTGTAGCAGAGATTTGGAGAGAAGAATCTGAACTCCTTTAAAGACGATTTTGAACTCCTTTAATTCTTTACTCTTCTCTTTCATGCAATCTTATTTATTCATGATGTTTGCTTCATTCACCATGTCTGAGAAGTTTCCTTGTTAGGTTTAGGGTTATTCAAAGGTGATTGATGAATTGCTAGATTGAATTAAATTGTTAGGATAAAATCTTTAGAGTTCTTCATCTAGATTTGTGTTTCATGCTTATTCTAGCTTCATGACCTAGAATCTGATTTTAGGTTAATTGGTTGACACGAAAGTGTGATTAATTTCCTGAACTAATTTTAGACGAGCAAAATATCTATATGCAAAGAAATTTGGTTTAGGATTTTCTGAACAATTGAACCTACACTTAATGCTTGTTTGAATTGATAGGATTTGCAAAGAAATTTGAGATTCTAGGATTTAGACATAGATAATCTCTGCAGCGAAAGTTGATTGATTTTCCATTAGTGTTTCAAGTTCAAGAACAATGCTTAATAATTCATAACTTTCTATTTAGATCTGTAATTGGATTCACCCGAGAATTTCCCTAGGCTTAGCGCTTTTCCTAATTATCTTAGAACCAATTGTTTACTGCTTTCTGTCTTTTAATTTACTTGATTTTGTCTAGCTTAAATAAAGTACTGCAATATATTGTGTGATCCAGAATCTCTGTGGATTCGATCCCTAAATACTACTTTTGTGTCTCTAAATTTTGCGGAGTAGCTCTAAGGTTAATTTGAGCATATCAGTTAACCAAACCGGTCTCACAAACCTTACTAACGAACCACTCATCCAAGATGGGAATTTCCTCCGGTCGTTCTTCTTGCGGGGACGTATAGACGATATCATAATATCCTCACAATATCCTTCTGTCTATATGACATGATAAGTTCATATCCTCATATATCTTGTGTATATTCCGTATAAATACTCTAGATTCCCTTTATAAAATGTGCAGTCTAAATACTTCTATTATCAAGGAAATACATTTATCTTCCTCTATCTAGACCATAAAATATGGTTCTTTATAGACCATAATTTTACAGCTTGCTTGATTTTCTTTAATTAAGGACACATTCGTATGTTACATTTGTGCCTTAGAAAGTGATACCAAAAAAGTTGGTTCAGTAGAACCAAATATGCGTATACATGTACTTTATAACTAAATATGTGTATACATGTTTTTAACTCACTCTGCCCTCTCGTCTCCGTCGTCACTCTTCAGACACTAGATCTCAAGACATTCTTCTCTGCGATCGAATTCTATTTCTGAGAGAAACAAAAGAGATAAATAACAAAACCTTCATATCATGTACTATTCTTCATCCATATCATGAACTATACTAAAATTCTCCATCTTTTACGTATTCCTACTTTGCTGCTTTCGTAGTGATTCTCGTATATCTCGTAAACAAACATTTCATATTTAATTTTATGAATTGCGAAATTTGGACTTATCATAGATTTTTAACTTAAAATCAATTAACAATAAATGGATTGGCCATAATTCTGTATATATCACTTAATTATTTCTCCAGTTACCAATGTAAGACTTTTATTCGTTAACACTTCCTCATGCTCAGGCATGAACATTTGAAACGCGGTTAATTGTGGAGACAACATTGATGGATAATCCAACATTCGGTAGCTTTGATATTATGTTAAATTTAGAATTAACCAATTGGCAATGAGTGAATTGATCATAACTGTTTATATATCATTTAATTATTTCACCAACTAATGATGCAAAATATTCATTCACTAACATAAGATTCCATACCGATACCACCACAAAAACTTTGAATGTTTTTTTTCATCCACTAGATTACATCAACGCTAACCTATAAGGTTATTAACTATTGAAGTTGAAGGCTGGTCCCTCTGTCTCCACGAGAGAACTTAGTCATCAAATACTTACGAAAGTGCAAAAGTAAAACTGTAGATTGTCAGAAATGATCCTTCCTGCTACGTACAAGATCACTAACGAGCTCATTCTAATCTTGACACCGTTCTAGCAGAAGTTTGTACTCCGGATTGTGATCCATTACTACTCGTAATACATTTGCAGCTTCATGGCTCTGCCTTTCTTTGTACAATACTCTGCGATAACCAAGCAATACCAAACCTTTTGTTTGTCAGAAATGATCTTTCCTGCTACTTACAAGATCACTAACGAGCTCATTCTCCTCTTCACACCGTTCTAGGAGAGGTTTGGACGCCGAATTTTAATCCACTACTACTCGTAAAATCTTTGCAACTTCATGACTCTGCCCTTCTTTGTACAAAGCGCTGCAATAACAAAGCAAAACCAAACATTTTGTTTGTCAGATTTCTCACATATTCAGTTTTTTAAATGATTCTTTAACTATCGCCTCAAGGTCTATTTCTTAAAATATGTATTGTGACAGATGTGCTCTAGCGCTTTAAAGTAATTGAAATATCCCAATTTCTAGTCTATAATAACGTATGTAAAATTTTTTAAGAGGATTGATTTGGCTACTTATATCACTAAAATGCATTTACCTTCTGTATTATACATCCAGAAACAATTCCAGAGTGCTTAAGCTGGAGTAGTCAAATGATGGGTGATTTATCGGGAAGTGATTCTCGGTATCATGTGAGTGAAAACAAAATATGAGAAAATGTCACGTGTTGATTGCATGGTCAGTAAACAAGCCTCTCGAGCTTCCCAAAAATAACGCACCGGCCGTCGGACAAGTGCAATCGGCATCAGATGGAGCCTCATCAAAGACATGAGAAAGGAACAAAAAAATAGTCCCAAGCACGTAACCTTACTACACAGCCAATAAGCCGAAGGAACGGACGAGATACAAATAATTCGATTGATATCGAAAATTTGAATCAATTTTGACCATGAGAATGTGGCAGTTAGTTATTATGAGAAATTATTTACTTCCACGACTCCAATCGGGAGTTTTGACTCAATTTTTTTTTCCCATCAGTTATATCTGGATCAAATGAATGATAGTCTTATAGCTACGGCTACTGAAGTGGAGGTTCGACATGCACTCTTCATGGAGCATCCAAAACAGCTTCGAGACAAGATGGGAAGACGGCTTTTTTATTTTATTTTTTACTTTTTTTTTTTATTTTAAAAATTTTGGTCTGTCAATAAAATAGATATTATAGTCTTGGTGAATGATGTTTTGAGAAATACCTCAAAGTAACAAAATAACATTCATTAAAGGATAAAAACACAATTATTTCCTTACCTTTTGTAATGTTAATTTTAATTAATTATAAAATAAAATTTAGAAAAATAAAAATAAACAAATATTAGAGAATTATTTTAGAATAACACTAAAAAGTGTTTATGTCAAAAAAAAAAAAAAACACACACACACATACAAGGGTGAAAATTACAAATTCATTAAAACGTATGAATGCAGTTTTCGGGATCAAGTCATTCGGTAGTCCAATAAATCTCACTTCACAAAGTTGGAAGTGTAACACATTTGCTTGGGACTTGTGATTCCTTGCTTTGCATAGTCATACTGCCTTCCCTTTTAGTTTGGAAGTGCTTCTATTAGTTAGATTGTTCTCATGACTCCTACTCCTTCCAAATTCAAGACTTTTATGCATTAATGGCACTTCCCTCATTAAATTTATCCAAGGAATTCCCAAAATTATGTTTTATGGAGTTTTGTGATTGACTACGGTGAAGTTAACCATCTTCATGACACCATCATCGCTAAAACTAGTAAGGATCTACGTTGCACTCTAAATGTTTGATCCTTCCATTCCCATTTTTCCACGGTGACAAGGAAAATTATATCGGCCAAACTCCTTTTATAAATAATAAAAATTTGAGACTGTGGAATTCCTTAAAATATATAGACATAGAATGACGACTATGTCATCAGACTCATTTTGATCAGTTTGATCTTCTTCCAAAAAACATGTTTATACTTTGGGAAACATCAAGTAAGTGTTTGCTTTTTCTGTGACTGTATGCTGCTTGTGCTTCATGTTGGGGTCAAAATCCACACTCCCGAGATTAACGGCTAAAAATGTCTAAACATCGAAAGAAACCTAAGAATCGGAAGATATGTAATCCCGAGTAAACTTTCGATTCGGATCAACAACGAACTAGACCAAAGGTGCCGACCTGAACTCACAAAAAATCGAAGGTGCCGAGATGAATTCAGGTTGGCAAAGCTGTATGGGTCGAGATGAAAATCTATCTTGGCCAATATGAGATCAAGCATTGCCGAGATGAAGATCTATCTCGGCCAAGACGAGATCAAGCATTGCCGAGATGAAGATCCATCTCGGCCAAGACTGGATCAAGCATTGCCGAGATGAAAATCCATCTCTGCCAAGACAAGATCAAACATTGCCGAGATGAAAAATCCATCTTGGACAAGACGAGATCAAGCATTGTCGAGATGAAACTCAATCACAACAGAGATGAAATCTGGTCGAGATGAAATCTTGGCCGAGATGAAATCTGGTCGAGATGAAATCTTGGCCGAGATGAAATCTCGCTGAACCATTGCTGAGATGAATCTCCACGCATTCTCTGAATAGAATCTTTGTGTATTCTCCAAGCCAGCCTTTTAGTCATATTGCTGAGATGGAATGTTGATCGGTGCCGAGCTGGACCTTGCCCTCCAAGCTGAATGATCAACATTCCGGAGCTGATTTCATGAATGTATTTACTATACAGCCAGTAACCCATATTTTTCGAGATAGATTTCGTAACGTTCGAGTGGAAAATATTTTTCGTATAAGTATTTGAACTAAAAAAATGTCTTTTGTCTTCAGAAATTTCTTCCGAAACATCGTGTCATTTTACAGAAAATATCGTGCCATTTTACAGAATACTTCAAGCTGTTTAGATAACACAAAACTGTCGAGAAGTTTGTGTATAAAAACAAATTCAAGACACGAGTAAACGAAAGAATGATCAAATGGAAGGTTGAAGATTGAATCGGGCCGAATTGGAAGAGAGAAGCTTCGTGGACCCGGCCAAAATTAGGTTAAAGTCGCGCCAAGGAGAAGGGAGCAACGTCCCACATCGCTTAGGTCCCTTTTCGAGGGTTTCGACCTCTTAGTATATATAAATACAATTGTACTCACTTAAAAAGAATCATTCCAACTTCTCGTACTTTAAGGCTTATGCATTAAACTACTTTTGCTTACGAATATTGTACGAAAACATTATTCGATAACATGTCAATAAAGTTCTTTTTACGATTTCTTTTCTCGATTTCTTTCTAGAAATTTCAAAAATCCATAAATTTAAAATTTCTAAATTTAGTTGTGTGAGTTTCGACTCCCACAATTTGGTGCCCTCTGTGGGGACTACACGATCGGAAAAGATAATTGTCGACGGGGATGAGCGCACGAATATGGCGGAAGCTCTTGGAGCAAACTCGTAGCCACATGCCGTAGGCGGTGCAGAAGTGGCCGAAGATTCGATTGTGGAGTTAAGCACCATGTTGGAAGCTCTGCGGAAGAAGATAGAAGAGCAGGAGAAGCTGAATAGCTTCCTGACCCAACAACAGGAGGAGATGCAGAAGGACGAAAAAACGAGAGAACCTCGTCTCGGAGATAACGCTCTGGAAGCCAACCCTACTCATGGAAGACGCCTCAATTTCGAAACTCCCTGTAATACACCAAGAATCCCCTTAAGGTGAACGGCTCAAAACAACAGCGAGCAAACCACGGTGGTGCAGAGAACTCATCCTCCGCTACCAGCACCGCTTCGTCGAGCCCCGCAAGGGAGTGGACGAGCTAGCAGATCTTCTCTGACAAACTTCTCGGAAGAGAATGCCCACCAATACGGAGGCAACCCTTCTTCTCAAGATCTCGCCCCAGACCAACTCGAGGATAAAGTGATCGGAGAAGAACAGAGCGCCCTGGATCATGCCCGAGACCTCTCGGATAAATAGGAGAATCTCCTTGGGTTCAACAAGAAGGATACCGAAGATCGGAGGATATCGGCCCGACCTGAGGGAAACAAAACCGGGAAAGAGAGGAGACAAGATGAACTTTCCAAGCTGCAGGAACAATTACTCCATTGCGCAACCAGTTCTGCTCCAGAGATAGATTGTGTTCTCGAGGAAACGCGGAAGACTCCGTTCACAACGCGGATCACCAGGGCTAAGCTTTCTGATCCCAAGAAGATAAAGATTCCATACTACGATGGAACCACGGACCCAAAGGCTCATATCACAGCTTTCCGCATCGCGATGGGCCGAGCCAAGTTCAAGAACGAAGAACGAGACACTGGTTATTGCCTTCTGTTCATATAGAGCTTAAAAAGGGCCGCACTTGAATGGTTCTCTCGCCTAGAAAGAGACTCCATTGACAACTTTGGACTGCTCTCCTCGGCCTTCCTTCAACATTGCTTGATGTTTATGAGCCGAGAGACATCCGACGCAGACCTTTGGACCCTATCCTAGGGCCAAAAAGAGAGTCTGTGAAGCTTTATGGGACACTTAGAAGCAATCACATCGAAGATTGACGGGCTTAACAATGACGCCGTACTTGAAGCCTAGAGAAAGACATTATGGTTTGAGTCGCGATCCTGAGAACAAATATCCTAAATGTGCCCTCGACCATTCAAAATGCTCTTCAAAGAGATTTAGGATTAATAATCCACGAAGAAGAAATGAATGTGCTGGCACAAAAGCACCGAACTTTAAAGCTGCCAAGCCAAATTGCACCCCCTCTTTCGACGACCTCGAGTGGCAGGAATAGCAGCCAAAGCGGCGGCTTCGTGCATTTCCAAGGAGCAAGCTCAGGAGGATCCCACAACTCCCACGTTGGGTAGGACAAAACCATCAACCAGCTCCGAGCGGCCAAAATCAAGATCCGGACGAGGCAAAGGTCCTTGGAACACTTGGTCCGGAAACTACGACGAGAAAGCCTACTGCGAACACCATCGTTACTATGGGCACTCAACAACAATCTGCCACACCCTAGGAACAAAGGTTACGGACAAGCTCCTAGTGGGAGAGCTCAATGGATCGATCAAGCTCCAAGACTTCGACCTAAACGAACAGGAGCCCGATGTCAGCACCCAAGCCAATGGTCCAAAAAAAGAAACGTCGGCCGGCCGACCAAACGATGCGCCTAAGTGCGGAAGGAGCTGTCGCAAGTTATCTCCAGAAAATCAACATGATAAGGGGAGGGTCCCATTATTTCCTAGATAAACTGTCGTCCATTAAGGCCTTCCAGCGGAAGGCCGATACCAGAGCAAACTGGTCTCACCCCACTACTAATGACACCAACATTGTTTCTTTCGAGGAAAGCGATGCCGCCGGAATCGATGAGCCTCACAATGACCCCCTCGTAATCAAGTTGGTCGTAAAGTATCACGACGTCGCCAGAGTGCTGGTTGATACATGCAGATCGGTACATGTAATCTTTTGAGAAACTCTCCGAAGGATGGACGTTAACCTGTCCAAAATTGTATCATCCTCGAAACCGTTAACTAATTTCACGGGAGAAACAAAAATGACCCTGGGAACGATCATGCTCCCAGTCCAGGCCTGAGGGGT
Source organism: Iljinskaea planisiliqua (assembly GCA_900108845.1). Taxonomy (NCBI): domain Eukaryota; kingdom Viridiplantae; phylum Streptophyta; class Magnoliopsida; order Brassicales; family Brassicaceae; genus Iljinskaea; species Iljinskaea planisiliqua. The sequence goes on along the minus strand of FNXX01000033.1, from coordinate 184,875 downwards.
CACTAAGATCGTCGAATTCTGTGTTGCAAACCACCAGACAATCTACAACATCATCATGGGAATGTCGTAGACAAACTCAATGGGGGCCGTTGCGTCGACATACCACATATGCTTGAAGTTCCCGACCCCGGGAGGAGTTAAAACGATTTGGAGAAACCAGAAGGAATCCCGGATCTATTTTCTGGCTGTACACAAGCTTTGGAACATAAAGGTTAAAACCTAAGCGCATGAAGGTCGAAGCCAAAACCCTCGTCGAGGAAAAAGCAGAGCTTCCAAAAACGAACAACCAGGCCAATGAGGCTACACCCAACCTGTCGAAAACTCCAGTCGACGAGATGAATGGCACAACGAAACCTTAGTTTCCGCTACAATCTTAAAAAAAAAGAAGCCATGTAATAATTAAACTATGAGACGCCTTGATCCCCGAAAGGGGTACATACGAAACTCACCTTTGCGAGAGTTCAGCTGTCCTCCTTTTTTTTTATTAAGAGAAGGTGGGGGGTGGTGGGGGGGGTGTACATACACCAACTTATACGACTTACTACATCCCCAATTTTTAGAACCTCACCCAAATAATCTCGAGCTGGTCCAGACGGACAATCACAAACTGGTCGAATAAACCAGGCTGGCATTCACAAATTGGCCGCACCAAGTATTTGAAAGTCTCTGAAAACTAGCATCCGAGAGAAAGGGAACGAGGAAACCCACCCAAATAGTCCCAAACTGATCAAGCTGGACGACCATAAGCTGGCCGAAGAAGCTAGGCTGGACGTCCGCAAATAGGCCATGACAAGTATTCGAAAGTCTCCGTTAAACGACATCTTCCCAGAGCACACTAAGAAGGAGAACGAGGAAATTCACACTCTTGGATCGAACAATTTGAAACTTATACGACTTACTACATCCCCATTTTTTAGAACCTCACCCAAATAATCTCGAGCTGGTCCAGACGGACAACCACAAACTGGCCCAATAAACCTGGCTGACATTCACAAATTGGCCGCACCAAGTATTTGAAAGTCTCTAAAAACTGGCATCCGAGAGAAAGGGAACGAGGAAACCCACCCAAATAGTCCCGAACTGATCAAGCTGGACGACCATAAGCTGGTCGAAGAAGCTAGGCTGGACGTCCGCAAATAGGCCATGACAAGTATTCGAAAGTCTCCGTTAAACGACATCTTCCCAGAGCACACTAAGAAGGAGAACGAGGAAATTCACACTCTTGGATCGAACAATTCGAAACAATCAAACCGGAAAACAACAAGCTGGGTAGGCGAGCCAGGCTGGATATCCGCATGGCTAAGCCAAACAGTCGGAAGTTTCCAAAAGTCAGTTCTCTCGCGTAAACAGGAACAGGAAACTTACATCCTGAATCATAAACGCACGTAAAGATCTCGGAAAAACAATGCTTAGAAGTAAAAGGAACATAAATGAGGCTAGCAATTTTAAATCTCACAAAGTTTTCGGAAAATAAGCGAGGCTCACACTCCCGAAAGCTTGTAAACAAAATCGTGTCTCTGGAACTTGCAAAGAAGAACGACTCAGGCCTTTCCCGAGGAGGAACTTCCACTTTCGATATTAACAGCTAAAAATGCCCCAACATTGGAGGAGATCCAAGAATCGGAAGATACGTATTTCCAAGTCGATTTCCGATACAAATAAACCACATGCCAAATCCATCTCACGACCAAATGTACCGAGATGAATCATCTCGGCCGAAGTCGAGAAAAACTCTTTGCCGAGATGAAATTCGTCTCGGCCAAGTTGGGCAAAAATCCTTTGCCGAGATGAAATTCATTTCGACCAAGTCGAGTAAAACTCGTTGCCGAGATGAAATTCATCTCGGCCAAGTTGAGTAAAATTCCTTGCAGAGATGAAATTCATCTCGGTCAAGTCAAGCAGAACCTTGCAGAGATGAAATTTATCTCGGTCAAGCAAAGCAGAACCTTGCAGAGATGAAATTCATCCCGACCAAGTCAAGCAGCACCAGCCAAGTTGAGCAATACTTCTTGCCAAAACAAGCTCTTATGTCGATTGCCGTAAACTCCATACCAGACAGCCGCAATTTAAACAACATCTTTCCAAGTTGAACTTTGTCATTTAAGCAATAAAGAAATACCAACCATCAAAACCAACAAAACCCCCAATAATGACCATCCAAGCAAGTGACGACCGCGAGATGGCCAGACAAGGGATCAACAATATCAAAGAAGAAAAATTCAATCTTCAAAACTCTCCGAAAAGATATACAAAGTTAAATCTAGGAATACAAAGTATACTTAGAGATTTCTCGGAAAGAATTCGTCCGATTGAAATAATCGACAAAGTAACAAAAATTTTAGTCGGTTCCCGACGAGAGGAAAAATTAACCACAAAGCTTGTGAATCACGGAGAACAACATAAATAATTCTCGTCATATCACATACTATTTGTTGCTGGCCACAACAAGCAAAGTTTGAACGTCCCTTCACGGACCTAAGAAAGGGATCCCACAAATCTAAAAAAGTGTGTTATATAAACAAAGGCCAGGTATATCCTGATCTAACGTGTGAAGGGTATATCCCAGATAACATTCGTATAAGTTTATCCTAGCTAGGGGCCCGTAAGTCAAAAAGTCGGATGTCTTAAAACTTGAAGTAAACTCTAGAACCCGACAGACACATGTCGGTACGCTGGTCTACAAAATCTCAGAAACATATCGCTACGCCCACCAGCTATCGGAAGATTATAAACATGTTTCAACGTAAAAAAACAGGATCATAAGACGAAACATTCACAGACCAAAAACTGGCCAAAACCTCGCGTGCAAACTCCAAAGGCGTTCCTGAAGGAGCCACCACCAGAAACGGAGAGCAAATATCAACTAGATATGTCTTAAAGATAAAAGTCTTACAGCACATCCAAACGAAATATCATACAAGGTTCGAGGAATATATTACAAAGTGGAAACTCAAAGTTCCGAACCATAAAAATACACGCAAACAGCAATCAAGGGTATTCAGGCCCTGAAGACATCCTGGAAACAAAGTTGTCGAAATCAGGATCGCTTTCGTTGGTCCCAGAAACATTAGTGACGCCGACTTCCACAGTGATCTCTCTAACGAAGGGTGGGCCAAATACGGGACAGAAAGGCTTGGAAGAAGTCAGAGAGAAGGTGTGACTTCCTCTGAGATGGGTCACGACCCTCTCGAACTCGCATGAAACTAGCTTTCTCTGCCTCGAGTGAGAATGTTTTGTCATTTGCAATCATCTTGATCAGCTCGAGGTTGGAGTTGGCTCGACTGCGACGAATCTGCCTAGAAGATATCTCGAAAAATGGGTACAACGGATCCCTTGAGGAGTGATCTGAGCAGGAGCTAAGTTATGCTCATTAGTTACCGAAGGATCAACCCATCGATTGGAAACCAAAGGACGCAAGAATCAAAGAAGCACTCGTAGACCGAGAAATAACCCGTAGGAGGACTCTTGACTCGATAATCGATTTCGGGGACTATAAACTGAACGTCTTCAGTAATCTGGCAGTTACTCCGTAACGCCTCCAGGGACTCTTCAGTCGACATAGTGGAACCCAGAACATGATCGATGAGTTTCTTTTTGGAACTAACTCTTTTCTTCGGAGGACACAAACCATCCAAAAGAACAGCCCCAGTACGCCCACACTTCCTCCGCGGTACCATTCCTAAACGCCTGTTTCACGAGTGCTTCATCGAAAACAAGAGGATCCACATCATACTTCACAGAGGTCTCGGCCGTTGCAGACGTCTGAGCATCATCTCGAGTGATTCAACTCCGATATCGGACGGTGCAGTCTCATAATAAATCAGCTCAGCCTTGACATGGACTGGAACATCTCTATTATTGCCATTCAGAAAAGAATTCACATCATATCCAAGCATTCTGCAGGATTTGACGACATATTTTCGGAACTTTTCAAACCGAAAACATAGTTTAGAGAGAGAAGTTAGAGAGAAGGGAGAGCTAACAAGAAGTGTCCAATCACTCCTGCTACTTCTTTGCGAAACAAACTCGGGAATTCACCTGACTCCCTCTCATGGGAAACAACTCCTGCAATTTGTTCAATGCGAGAGCGATCCGTGGAAAAACTCCCAAGCGCTTAACTTTCTTCCGGGAAAAACAGTTCTCCACAAAGCTTCCGAATAATAAACATTAAAAAACATCTTTAGCCCTTAACCTCACATCTAAAAATTCTAACCTCGTCGCGATCGAGCATGAAACTGACGATCTCGGGGGCTAACTGTTGGGGTCAAAACCCACACTCTCGAGATTAACGGTTAAAAATGCCTAAGCATCAGAAGAAACCTAAGAATCGGAAGATACACAATCCCGAATTAACTTCCAATTCGGATAAACTACGAACTATACCAAAGGTGCCGAGCTGAACTCACTCAAAACCGCAGGTGCCAAATGAATTCAGCGCGGTCAAGCTAAACAATCATATATGCCGAGATGAAAATCCGTCTCAGCCAAGATGAGATCAAGCATTGCGGAGAGGAAAATCCATATCGGCCAAGACGAGATTAAGCATTGCGAAGATGAAAATCCATCTCCGCCAAGATGAGATCAAGTATTGCCGAGATGAAAATCCATCTCGGCCAAGACCAGATCAAGCATTGACGAGATGCAAATCCATCTCGGCCAAGACGAGATCAAGCATTGCCGAGATGAAAATCCTTCTCAGCCAAGACGAGATCAAGCATTTCCGAGAAGAAATTTCACTAAACCATTGCCGAGATGAATCTCCACACTGCCGAGATGAATCTATACTTTGCCGAGATGAATACCCATTTTGCCGAGATGAATCTCCGTGAATTCTATGAGCCAGACTTTTAGCCATATTTCCAAGATGGAATGTTGATCATTGCCGAGCTGGACATTTTCTTCTGAGCCGAATGATCAATATTCCCGAGCTGACTTTGTGAATTTTCTGTATCACTTTCTTCAGATTAACTGAATTTAACTCCGTATTTTCCAAAATGGATTTTGTAACCTCCCAGTGGAAACTAAGTTTCGTATAAGTATTCGAACTAAAAACTATGTCTTTTGGTTTCGGAGATTTCTTCTGAAATATCGTGTCGTTTTGCGGAAAGCATCGTGCTATTTTACAGAAAACTTTGTGCTGTTTTGATAATACAAAACCATCGAGAAAGTTTTCTGTTAAAACCAAATCAAGACATTAAACTGCAACTAAACATAAGGAAGGATCAAACCGAAGGCAGAAAATTGGATCGGGCCAAATTGGAAGAGAGAAGGCTCGTGAGCCACGCCATAATTAGGTTAAAGTCGGCGCCACGGAGAAGGGAGCAACATCCCACATCGCTTAGATCTCTTTTCGAGGGGTCTGACCTCCTAGTATATATATATACCATTGTACTCAATTAAAAAGCATCCCTACCTCTCGTAAACTTATAGTTTACGGCTTAGGCATTAAACTACTTTTGCTTACGAATATTGTACGAGAAGATTATTCCACAACAAATCAATAAAATTCTTTTTACAATCTCTTTTCTCGAGTTCTTCCCCGAAATTTCGGAATCCCTAAATTTAAACGTTCTAAATTTAGTTGTATGAGTTTCAACTCCTACACTTCTTGATAGATCTTCTTGATTATCTACAGATTTTGGAGAAGCTGATAATCGTATTGATTTACTCTTTCTTTGATTTGTTCTCAGATCAGTCTGGTATAACTAGAGTGTTTTCGTTACATGCCGAGGTCATTAGCTCCTCAATATTGTTTGGAGTATTTAAGTCACCTATATTGTACTTATTGATCAGTGCATCCCTCAACTTGAAACATCTCTTGATACGATGCACACAGACCTTGTGTAGTTGACAGAATGCGTCTATGTTGTGACCTTCATTACTGGATTACATTGTGATTCCGGTTTTGCTTCACCTTATTTTGCCTTCAGTCCTTCTGAATCGCAAACGAATGTGATCTGCTTGAGTTGTTTTCTGCTCTCTTCAATTTGACCTCTCTCCTTGCGGGGCAGAACTACTAATTATCTGTGGCCCTTACAATTTTATATCGCTTTACCAGCGCTTAATTGTTTTCTTTAACTACTGCCCAACTCGCACCTCAAGAAAGTGGATCTTGGATTGTTGTTGGTTGATTGACAGTAGGGTCTTCTTTAAATCTATAATCGTACCATAAGCAATTTTTCAGAGCTGCCAAGTTAGTTTCATCATGAACCATGGGCATTCTAGCAATGACCTTCTTGAAGTTAGTAATATTAGAGAATATCTCTGAGGCATTGCAAAATTACCCAGTCCTACTCCGGTCACTGTGATCTGTATGAAGGCAGAATACTGCTTTAAAAAGCTGACCGATAGCCATTAAAAACTATCGATCGATCATTCCTTTAAACTAGTGAAGTAATTTAGAACAGAGCCGAAAAGACGTTAATCGAATAGCTTACATTGTTTGCCATCATTTTCATACTCATCGAAGTGAGACCTTCTGGTTTGTTTTCCCTTCTGGTTAGTTTTCCTTCGTTTACTAGAAGCGTAAGCTTTCCAAAGTCTTTAACTTGAATACTTTAATTCTCTCTGAAAACAGTCTTATTTGACTTGGTCCAAACTTGTGTGGGACACTATTCCTCTAACCACTAGCGTTCAGTTTTCCCTTTGGTCTGTTTCTTATGTCGAGAACGAAGGTGGAAAATCTGGTGAAGTGGGAGAGAAGTATGGATGTGATTCAGATTTTCCCCGAGAACTCGATTGTGACTTCCTTTTCCACTACTTAGTGTAATCAGACCCAATATTGTTTCAGATGAGGCAACGTATAAGGCTTCACTAATGGTGGCAGGAGTAGTTCCATTTGCCTTCAATGGTACTCTAGAGGAAGGTATTTGCATCACATTTGGAGTTACATGATCATGTATTCGTACAAATTCATAGTGTAAGTCGGTAATCACTTCTAACAAGGTCTCTTGCTCACCCATTACTTTCTCAATCTGCTGAGTAACACTAGCAATAGCTCTGCTACTTCTTTCATTATGATCTTCAGTGACCTTTTACTTTTCTTCCATGACCTGAGAGATGGAGTTATTGACCGGCAACTATTGCTTTTTTGGACTTAGAAGTGTAGATTAACCAGTTTTTTTTTTTCTAGCGCAAAATTGTTGTATTACAAAGTTCAATTTACTAAATTTTTTAATATGAATAACTTGAGGATCGGGATAGTTTAAGCACTCAAAAGAGTAGAATGACCTCTTATACAAATATCCAAAAATTAGGTGAAATGTGAAGTCAGTGCAAAGAGTTCGAATTTGAGAAAAAAATAAGAAATAAAAGGTTTTTAGTATTGATGACTTCACACCTTTTTTTATAGAATTTAAAATAGAGAAAACAAGTCGAAATAAGTAAATAAATGAGTCAAATGTGTATTTATTTCTCATTTGTTTTTTTTTATATCTTGTTTTTATATCTTGAAATAATATATTACATTCTTTAATTATTTAATTTAATTTAATATTTATTTTGGTGAATTTGGTTTACGAATTAAAGTGAAACATTTTTGAATAAATTCTTGGTCCATTTCAGAATCGGGATTGGATTTAAACCATATAGATCTAAATTTGTCCTTTCTGTCTGATAATAAATTTTTTGCTCAACTTTGCCATGGTCTTTGCACATAAACAATACCTTATTTGCCTCTAGATTTTTTTAATTATTTTATTAGCTCTGAATTTGTGGAGTGGAATTAATATCTGAACAATTGTAAACTAACGTTGTGTGCTTTCAGAAAATAAAATGATGACGTGATCATAAATTCGTCATGCTCAATGATTGTGTGTTTAAAGCTAATTGTCTAGGTTGTAGACCCATCATATGGGACACATTCCAGCCACATATGGGACTACTGAAATGTTTTTGTTTGGTCTTTTTAGGCAGTTGAGAACTTGACTTATATTTTTCAAAAGTCTGGCGGTTTTGTCTGTGGTTACAACCAATTTTTTATTATCTTTATTTTGCTTCAAGTTGCATTATTAAACAAGTTGTCTGTAGTTACAGACAAAAAATTTAAAACTTTGTTTGTGACAGTTTTGTTTATAGTCCAGGGTAGCAAATGTTGTCTATAGAAAAGTCATGAAAGCTAGGGAAGTTTTTTTTTCTGTTTTGTGAGACAGTTAATTACTTGACTTAGATATTCGAAAAGTCTAGAATTTTTGTCTGGGGTTACAACCGATTTATTATGATCTCTATTTTGCTTCAAGTTCCATTATCATCACAAGTTCAAGGCATTTTGGAATTGCTTCGTCTGTTATCACCACTAGTTGAAGATGACGATGGCTGAACAATCGGCGAAGCAACTTTGGTTTAGGGTTTTGATTTTGCATCAACCATTCGGTTTCGGTTAACCAAACGAAAACAAAACTAAAACCGAATTCATTATACCACCTTGATGATCAGTTCAATTCAGATAATCGGACCAAAACAAAAACGTAAAAACTATGGACAAACATGTAAACCAAATATATATTTAGTCCGCTTTAGTAATGAATATGACTCCGTATGATTTGAAATGAATACACATATCAAGTTGATAACCGTAGAAAAAAATCAAAAATTTATCACCATTTAAGTGTTTTTTTTGTTGTTTGCTGAAGCTTTCTCTTTCTAAATGTTTTTACTTTCTCTCTAGAATTTTTTATGAATTTTTGTCTTTTTATCAATGGTCACTTATTGTTATTCTTCTCTCTGAAATATCTGATATACATACATAATTAAGAAACACATTGAGAAAAATCATATATGGTATACACATTATTCACATATGTTAGAAATATTGTGAACTATCATGTATATTTTTTAGGGGGGTTATAGAATTACTTTTCATAATTACCGGTTAATTAAACTGGTTTTGTATGCTACTTAATCATGAGTATAAACAGACCGTAAACCAATATCTTCCACTCGCACTTGATATAAAGTACAACAAGTACAAGAGAAGTCTTATAGATGAATCTAAACTCGAAAATCATACGGTAAATAAACCATGTGACTATTGCGAATACACCTGCAACTGAGAGCTAAACTATGCAACTGTTATGGATACATACTTGTTACAACCCTAAGAAAACTATTTGCATATTAGTATGCCTCGATGTTCCTCAAACTTATTTGCGTTTTATATCGCTCATAAAATTCTCACTCCTAAAGTATATATTAGACTTTTTTACATCATTACTTCACTATATCCAAATTTCAATTGAATGTTATAATCACTGACCAACAAACACATATGTCAATATAAAAATAAATTGCTTTCCCTTCCATAATCATGTTCATCAGTTCCAAACTAACTGCGTTTGTAGCATGTCTTATAAAGCTAATTGTTCCATCACTGCCGGAAAACATACTTACGTAACAAACATTAGTTTTTCTCTTCAAAAACATAGCTGAAGGTTCACATGAAACATTGTAACCATAATGTTTATAGGAACTCACAATGCGAAGAATATGGATTAAAATAAAATAGCCAGCTGCTTCCTAAATAATCATAAATAGCAAATGAGGTATGACACACATGTCATAGTGGTGTCATAGTGGTTAACTCTTACCTCAAGAGCATATGTTAATTGGATATACTACTGTGGATCAAGCTACTATCAGTTCGCTTTTTATCACATAATTATGTACTTATCCAGCTCTGACAAATATTCAAAATTGTTCATGTGAGTGAACAAATAATCTGAAGAAATTGTTCAGGTGAGTGAACCAATCTACAACTTTATGACACTTCTTAACATTTATATGATGAAAAGTAAAACTATAACATTGTACATGATGTTTAAAATATGTTTTGATATATATTTATATAAAACATCCGACATAGATATAATATCAAAGGACAAAGCTTCATTAGTACATTGTACATACACCAAATTCAACGCAAACCTAAAACTTGAACATGACAAAGATAAAAATCTCATGGGTTTAGTAAACCGTTCAGCTACCATTATATGTTTTAGATATGTACTAAAGGACAAACTCTTTCTTTGCCACAATATGCATTACAAAATTATGTTTCATTTCAATGTTATTTGCCCTTCATATAAGCAATACAAGCTTGATTAGGACAATAACTAGGGGGCAAGAAGCTTTTGCTGTGACTTTTAAGTTTTGTAAGAATCTCCTCAGCCATACACTATCCTGAACTAATTATGAGAATACAATAAACTTAGTCTCCATCCTGGATAAAGCTGCACAAGATTACTTTTTGCTACTCCAAGTAATATTACCATCACTCAGCAAGAAAGCATATCCTGAAGTTAATCTACATTCATCCAGATCGCTAATCCAGTCAGCATCTGCATACCCCATCAATTCTAGTTCTTCTCGTATTGCACTATTCCATTTAGCTGAGTATTTAACTGATATAGGCTCTAAGTTATCATGCAAAGAAACCATGAAAACTTCCCCTTCAATCTCGAATTGACGTCCAGGAATTCTACCACAGTCACTTCTACACACCTCACTCTTGTAATTCTTTTCTAGAAGAATAATTAACCAATATATTTCTCTCCCATTAACTTGAGATAGTTCATGAGAACTTTCACCAACTTCGACATATTTGTTACTTGAAGAAGCCCTAGTTGGATAAACCATCTCCTTAAGATTGAATTCGCTATCAATCTCTCCCCTGCAAGAAAAATCATTTTCTAAGAATGCCACATCTCATGATTCGGTTTCTGGTACATGTCCATCTGATTGTTCTGCGGTAAGCACACTACGCTTAGAATGCTCAGAACATTTCCTTTATGGCCAAATTTTCCATGAGGATGTAAAGTATCACAAACAAATGCTGCATAACCCCAAAGTCTCAGATGGATTACGACGTTTTTTTTTTCCTTTCCCTAATTTATATATAAGAACTAGAAGTCAGTAATGCATCCCCCCAATACGGAACTGAAGGTTAACTTCTGCCATCATAGACCTACCATCTCAAGAAGGGTATGATTTTATTTACACTAAACTAATTTGTTGTGGTGTATAGGGGATAGCCAATTGTCCAAAAATAATATTTTCATGATACAGTCTCTCAAACTGTTCAGATAGATATTTTCGGCCTCAATTTGTTCTTAAACACTTGATTGTCATCTCCAGCTTAGTTTCGACCAAGGTGATATATCGTCTAAAGCACAATGGCACTTCTAACTTATGAGAAATTAGGTACACATACCCTAATGGAGTGAAATCATCTATAAAATTGATCAAATATGAGGCCCCATGCCTCGTTCACATATCGTCGGACCACAAATGTGTGAATGAACTAATTGCAATAAAAGTTCAGCTCTAGTTTCACATTACAAATGGTTTCCTTATTACTTTTCCAGCTAAACACGGTTCAATGTGTCAAGATCAAGATATTAGCGAGTGAGCGAAGAAGGCCTTCTATAGCCAGTATATTCATTCGATCAACACCAATATAGCCAACTCTATAATGCTATACATTTATTCCAACATTATTAGAACTTGTGATATATGAAAAAATGATCAACATTACTACTTGTAATGATTGTAGTACAATCAAGTACAATGAAACTATCACAAGTATAATTTGAACCAAAGAACACAAACCCTAGAGAATAAATACATATCCAGAAGTTCAAATCAAATCCTATGCTGGATTGCTTAATCCCCGAGCGGGATTGGTAAATCCCCAGCTGAAATGCTGCACACATCCAAGTTGGAATGCTGCACATTCCCGAGCTGAAATGGTAATCATTCCCTAGCTGGATTGTCTGAACATCCAAGCTAGTTTATCAATATTTCGAGCTGTCTTCGTGAATTTTCTGAAATGCTTTCTTCCGATCACCCGAACTTGACTTCATCTTTTCCGAGCTGGATTTCAAAACCTCCGAGCTGGAAAGTATTTTTTGTCCAACTCTCTTATTACTCTGTCTTTTGCCTTTGAAAATTTTCTTCTGGAAAACATCGTGTTGTTTTACAGAAATTTTGTACTGTTGTATAGAAACTTCCTGATTTTTCGATTTTAAAAATTGTCGAGGAGTTTGCACATAAAAACCAAGTCAAGACATTAAATCGTGATTAACCGAAGGAAGGATCAAACCGAAGGCAGAAGACAAGATCGGGGCAAATTGGAAGAGAAAAGACTCACGGGCCAGGCCAGCTCAGCTCAAAGTCCCACATTGCTAAGAATTCCTTTCGAAAATTCAAACACCTTAGTATATATAGATACATATGTATAGACTTTCAGAGCATCCCTTCTTCTCGTATTTTACGGTTTAGGCATCCTTACAAGTATTGCACGAACAGCTTGTTTGACAATAAGTCAATAAAATATTTTCACGATCTATTTTCTCGAGTTCTTACCAGAAATTTCGGATCCATAAATTTAACCTTTCTAAATTTAGTTGTGCGAACTCCCACAATTTAGCGTAGTCTGTGGGGACTCAAAAATTTACTTACTCTTAAGAGAGAGAGATTATGATCTCGAGAGAGATGGCTTTGGACGGGGATGGGCGCACGGAGACGGCGGAAACTCTTGGGGAAAACCCACAGCTAAAGATCGTAGGCGGCACGGAAAATAGCTGAAGCTCCGATTGCGGTTTAAAGACCATGACGGAAGCTCTGCAGAAGAAGAGAACCTGGAGAAGTTGAATATCTCCCTGACTCAACAGCTGGAGTTGCTGCAGAAGGAAGGTGAAACTCGTCTCAGGAGAAACACTCTAGAAGCGAACCCTAATAGAGAATGGCACCTCGAATTTGAAAATCCCTGTGATTCACCAAGGATCCCTCCAAGGTGAACAGTTCAACAAAACAACAAGCAAACCCCAGCGGTGCGGAGAACTCTTCCTCCATTACCACCACCACTCCGTTGAGCCCCACAAGGGATCGAACAAGCTAGCAGATCCTCCTTGAATAGCGTCTCGGAAAATAATGCCAGAAAAAAAGAGACAACTCTTTTCCTCAAGATCTCATCCAAGAACAACTCGAAGATGGAGAGATCAGAGGTGAACAGGATCCCCTGACTCACGTCCGAGAACTCTCGGAAGAACATGAGAACAAGAAGCCGAAGATCGAAGGATATCAGCCCGGCCTACGTTGAATGAAATCCGAAAGGAAGGAAAGATAAACTCGATGAGTTGCGAGAGCAACTAATCTAAGTCCGAGATGAGATGAAAATCGTAAGATCCTAAATCCATCAAACAACTAGCTCGGCTCCGGAGACAGATCGCTTTCTCGAGGAAATACAGAAGACTCTGGTCACAACACAGATCACTAGGGCTAAACATTCCGACCCCAAAAAGACAAAGGTTCCTCACTGACAGGACCACAGATCCAAAGGCTCATATGATAGCTTTCTATATCGCGATGGGCAGAGCCAAGTTTAAGAACGAAGAAAAAGACGATGGCTTCTGCCTTTTGTTCGTAGAGAACCTAAATAGAGCCGCACTAAAATGGTTCTCCCGCGTGGAACAAGACTCTATTGATAACTTGGGACAGCTTTCTCCGGCTTTCGTAAAAAAATTACTCAATATTCATTGATTTAGATATATAATTCAAAAATCATATTACCATGGAGGCCCAAGTTTTGGCAGACTTCTTGACAGAGCTCCCATCTACGGACCAAGTATGTGAAGAAGATGATAAAACCAGGAAGTTGTTGATGGATCTTCATCCAGACAAGGTTCAGGGATTTGCATTCGGCTTGAAACTCCAACCGGGGAAATACTAGAACAGTCGTTTCAACTCCTATTCCAAGCTTTGAACAATTAGGCAGAATATGAAGTATTTATTGCAGGTCTCCGCATCGTGCTCGGCATCAGAGCCGAAGTAATAATCACTTACTGCGATTCCCAGTTAGTGGTAAATCAATTTGCATGGTAATACGAAACAAAAGACCCGAGGGTGGAAACATATCTTGCTATCATAAACCGTTTAGCAAAGAAATTTTAAAAGTTCGAGCTGGTCAGAATCCCAAGAGGAGAAAAACCCTGAGCAGTTGCACTCGCATCATTAGCGTCGACGTCAGACCCAAACCACAGAAGAGTTATTCCGGTAGAATCCATTGAAAAGCCCAACATAACTTTGAAAGAAAAAGTTTTGTGGTGACAAGAGCACAAGCTAAAAAAAGAGGTGATTCTTCGAAAGAACTAAAAGTGATGCCATATAAGAGAAAGCAAAAGGCACCAAAATTGATAGATGTACCTGACGAATATCAACCGGAGAACATCCCAGAGGAAGTACCGGAAAAAGAACCAGAGGCACCTCGCAAAGAGATTGGCCATAATGCCCCAATAGCCGACCCTATAGCTAGCACCGAACACGACCAAGCGGAATTGGAATCACCACCAGATCCCGAACGTAGAATATCAACAGAGGCAGATCATATTCCCACTGGCGATTGGGGGGCTGATTGTCGGGAGGAAATAAAGAAGTTTGTACAAACAGGAGAGCTCCCAACGAACAAGTGGCAAGCTCGCAAGCTGAAAATCACCAGCGCGAAATACTGTGTGATTAAAAATTCCTTGTACAAACGGGGGGTGAGTGACCCGTACCTCTTATGTATCCACGGACCCAAGGTGGAGAACATAACAAATGAGGTTTATCAAGGTCTCTCTGCGAATCATTCCTTGGGCCGAGCCATGGCGTTCGAGATAAAAAGAAGTGGGTATTTTTGGCCTATTATGATCACTAACTGTGTAAAGTACGCGTAACGATGCAATAAATGCCAAATACAAACTCTTTAATTCACCAACCTTCAGAATTGTTGTCTTCAATTACGCTTCCATACCCTTCATGTGATGGTCGATAGGCATAATCCGACCGATGCACCACTCAACCAGAGGAGTACAAAATTTACTCGTGTTAACCGATTACCTTTCTAAGTGGATTAAAGCTGAGGCTTACGTGAGCAGCAAGGATTCGGGGGTAAAAACATTCATGTGGAAGAATATCATATGTCGCCACGTTGTTCCTTACAAAATCATCACTGATAATGGATCACAATTCGT
The DNA here is from genome assembly GCA_900108845.1 of Iljinskaea planisiliqua. Lineage (NCBI taxonomy): Eukaryota > Viridiplantae > Streptophyta > Magnoliopsida > Brassicales > Brassicaceae > Iljinskaea > Iljinskaea planisiliqua. The sequence goes on along the minus strand of FNXX01000033.1, from coordinate 169,870 downwards.
ATCAAAAAAATTCGAAGACTTTTGCACAACATGGGGGATAAGAAGAAGCTATTCAATGCCAAGATATGTACAGGGGAATGGTGAAGCCGAAGCAGCGAATAAAGCCACCCTCATCAAGTTAAAGAAAAGACTGAATCAACACAATTGTGGTTGGTATGATGAACTTCAGCAAGTCCTTTGGGCGTATGGAACCACACCTCAAAGATCTACATGAGAAACACCATTCTCGTTAGTATAAGGGATGGAAGCTGTTGAACCTGTCGAGCTGGATGTTCCCGGGCTCCGAAGAAACGAGCTATCCAAAACGAAGACTGTAACTCCATAATGATGGAAGATGCGTTGGATACGATTGACGAACGACGTGATCAGGCTCCAATCTGACTCAAAAACTATCAGAAAGCAATGGCTAGGAACTATAACCCATAGTTGAAAAACTAGCCTCTAAAGGTTGGAGACCTCGTCCTAAGAAATGTTTTCGACAATTACCAAAGAAGAAGGAGGAGGAAAGCTAGGGACTAAATGGGAATGCCCTTATCAAGTAACCGAAGTCTTTCGCAATGGGGTGTATCGCCTTAAAGAGTCAAAAGGATACCCAGTCCTGAGACCTTTGAATGTAATCAATCTTTAAGAAACTTTACGTTTGATTATGTAACAGATGTTAGAAAAGCGAACTACGAATTGGCTTGATCCCATTTTGGGTACGTAGGCAGCTCAGTGAAATGAGTTCAGCTATTTTATTTATTATTTGTATCATTCCCTAAAACCAAAGGAGCCGAGGAGGCATAAAAAACCCGCTAAAATGTTAAAAGTAATATCGAAAAACTGAGGTTTAGTACATAATGCGGAGGATTAAAAGTTCATCACTCTAACAAACAAACAAGTACGAACGAAGTAAATAACAGCTCGCTCGGATTTCCCCAAGGATTTAGAGGAAGACTCCACCACGATCACTCTGTTACCGTTGATTTCCTCCTCTCTTGCAACAAACAAACCGGTGCTTGTTGAAAACCTAACCAAAAAAAATGCGGAGATATTATGAAGGCAGGTAAAAAAAGGAAGACAATGAGCAAAATAGCCCTCTTTAATAATCCCTTCTCAAGAAAGTCGCCGCATGCTTCTTGGTCATTCTTCCCTAAAGAATAAATGAATTAGGGACAAAGAACCCAGAGGGGTTCAAACCCGTCCCAAGAAAGAAACACCGGGGACCCAGGAGAAGGGCAACCGAAAGCACAAGAGGAGGTTGGTTTATCGCTAGCCATAAAAAAACACCCACAAAAATAAATAGGAAGAATTTATGAGTAAAGCACTAATTCCAGAAAGGATTAAATATCACAAAAACAATAAAGAGGCTATCAAATCGACAAGCACGGCTAAAAGATTTCCTTTGGATTTTAGATTAGACGGTTATGATTCGCAAGTTAGAAAGTAATAAATTACTTTCGTGTATTAGGAAAATAATGATAAAACCATCCAATCGACGGCCCCAAAGTGAGCTTAATGAGGCCCAATGAGAACATGTTTCCTAAAATAGCCCAAGGTGTTAATCATATACGAGGACCGGCTTGCATAAAAGCGAAAGGTCGCAATCCATAAGCCGAGTTCTGTGCTTGCGATTGGAGATCCGAGGGTTGACCAAAATAAGTTTTTCCTTTAAAAACGGTGTGAGGTCTGATCAACCTATCTCCTATGCATTATCAAAAGAAAAATGATGATAAACATAATCCATTCAAATTTTTATCAGAGTTTGCAAACCCGATGAACATTCTTATAAAATTCCCAAACTAAAAAAAGGAACAACCAAATTTAATAGTTCTTCAAATTCAAACCCATCGGGTTTACAAAAGTAAAACGAATAGTCAGGACATGTTCCTAGAAAAAGAAGATTGAGCGAGATACGAGCACACTCGCCAAAACCTTCAAGGAGCTTCGCTATCTGGCGGAATAGCACCAGCGTGAATATCCTTAATTGTTATAATATCTGAAGCTAGCCACGGAAGAGCTTCGGTGTCGGACAAACCTCCAAGGTGGAATCCTGGCCGCGAATATCTGCAATCTAATCCGTACCTAGCATATGAAAGTTCGAGCCAAACTGGTTAAAACTTACCATAAAAATGGGTTGGGGACCGAAGTAAGGCAAAAAGGTTAAACGAACTGACTAACTGGAGGAGAGCTCGCAACAGCCGAGTCAAGATCTCAACTTGGAAAAGGTGGGGAGTCCGTAAAGCACGACGCGAACTGCTGTAGATTTAAGTCAGACTTCGGTAAAAAGTGTCAAGTTCACCTTTATGACCCAGAAGCTCGGTATCAATGCTCACCCCTTCCTCTTCAAGAGTAGTTTCCCCTTGCTTAAGTGGAGAGATCAACCCTTTGTTGCTCCGAAGCTCGGAGATAGCAGATGAGAGATGATTCCTGCTGGCTTCAGTTTCAAGGAAATCATAAACTTCATGAAAGAGGTCTTGGCCTAATCTCCTAACTTCATTTCTGGCCTTATAAGTGGATTTCTCAAGATCGCGTTCCCAAAGCTTGGTGAGGGAGTTTTGTTTCGAGGTCAGCTCCTCGAGGGTCCCTTTGACCTGATGCAGTTCAGATTGAAGTTTGGTACGCTCACCCACCAATTCGCGAATCCGAACATCACATGCCTCCACCATCTTTTTGGCATCATGAAAAGCATGCTCAATTATTTTGGCTCGCTCTAAACGCTCAAGATTATCGCTCGCCGCCTTCTTCATGCTGCTGTTATTTATCTCAAGCTCTTTAATCCTCTTCGAGGAATCTTTGAGGCACTCATTTAGATCAAAAACGTAAGGTTCAAGATGCAAGATAACACCATTTACCTCTATTTCAGCCAGTATAAAAAAAAGCTATACCTTGAGTAAGGAGGGCAAACAACCATTGAATGTAAAGAAAAAATAGTAATAATATTTGACCTGAGCAGAGTGGTTTGCGTGACAGATATACGCATCATGGACAAAGCTTTGCCACTTTGGAAATTTCAGGAGCTTTTACACTTTCGAACCGCCAAAGCCCCTAAAGATGTACCTAACAATATCCAGATCTAGAAAATTTAGTCTTAATAATTAAATCATGGAAGAAACCCAAAAGACATAGCGTAAGGAAACCTGGAGGATAACACTAACCTTGTGGGGACCTATTAAAAGCAAGTAGCAAGCTACCACTCCCATTGGGTGGAGATCTCCTGGGAGTGTGGGCACTAAAAGGCGTCTCCCGAGGAGCAGTGACACTTCCATGACCTGGTCCTCATTGTTTTAACGAGCAGCACAAGAATGTGCACCGGGAGATCCGCAGGATTGCTAGCAACCCCCCCCCAACACAAATTTTCTTCTCTACAAAGGAGGACGTAGAATCGTAGGCTTTTCTTTTCCTGTGAACCTTGTCAGGGGACGAATCAACGTCGAGAGAGGAGTCATTCATGTCCAAACCGGAAGAGGGTTAATTAGTGGTGCCAATCAATTTTGAAGAGACATCGTCAACCAAGGAGACCTTCCGTTGAGTGATAGAGGAGACGAAACTGTGCTGCTCCTTTTCCCTCGCCTTCAAGGCTAGCTTCCATTCACGATAAGACTGCCTGGGAATGGCTTTGTCCTCAGCAGGCGGATCCAGGTGTTTGGTCTTTCCCATTCTCACTTTTAAACACCCGTGCTGAATGCGTTTGATATATCATGGTTTTTATGGTTTTTAAGCATGATATAAGTTGTGTTTATAGAGTCTATTTAGTGTTTTTGGAGTCTTTTAGAGTCATTTGCAAGTTTTGCTATGTTAGGGGCTTAATTGGAGATTATGAATCATTCTGGAGTTAATCAGGAAGTTGTGCTGAAGAATTCATGTCAATGACCACTTTTGGAGTTGGTGTCGGTCGACACCAATCAGACAGACAAATTCCACGCCAGTTTTAAAATTTTAAAGAAAAAGAAAATTTACCCAGAAGTTTCCATTATTTGCAAATAAGTCCGTGTTCGAGTTTTTAGGCTATTTATAAGATTTTAAGGTCATTGTTTTAGACCTAAGCTTTATTTTATTTGAGAGAGATTTGTAGCAGAATTTTGGAGAGAAGAATTCAGACTCCTTCAGAGAAAATTCCGAACTGCTTATATTCTATATTAAATTCTTTTATGCAATCTTATTCAATCATGTTTATTATTTCAATCTCCATGTCTGACTAGTTTGCTAGTTAGGTTTAGGGTTTCTCAATAGGGATTTGATGGTTTGTTAAGTTGATTGGTTAATTAAGGATTCTGGAACACTAGTTCTTTATCTAGGGTGTAATTAATGCTTGATCTGAACTGGCAAGTTAGATTATTGATCATAGGTTGATTCTCGCAATGAAAGGTGGTTAATTAGCTAGGAAGAACTCTAGGTGAGCAAATTGTCCATTCGCAAAGGAATTTGGTTTGGAGAATTTGTGAACAAATCGAACATGCAATTATTGCATGTTTAGACTTTAGAATTCACAAAGAAATTTGGTTTTCTAGGTTGCTAGACATAGATAGTTTTCGCAGCGACGGCTGGTTAACTTTATCATTGTGTTTCGAGTTCTAGAACATAGCAGAACGCTGATTGACTGATTAGCTTGCATTCCTAATATCCTGAGAATTCCCTGAGCCTGACGTTTTTCCCATCTGATTTACAACTGATTTTACTGCATTGCTTTTATTACATTACTTCTTGTTTAGTTTAATTTGAAAACCAATAATCTATTGTGTGATCTTGAGGCTCTGTGGAATTCAACCCCTAAGTACTATAATCGATCTCTTAATTTGGAGTGTAGCTATAGGGTATCTTTGAGCATATCAAATTTTGGTGCCGTCGTCGGGGACTCATCGATTCGCCATTTGATTAGGTGTATAATTTAGTCTGGACATTTTTGTTTTTTTTTTACTTACATTGTTCTTTCTCTTTTCTTGTGTTTCAGGTGCATGCATAACCACAATACCAGAAGCAAGAAAGAGACTCAGCTTGTGAATCTTACGAATTAGGAGTTGAGAGAGTTAGAACGTACAAACCGCAAAGCAAAGAAAACAGCAGACATGAGGCGAACAATCATTCGACCTGATGCTGCTGGAGTCTTACGAGACCAAGAGGGTCACACTTACAATGAAGATGAGGACCAAATCGACGATCATGGGAATGTCATCCCAGAAGACGCCCAACTTGTAACTGCAGCTGTTGCGCCACCTGCTCGAGGAAGGACACTTTCTGATTTCAACAGACCTGATCAGCTAATAGGTCTGCAATTCGTCCTCCTCATTTCCAAATGAATGACTTTGAGCTGAAACCTGCATACTACACTCTTGTGGGTCAGCATCTCTTTCATGGTCTTCCTCATGAACATCCCGTGGATCACATTGAGAAGTTTGAGGATTTGGTGACAAGCATCAAGTTAAATGGTGTTTCTGAGGATTATCTGTTCTGCAAGTTGTTCTCATACTCTCTTGTTGGGGATGCAGCTTATTGGCTCAAGCAATTGCAGCTAGGTTCTTTGACCTCTTGGAATGATACAAAGAATGCCTTTCTCAACAATTTTTTTGATGATGCAAGGTTTGAGGAGCTAAGGACAAAGATTTCTACATTCTCTCAGGGACCTGCTGAAGCGTTCAAAGCTTCTTGGTTGAGGTTCAGAGCATACCAGAGGGATTGCCAGACCATGGCTTCAGTGATGTTCAGCTGCTGGGTATTTTCTTCAGAGGCATAGATTGGAGGTACCAGATGGCTTTGGATGCTGCAAGTGAAGGAAACTTCAATACCAGAAGCCCAGAGGAAGCAAAAAGCTTATTGAAAACATGGCATCTAGCAATAGTACCAAAAATGCAAACTATGATAGGAAGAGGCTGGCTGGAAACATGGAAGGTGCTCAGAGTGCTGAAGTGAAAGCAAAACTTGATTTTATCCACAATCTCCTTGTGGGAAAGAAGCAAGTTCAATTTCCTGCAGAGGTTGAAACCTTTGAACCAGAGGAAGATGATGTAAATTTCATCAATGGAGTTGGGTTTCAGGGTCAGATATTTGGAAATCAGCAAGGTTATGGTTCTTCTTACCAGAAGCCTTTTCAGAACAACAACTTCACAAGAACTTATGGTTCTTCTTCTTACCAGAAACCTGAACAGAGTAGCAAGATGGAGTCTATGTTGGAGCAGGTTTTGGAAGGTCAGACAAAGATGACTGTGAACTTCAATGGGAAGCTGGATGTTTTGTATACTGACTTGAATGGGAAGATTGAGTCTTTGGGTGCTCATGTTAAGAAGGTGGATATTCAGGTTGTTCAAACTGTTGATTCCATAAAAAGGCAAGAAGAATTTCTTCCAGGAAAGACTGATATCAACCCAGGTCATAATGTTAATGCCATCATGGTGATAAGTGAAGAAAAATTTGTGGAGTCTGCAGACTTTGATGAAGAATTTGGAGCCACAGACCTGGTGTCGGTCGAAACCAAGGAGGAGTGTTAGTCGACACCAACCAAAATTCTCGACAAATCGAGTCGTGACGAACGGTTGTCGATCATGCTGGTCGACACCCAGAAGGTGTGTCAGTCGACACCAGCGAAAAATCGATGTACTTCGACACAAGTTTTGAGTATCGAGCGACACCAGATGAGGGTGTCGATCGACACTTGACCTGTATATTTCAATTTCCGTCAGAAGAGCATGCTGATCGTCCCAAAACACCATTACCTACTGAAGAGAGGGCCTACAAACCCAAGAAACCTTACCCGAAGCCCAAAATGTATAAACAAGAGGTGGAAGAGGCCAGATGCAAGACAATAATGGACAATGTGCTGATTGAGATACCATTGGTTGATGCAGTCAAACTTTCACCTCTAATTAGGAGGTATGTTAAGAGGATGGTTGTGAATGGTGTAAGTCCTAAGGAAGCAGCTTTGCTCACAAAGGACATCAGTGCAATCCTCTTGAAAAAGACAGTATCAAGGAAAGAGAGGAAGGTGAAAGTCTCTGAACAGGGCAGTGCTATGATTCAGAGTAGAATTCAAAAAACGCTACCTGACCCAGGGAGTTTTGTGCTAGACTGCTCCATCTCAACAGGAAGGTTTCCTCACTCTCTCTGTGACCTTGGCTCAAGCATTAACCTGATGCCTTATTCTGTTGCTGTAAGACTTGGGTTGACTGACTTCAAGCCTACAAGGATTCATCTTATCTTTGTTGATCGTTCTAAAAGGATTCCAGAAGGTGTCTTAGAGGATGTTCCACTCAAGATTGCAGGCTGAATGATTCCCACTGACTTTGTGGTTTTGGAGTATGGTGAAGAACCTCAGGATCCTCTTCTACTAGGGAGATCCTTCTTAGCTACAGCTGGTGCCATTATTGATGTGAAAGAAGGGAAGATAAAGCTGGATTTGGGAGATATGGTAATGGATTTTGACATGGACAAGCTCAGGAGGAAACCTACCATTGATGGACAAACCTTTTCTGTCCAGACTGCCATGGATGAGGACCCAATCGAAGAACATCCAGATGACATTACTGCTAGGTATGCCAAAGAGCTGGAGGCTAGTGGGCAAGAGAACATGCTGGTTGTTCAAGAGAAATTTTCTGAAACTTCTGAGAAAGCTGCTAGGATTGAGGATTGGAGTGGAGATCATCTATTCAGGACTAGGCTCAGAGATGAGGGTCCAGCAAAAGACAAGTTGTTGGAGGAAGAAGTTTTTGTGATGGAGGCAAAGATTGCAGAGATAAACTGCAGAAAAAGTGCAGAAGTCCGAGTTCTAGGTTCAGTACCGGTCGACACCACTTTGGTGTTGGTCGACACCCTTCTCAGCACGACCCCGATACATGAAGATGTGATGTCGGTCGACACCCTCCACAAACCATCCCAAAAACGACCAAAATACAATGTTTTCGAGGCGGTTCTAGTCCTGCAGGACCGTCAACTGTTGTTAAACAGAAAGTTACACCTCTCCCACCCCAGAAGCCTCCAACAAAGCAAATGTAGGCACTTCCTGTTCCAAATTCTAAACCTCCTGATCTCATCACTAAGAACTTTTAAAGTGCAAAAGCTGTTTCACACTTATGCAAGTCACGAGATTCTCGTAGAAAGCTTAGTGTTTCTTTTGATGTTTCTGCAGAAAAAAGAAGTATCCCACCCACACATAAGTCTCACCTTGCTGCTGATCCTCACTTCCTTGGTATATCTCATGCACCTAATGCTTATACACCACCTTGGATGATGATGTGTTCTTCACGGAGGCATTCACTGCTACTATCTGATCCACCTGATCTCTGCTCCCCGACACAGCCAAACTAATGACTGAAAAGAAGCGCTAAGTGGGAGGCAACCTATTTTAGGTAGGATTTTATTCGAATTTCATTTGGTCTTTACAAACTTTTCTTTTTTTTTTCTTGTGTCAAAAAAAAAATAAAAAAAAAATAAAAGATTGCAAAGACATCAAAGGAGCAAGGAGCCGACCTTGGTGTCGATCGACACCCTGTGTGAGTGTCAGTCGACACCCCCTCTGTAGGTAAGTATTCTTGACCTTGTCTTTGTTTGTTTGTATGTTTTTACTTTGGTTTCTTTCTGATCCTATGGCTTGATAACACTGAGGACAGTGTTACTTAAGTTTGGGGGAGGAAAATACTGATGTATTTTGCTTTGTTTTGTTTTGTTTTGAATTAGTTGTGTCGTTTTATTGACTCAAAATTTAGTTCGGAACTATGAGCTATTCTTGGAACAAGCTGTTTTAGCAATCACTTTAGTGACCATTCTTACAGCCATTGACAGAAGATCCAACTAAAAGGAAATTCCAAAGGTAAATTGATCTACCAATTTTCCCATATTTGTTTGAGTGTTTGAATGATCCAAAGCTGCCCTACGCATAATGAACTTAATTTCTCTCGTCTTTGGGCTTAGTATACTTTGAATCGAATTCCTTGTTCAATTTTGATAAGATTAGTCTGTGATTATGGTTTCCCTCTCTCTTCCCTTCAAATAAAAAAAGAAAACAAAGGATATAGGTTGAAAAGAAGTGAAACGAGAAGTTGGCAGAAATCCTGTTAGTTCTTGTGTCTCATGGAAGCCTATCTAAAAAAATATATAAACAGTCAGTCGATAAAAATAATAAAATGATACCCTAGTGGGGAGAAATCGGCTGACTGGAAGTGAGAAAAGGGAGAGGAAAGAAACCAGAAGCAGGCTGTCTACAAAATCAGATACTTGAATGAGTAAGAGTCCATGTATCATTTGATCGATATTCGCTCGATGAGACTGCACTTAAAATTTAACAAGGTCAGCAATGGTGATTTTGGATATCTCTTATGGATTGTGGGTTGGTATGGGGATGGTTGGTAAGCCTGCGGAAAAGTAATGGAGGTTTTATCTAAAGTTGGTGTTGTTTGAAGTGGCTTAAAAAAGTGTTGGTTGATTCAATATTCTAAAGGATATGTGAGTTCCTATATTTTCAAACCTCTTTCATAGGTTTAGTTCTAAGTTTTGCTTGAGGGCAAACAAAAGCTAAATCTGGGGGAGTTGATATATCATGGTTTTTATGGTTTTTAACCCTGATATAAGTTGTGTTTATAGAGTCTATTTAGTGTTTTTGGAGTCTTTTAGAGTCATTTGCAGGTTTAGATACGGTCGGGGCTTAAATGGAGATTATGGATCATTCTAGAGTTAATCAGGAAGCTGTGCTGAAGAATTCAAGTCAGAGACCACTTTTGGAGTTGGTGTCGGTCGACACCAATCAGACAGACAAATTCCACGCCAGTTTTTAAGTTTTGAAGAAAAAGAAAATTGACCCAGAAATTTCCATTATTTGCAAATAAGTCGGTGTTCGAGTTTTTAGGCTATTTATAAGATTTTAGGGTCATTGTTTTAGACATAAACTTTATTTTATTTGAGAGAGATTTGTAGCAGAATTTTGGAGAGAAGAATTTCGACTCCTTCAAAGAAGATTCAGAACTCCTTCTATTCTATATTGATTTCTTTTATGCAATCTTATTCAATAATGTTTATTGTTTCATTCTCCATGTTTGAGTAGTTTGCTAGTTATGTTTACGGTTTCTCAATAGGGATTTGATGGTTTGTTAAGTTGATTGGTTAGTTAAGGATTCTAGAACACTAGTTCTTTATCTAGGGTGTGATTAATGCTTGATCTGAACTGGCCAGTTAGAATTATTGATCATAGGTTGATTCTCGCAACGATAGTTGGTTAATTAACTAGAAATAACTCTAGGTGAGCAAATTTTCCATTCGCAAAGGAATTTGGTTTCGAGAATTTGTGAACAAATCAAACCTGCAATTATAACATGTTTAGACTTTAGAATTCGCAAAGAAATTTGGTTTTCTAGGTTGCTAGACATAGATAGTTTTCGCAGCGACGGCTGGTTAACTTTATCATTGTGTTTCGAGTTTTGGAACATGGCAGAACCTTGATTGACTGATTAGCTTGCATTCCTAATATCCTGAGAATTCCCTGAGCCTGATGTTTTTCCCATCTGATTTACAGCCGATTTTACTGCATTACTTTCATTACATTATTTCTTGTTTAGTTTAATTCGAAAACCAATAATCTAGGGTATCTTTGAGCATATCAACGTTCAATCGTGAAGGAGTTCCAAATGACTGACCCTTCAGATGTGCCGAAAGCCCTAGAATCCCTAATCTGGATGGGTTCTAGAAGCTCCACCACACTCAGGGTATAACCCACCTCAGCCACCAACATGAAGCTGCATATAACGGAGTGGACGTAGTTCGGTACCATCTGGGGCAAAGAATTCCTAGATGAGCAAGATAGAGGATTAAGACCTCCGACAAAGGAAAAAATAGACTGCAACCGTATAGGCGCACATGTACTCTTTTCTAACGGTTTCTGGCGATTCGCCAGGCCCGGAAGAACAAACTTAAATTCTGGATGAATTCTACAATGGGTCCATAGCCGGTTCAAAGAAAAAGAAGTGGAGAGGGTAGGATAATGGGTGCCATAATTATCCACTGGCTGTGGCAGTGCTGGCAGGAATGAGGGCTTCGTCATGTGGTGGTGAACAGTCACATTCGACACAAGCAGGACCAATAGAAATATCCATTTTAACAAGCTAAAACAGTCACAGGTTCTCCCGAGTAGACGTCTGGTGAAGTTTGCTTCATTAATTGGCAATTGCAAAAGTAACCCGGGAGAGTAGACATCATTTGGAGTCTACTTGTTAGACTTCATAGAGAAGTCTACACCGTAATGATTTTATTAAAGTTGTAATTATAGCATATTTATAACAAATTTTTTAGATTTTCTTGTTCATGCGTTTGTTTTAACCTACCTACTTGCTTGTGTGTGAGTTTCACAGGTTTATTTGTTATATGCATTGCTGAATCTGTTTTCTTGTTTCATATTGCAACTAGATCACTAATAGTAGACGTCATTTGGAGTCAACTCGTTAGACTTCATAGAGAAGTCTACTCCGTAATGATTTTATTAAAGTTGTAATTATAGCATATTTATAACGAATTTTTTAGATATTCTTGTTCATGTGTTTGTTTTAGCCTACCTACTTGTTTGTGTGTGAGTTTCACATGTTTATTTGTTATATGCATTGCTGAATCAGTTTTCTTGTTTCATATTACAACTAGGTCACTAATAGTAGACGTCATTTGGAGTATACTCGTTAGACTTCATAGAGAAGTCTACTCCGTAATGATTTCATTAAAGTTGTAATTATAGCATATTTATAACGAATTTTTAAGATTTTCTTGTTCATGCGTTGGTTTTAGCCTACCTACTTGCTTGTGTGTGAGTTTCACATGTTTATTTGTTATATGCATTGCTGAATCAGTTTTCTTGTTTCATATTGCAACTAGGTCACTAATAGTAGACGCCATTTGGAGTCTACTCGTTAGACTTCATAGAGAAGTCTACGCGATGTACTTAGATTTCTAATGTGTGTTGATTGTCTTATTTTTAGAGAATGGTGGTTCACGTACCAGTTGTTTACGGAGTATGGAAGATGTAAAATCAATCTTGGCATTTCAAAGTGGATAAACACAAAGAAGGGAGAATGTTCAGCTTGCGCAATGGTTGTACACTCAGTGAGCTTCTTCAAATGGTAGAAGATGATTTCCGCGTGGACAAGAAAGTAGATATTGTGGAGTTATCTTATCCGTAACCAAATGCGATGCTTCAACAAATGCCTGCAGATACCCCTCCTACGTATGTGACAAGTGATAGACAAGTTAAGAGTTTTATCGAATTAGGTAAAGAACATGTTTTGTGCTTTTGTGTAAGTAGAAGGAGTATGAATACTGGAAATGTCGATGTGGAGGGACGTGGGGAGGATTTGCATTATGATGATGTTGAAGATATGGAAGAATGTGACATGAAAGATGATAATGCGGATGGTGTTAACCCAACTGTTGTGTTATGTGATGTTTTTAGTAGTCTGGTCAAGCCATACGAGACCATGTTTTGCTCTCTCTTCTGCATTGTACAATGCAAAGTTTTTTTTAGTTTTTTTTTTTTTTAAACTTGCATACTTAGTTACTTTCTTCTGGACCGATTCATATTCATTTGGTATGTTTAATCTGGGAATAATATTACTATATTGAAACGGAAATTAGCTGGTACGAGAAATCAAATTATGATACAACAAGTTAATTTTATCTTTTAATCAATATTGGGGAAAGGTCTAAAAATTGAAGTATGTGTACATGGATGGATTTAATATTTTGCCAACACGAATTCATAAATACAAGCATAAACACCTTTTGAAAAAAAAAAAAAAAAGTAAATACACCTTATTCTTGTAGGAGTATGAAATTATATTGTTTCTGCCACCTTCAAGTTATGGTAGATTATAAGCAAGACAAAAAAAGATTAGAGCCTAAAGGTGTGGAGATTTTTTTTAATAAACTAAATGTTTTTCTCTGTTAAAACAGCTATACAGGTCAACGGGAAATCACAACATACCAAAGTTCACCTGAACTTGACTGGCTTTGCTCGAGCTGTGTTTTTTTTATGCTTCTTGTCCTTCTTTCTTTTGTAAATAGGTAGTTATTTTGTAAGCAAGCTCTTTTGTAAACAAACCTCTTTTGAAGTTTATCACTAGAGAACTTTAACCGGTCGGTTAAACAAAAAACAAAAAAAAAAGAGAAAACTCAGTTCCGATAACAGTCAAGTTCAAATTTCTTGACATTTTTAAAAATAACATCTGAAATCTTTCTTCCTCATCATATGTAAAAGACTAGAAGTTGTTACCCGTTCTTTATCCAATTTATTTCGCGTGGTCAATAATTTTAGTGGCCTATGACTATGTGGGGTTTGCTACGTTTTAACCATAGAACAAATATCTTGTCTGTTTCTTTTTGCTTCTTACAAACAAATAACATCCAGACAAACGGAGAAAATGCAAATAACAATGTCTCTCGTATCATCGGGTCTAGTTTGGTTTAAGATGACAGAGGCAACATACTAATTTTAACAGAAAAACTCAAGCTCGTCAATAACAGTTTACCAAAAAGAGAACATGAGACCCTACAAATGCAGATAAACCCTGAAGCTGCAGTGATAGAATCACCGCAATTTTCTAGAGTTATGGGAGAAATCTAGCTAAAGTTTGTTACTTTGTATTCAGATTAAGTTTCTAATAATAATCACCAAGAAGAAAATAATATAAGGATACACAGCTTATATCCGCTTCGCCATTTTTGCTACTTGGTTTCAGCTGTATCATGCGAACACATAAGAATACGAAGCTTACTCCGAATCTCCAGCTTCCGTTATCAGTCGAAGAACTAGAAATCGGAGCAAGTAATAAAAAAAGAAGAAGAAAAGTTCAAATGTAGCCACTACACCACACAGTTGAAAATTTTTGGAGAGAATGTTGACCTTCACAACCCAGTTCTTGTCAACTAGAAGGTTTGGGGGACTTGAGATCACGATGGACAATCATCGGATTACAGCTATGCAAATAATTCATTCCACGAGCCTGAAAATTTTGAAGAAACATCTTTCAGGTAACTCTATTGGGAAAATCGAGAAGTTGCAAACAGAATACAGAGATCAAAAGGAGTGAAAATGAAAGAGAAAAAGAGTAATACAGCATCAAGTGCCATCCTCAGACGCCTCCTCTCGTCTAATTGGTTATTAGGCCGATGGATTAACCTATACAAGCTCCCTCTGCACAAGTTTGAGAAAAGACTACTGTTAAGATTAAAAAAAAAAAAAGAGACAAAAAGCACAACCAGAACAGAAACTTGAAGCCATCTGGTAAGCCACACGTGACTAAACTTGTAGTCATGAGAACCATTTGGTATCAGAGTGACTAATCCTGCAACGATCATATATTACCTAGGAAGAAACTCTGTAACAATTGAAAGATTCGGTGGACGGGTCACAGCTCCCATGAAGAGAACAATGTTGGGGTGTCTAAGCCTTTTCATGATTTGGACCTTGAATCAGATTAAAATGATAAATGTTAAAAGAGCATATAATATGGATTTGACATAGAACTATAAACACAGCAGCATAAGGAAACAGTTAGAATAAAGACTCGCACCTCACTTCTGAATTCCTCCAATGCTTCTCCTGTATCAAAAGAGGTAAACGATTTAGTACTTTGTAGAACTAGTTACACCAAAGCAGATAACAACAGATGATAAGTCACGTACCGAGTCCAATAAGTTCTCCCAAAGTAATTTCTTCACAGAATGGAACTCAAACCCGAAATCTGGAAAAGGTTCTCCCAATAAGTTCTCCCAATAAGTTCTCACAAAGTAATTACGTATGTGATATTTATGTATACAAATTTTTTATCAAATTAATTTTTATAAATTTTATAATTAAAATCTAAGATTTAATCACGGAGTAGATTTCATATAGAAGTTATAAAGTCTACTATTATACTTTTACATGATATGGAAACTTTATTTATTTAAAATGACCGATTTTTATGAAATTTTATTTTATATAGGTGATAATTACGTATGTGATATTTATGTATACAAATTTTTTTATCAAATTAATTTTTATAATTAAAATTTAAGATAAAATCACGAAGTAGACTTCATATAGAAGTTTACTCACGAAGTCTACGTTTAAACAGTAGACTTCTCAAGGGGTCATTTTTTCTTTCACTTTTTTGTTTGGTCGTTAGGGAGAAACTGGTATTTTCACTACCCCTATGGGTTAGTTTTGTCGAATGTCCAATAAAGGGTCTAGATTTGCATTCAAAACCAAATAATGGGTTAAAATCAGCAATTCTCCCAGAAAATAATCACAATAATTAGGCAAATTAAATGTCAATACTTGTATAAATACAAGACTCCACATTGTAATGGGGCGATCTTTTTCTAGTTTTTTGGCAAAAGGCAATATCAATATATATACTTACAATTATTCATAGCTAAGATTTTCCTGAGCACATTTCTTATATGTATTTCTTGTGTATTTCATTAGATAAATACCCCCGGACAATTTCAAATTTCTTGTGTCCAATCACTTCCTCTCACTTCTTCGCGGAACACTCTCGAGAATTCGCCAAACTCCCTTTCTAGGGAAACACCTCCCGCAACGTACTCTAAGCAAAAGCGATTCGCGGAATAACTTTCTTTTGCTTAAACATTCGTTTAGAAAAAAACAGCGCTTCGGAAAATTTCCGACAACGAAGTAAAACATGACTTACCCTTCGGGAAAAGTTCAAACTATGTTTCGAAACGATTGAGTTATGATGTTTCACGTAAAGATTCAGACAACATCTTTGGCCCTTAACCTCTTATCACAATCGACTTAAACTCGTCACTACCACATACGAAACTGACGAGCTGGGGGGCTAACTGTTAGGGGTCAAAACCCACACTCTCGAGATTAACAGCTTAAAATGCCTAGACATCGGACGAAATCTATAAATCGAAAGATATGTATTCTTGAATTAACTTCCGATTCAAACTGAGCACGACCTGGATGGTCGAGACCATCTCCCAGCTGACTCTCTCTCTCTCTCTCTCTCTACTCTCGAGCTGAAGTAGACTGAACATGACCGCGTCCCCGAGCTGTCATCCTGAGCTGGACCGCCTAACCGTACGGCCTCCGAGCTGAGATCCTGAGCTGGACCGCCTGACCGTACGGCCTCCCGAGCTGAGCATCGTCTGGGATCTCTGAGATGGATTCGACCGCATCTCACCCGAGTTGGATCACCCACTTCCAATCTGGAACGTGCTGCCTCCGAGCTGAACACATGCACCACCCGAGCTGGGACACGATCAGTCTCGAGCTGCTTCTCCCATTCATGAGCTGGAAGGTCGCTTTCCCAAGTTCGATTTGATCATCTTTGGAGTTGGACGTTGGCTGTGTCTCCCGAGGATTGCTCAATCCCCGAGCTAGAATGTTGCACACTTTTGAGCTGGAATTCTGCAGGCTTCCGAGCTGGAACGTTGATCATTCTCGAGCTGGATTGTCCGAACAACTGAGCTTGATCAACATTCCGAGCTGACTTTATGAATTTTTTGAGCTGCTTTCTTCCGATCACCCGGAATTGATTTTGTATTTTCTGAGCTGGATTTCGTATCCTCCAAGCTGGATAATATGTATTGTCCAAGTCTTTGAACTGATTACTCTGTCTTTTGCCTTCGAATATATCTTCCGAAAAACATCGTGTTGTTTTATGGAAACTTTGTGTTGTTACAATAGTAAAAACTGACGAGGAGTTTGTGCATAAACACCAAGTCAAGAATTAAATCGCGAATAACCGAAGTAAGGATCAAACCGAAGGGAGAAGATAGGATCGGGACGAATTAGAACAGAAAATACTCGCAGTCCGGGCCAGCTCAGCTCAAAGTCGGTGCCAAAAGAGATTTAACAAAGTCTCACTTTGCTTATAATTTTTTTCAAGGGTTCATATCCCTTAGTATATATAGATACCTATTTATAGACTTTCAGAGTATCTCTTATTCTCGTATTTTACAGCTTATGCATTAAATTACTTTTGCTTACAAATATTGTACGAAAAGCGTATTTGACAACAAGTCAATAAAATAGTTTTTCCGATCTATGTTCTCAAGTTCTTCCCATAAATTTTGGGTCCCTAAATTTAAACTTTTAAAAATTAGTTGTGTAAGTTTCGATAACTACATTTACTCTCCTTGTACTGGATGGTTTTTGGTTAGGGACTTTGTTGTGTTGTGTGATGATTGTTGGTAGATGAATTCAGGGTCTTTAGAGCTTTTCTCATTGAGTATTTATCAAAATGCTCACGCCTCTTATTTTTCTTTTCTCCTCCAGGTTCGGTTTATGTTGTTTGGTTCTTATCAAAAATGTCTTCGACATTGAGTCTTGTCCCTTGTGGCTGGAAATAGGTATCCTGATATCACTAACTATTTCAAGTATAGTGGATGGGGGTGTCACATTTTTATTTGTAATTTAAAATTTATTTATATAACTAAATTATTTTAATTAATATTAGAAATTTAAAAAGCTATTTTGAATTTATTTTGACCCTGG
Organism: Iljinskaea planisiliqua; assembly: GCA_900108845.1. Classification (NCBI taxonomy): domain Eukaryota; kingdom Viridiplantae; phylum Streptophyta; class Magnoliopsida; order Brassicales; family Brassicaceae; genus Iljinskaea; species Iljinskaea planisiliqua. Next base: position 152,424 of record FNXX01000033.1, on the reverse strand, counting down.
AGCTTTTAGATTAATAATAACCTCTTGAGCTAAAAAAAAATAAAAATTACATGATTGACAGTGGATTGAAAATTACAAGACACTTGTTTTTCACGGTATATGTTATGTTCTTTTACCGTCGTCGTCTTTAAGTCTCCCTCATTTTTGTTAAATACATTTACTTCCACTCATCCCAAAAAGCAAATCACCGAACTACCCAACATATATCTCTCTATATATACCTCACAACGTGTTCCTTCTCAACCACAGACAATAACCAAAACATGGCTTTTACAAAACTTTCCTTGGTCCTTTTCCTTTGCCTCTTATGTTTATACTCTGTAACCGTCAAGTCTCAAACCGGTGGTGGATCGGTCAGTAGCATCGTGACACAACAATTCTTTGAAAACATTATCAAAGAAGCCGGTAGTGGCTGCGCCGGAAAAACATTCTACACTCGTGAATCTTTCATTAACGCCACTGATACCTTTTCCAACTTTGGCAATTCCGTTACTAGACGTGAAATTGCTACCATGTTTGCTCATTTCACTCACGAGACTGGACGTAAGATTTTTCTTTTTCTTCTCTAGTTTTTGAATATATTATAAAAAGAAATTAGTATTTTTTGTATGTCATACTATAATCATTACTAATTCTAGAAGCAGATTATTGTCGAAGCCGAAGGATTGGATATTTCTAAACCTTTGTCTTATTTTAAATTTAGAATTGGATGTTATAATCAACAGGTGAAGTATTTGAAAAAATCTTGGTTTACGACAAATAAGATTAAATGTATAGAAAATGAACATTTTGACTTAAGATCAATAAATTATGCTAATTATAAATCAGTTTGTTTCATGTGCATTTCTATGTCGTATAGACTTCTGCTACATAGAAAATATAAAGAGAAAGCCATACTGCGACCATCCCGCTGAGCAAACGGACTGTATTCCTCCGGGCAAAGGCTACTTCGGTCTTGGACAGAGACTCAATCTCGACCTTCTACGTCAGCCTGAGCTTGTGGGTAGCAGCAACCCAACTGTAGGCTTCAAAAAGAGTTTGCGGTTTTGAATGAATAGCGTAAGGCCCATACTGAACCAAGGATTTGGAGCCACTACAAGAGTCATCAATGGAGTAGAATGTAATGGCGGGAATTCAGGTGCGGTCAATGAAAGGATTAGGTACTATATATACTATTGTGGACAACTCGGTGTGGACACTGGTTCTAACCTTAGTTGTTAAAAAGTTCTTAGAACGCAAACACGCATCCACGTGACACTACACTTTGTTGAACTATTACTTCGTGTTAATTAAAGTTTGTGGGTTTTTGAGAAGAATTAAAGGAGATTTATTGATCTTAAAAGATGATTGACGAATTACAGAGAAAATAACAAAGCTTTTACAGAGAACTAGTTTGTAGATCTAGGTTTTCTCTAGCTCGGTCTCTCTCTTTTTTTTACGGATCCCCTTCAACATGAATTCCCTCTCCTATTTATACTTATCAACCACCAACCTCAATCCCTTCGAATCAGGAAAAAGATCCGACGTGAATCTCCTTCCCTGATTTACTGCGCCGACCTCATTATTTCAAGGAAAAAAGATACTTTCCTTAAGAATAAATGGATATTCTTAAACTTACTCTTTCTCCGGAGCGAACAAATAATAATATTTAATTGGCATCGAACAATAATTGACAAACAATTATCATTTTGAAAAGGGTCGAGGTGAATTCTTGTTGGGCCTTTGGGGAGGTTCACAGCCCGTACCCAACAATAAGCCCCCCCCCAGTTCGTCGAGTGATGTACGGCGAATTTGAAGTTAAATTGGCTCGGCGTGAATTCAGCCGGTCACTTCGAATGGAGATGGGACAGAAATCATAAATGAAGTTTATATTTTTGATTCCTCCCGTTTAAATGAATATTTAAAATACTTGTTTTTGAAGTTGAAAAGTCGCGAATTTAATGCAGCCACCTCCACGTTTCTTCAAAGTGGAAAAGGGGTTAGGAGTGGGAACGTGCAGAAGCCGTCACACGTCTCACGTTTCTCGAGTGTTGCAGATGGTGACACGTGTCGGTCATGCAATAAATATTGCTTTCTCCGGAGTGAGGTGATGCGAAGTGGGGCGCGTGGGACGGCACCTTTAGACCTAATGATGAAAGTAGACGTCGAAGAGTTGAATCAAAATGATTGACCTCGAACTTCCTATTTCACTCCTTTATAAATTCGGACTTCTCCTTCTTCTACTCATTTTCTCACTTCTTCTACTCATTTTCTCACTTCTTCACTTCCTCAAAAGGTAGAGCTCTCTCCTCTCTCTTCCTATTTTGCTTTTTTCCGATTTGCTATTTCCGTTGTGTTCTTCAGTCGCCACCGAGAGCCTCCGATCAGACGGAATCATCAAACTCGAATGCTAGTTCAAATAGATCTGTTCACTCCTGGGAAAACATCTTCCCAACTTGGGATGATGTAGAAGAGCTGCGGCAGAGGAACGAAGAAGCTCGCCGGGGATGTGCTGAGCCCAGGAGTCCCATAGGCATTCCCAGTTTAAATGATGAAGACCCCGAAGATCTTAGAGAAGATCTGGAGGCCGAGGCGGCCAATGTCGGCGATGATGGAGTAGAAGACGAGGCGTTTGATCAGGAGGAAGATTCCTACGACGACCTGGATGAAGAAGACTTAATCTTCGACCCGCACGGCGTTACACACACTGTTCATGAACAGCGTAAGAGGGGGGCCCCTAAGCTTCCAAGAGATGCTGGGAACATCTTCGTGATCTATCAATCCAAGATGAAGAAGGACAAATTAGCCGACCTGAAACGTTTATGCGGAATCAGCCCACGGGTGACTTTCCAAGTTCCTGGACCAGAAGAAAGGCCTTGGGATGCTCCACCGGGGTACTTCTATGTATACGAATGTTTCTTCACAGAATGCCATCTCTGGTTTCCTCTTCCTTGTCTTCTCCTGGAATACTGTTCAAGGAGAAAAATGGCGCCGACGCAATTAACCCACGCGGCAGTCCGTCACATGGTCGGGCTGATTACGCTGGCTGCTGAAAACGGGCTTCCTCTTGATTGTAGAATTTTTGAAGAAATGATTTCAATAAAGAGCACTGGGAAGAAAGGCTCTTCGGGCTATGATTGCTTCTATATTCAGGTGAAGCCCAAATTCAGCATCATCACCGGTGGTGTGAAAAGAAAAGTGTACGATTGGAGGGAGAGGTACTTCTTTGTGAAGAGAGACGAGTTCTCGGTGGCCGATCCGGAAATCGATATCTAAAATGACTGGAGCTTGGCAATCGGTAGTTGTCGCATAAGTTTATTCTCATAGCTTTCGATTTTTGTTACTAATTTTTGTGTTCGTATGCAGATAAACCCTTCTTCGCCGCTCCCCTTCCAGAAGACTTCTCCAACATCGTCAAAACGTTCACCAGGATTAGTCACCAGACGTGGCCTGACATTTCTGCGGAGCGAGTAGCCGAGGCAATCAAACGCAACCAGAGAACTTCTGCGTCATTGTCTAAGTAAAAAATGGGGCTCCAGAAGAGGAAGTTTGGGAGCTACGCCAATACGCTTCAAAGTTCGGTCGCCGCCGGACCGAGCGTACCACCTCCGGCTCCGAGGGAGATCATTATGGAACCCGAGGGGCTGACCATTGATATGGTGATCTCTCCGGTTCTTCCTGAGGAAGAGGGTGCCGCGGTGGATCCTGAAGACAACGTTGGGGATGGTTCCGCTGGGAACCAGCATGATGCTGGAAAGGAGGTTGAGGAGAAGCCCATCATTCACGATGATGTAGATGATCGAGCCGATCATGATGAGGTGGCTGACACCGGGGCTGAAAGAGGCGATGCTGGAGGCGAGGAAGATCACGTCGAAGGTGCTCCCGAAAAAATAAGGAGAGTCACCAGGCCGAACCCGAATGGTTCGACTTTCATTATAACAGACCGGTGCCTATGGCTGTGGACCCGCGCTCGTGTGCTGACTTCGTTTGGAGGACGAGGTCGAGGCCGATGGCGAGACCAGAGCCCGAGGAGCTCATTTTCTACGAGTGGTTCGAGTAGTAGGCCACCGATCAAGTGCGGGCCAAAATAGCGCTAGCTTTCTGGTTGGCAAATATGACCGAGAGCTGAATAAAACTCAGAAAGCCGGGACCAAAATGTCTGCCGAGGTTGAAGATCTGAGACTTCAAAACCTCAAGCTCAGCGAAGGGAAGAAAAAGCTCGCTGAGGAGAAAGACAAGGAGATTATCAAGCTGCGGGGTCAGCTAATTTACGCCGAGGCCAAAGCTGAGAGCGCGGCTGCTAGAAAGTAGAAAGCGGAGAAGCGTCTTTCTTCCGAGAAAAAGAGATTCCGAAAATCCCGGGACGAACAGGTCTTGAATTCACCAGGCTCATTTCTAAGGTCAAAGGCTACGTTGCGCAGCGCGAGGAGGTCGAGAAAGTACTTTCAATGACCGCACAGGTAGAAGGGACTCTGGCCTCCCTTGAAGTTCTTTGTGGCAATGGGTTGAAGATTCCGGACGAGATGATTGCGAAGCTTAAAGAGGACAAGGCGACCTGGGAGGTCGAGGTGGAGAAAATAGACGAAGTCACCTTTGCTGAAGGTGAAATTGATGCCTATCTGACCATTTCTTCCGCCGAGGCGAGACCTGAATCTCCACAGCTGAATTCGGGGGCAACTGGCGTGCGATCCGAAGGGGAGGAAGGCCAAACTGATCCTGCTGGGGATCAGGATTGTGAAGGCGCCGAGGCAGCTCCTTAGGGTCTCTGTTTGTTTGTTTTTTTTTACGTCGAAAGTCCGGATGTTGTGGACTTCGGCTCTATGTCTTGTAATCCTTTTATCAATGAAATCGTATTTCCACAAATCTTTGCATAAATAATAGTTGCTTTTACTTATGCTTTTCTTCAAATGTTAGGATTCTTCGAATCAAGTAGTGCCTGATAGCGAGTCAGTCCGGTCGGAGTGATCATTTCCTTGAAACTACAAGGTAGATCAAGCGTCCAAAGTGTGAGGCTTACGTCTGCTTACCGAGAAGGCTTACGTCGGCTCGGCTTACAATCGAAAAATAGTCCTTGAGATTATTTCGGCACAGAGCATTTCAGACAATAAGATCTATGCTCTAAGTTGAATACCGTGGCGAAAATAATTCAGGGATCGGATATAACTTCGAGGTTTGCGGGATGAACCCAGCTTAAAAGTTGTGGATTATTTCACCACTGCATTCGCGAAGAACGCTATATTAGTCGCCTGGCCAAGACGCTGATGTGAACAAGAAAGCAAGGAGCTTTAGGGGATCAAAGTGTAACTTTAAAAGTTTTTATTGATGTATAGCTGGACCCTTTTACGGGCTGCCTACGTACCCCCGAAAGGAGGATCAAACCATTCGTAGTTTGATTACATGGTATGAGTAACCTTCTTTTTTTTAGCGCTATTAAGTAAGGCTAGTAGTAGAACCTTTTGAGGTTGTGGGTGCTCCACGAGCGCGGGACTGCTTCTCCTTCCATAGTGGTTAGTTTGCAGACTCCGGGTCGTACAACTTTAGAGACGATGTAAGGTCCTTCCCAAGAAGCTCCGATTTTTCCAGCATGCCATTCCTTGGTATTTTCAAAGACTTTGCGAAGGACGAGGTCACCTTCATCGAAATGCCTTTGCCGAACTTTCTTGTTGTAGTAACGAGCCGCTTGCTGCTGATAGTTATGCATGCGGAGGAGAGCTTCATTTCGCGTTTCTTCGATAGTGCCGAGGTTGTGAATGAGCATTGCTTCGTTGATCTCGGGGTGTTGAGGCATCATTGTGCGGCGAAGACTTGGAACGTTGACCTCGGCGGCAACCATAGCTTCGCAACCGTACGCCAAAGAAAATGGTGTTTTCCTGGTAGCGCGTCGAGGCGTTGTACGATGTGCCCATAAGACGCCGTCAAGTTCATCTGCCCAAAGTCCCTTCTTTGTTTCGAGCCCCTTTTTGAGACCGTTCAAGATGGTTTTGTTGGTCGCCTCGTCTTGTCCGTTTCCTTGGGGCTATCGAGGAGTTGATTTGCTGAGTCGTATGTTCCACTTTGCGCAAAATCCTTCGAACCGGTTAGAAATGAATTGCGAACCATTATCCATCACGATTTCATGCGGAAGGCCGTGGAGCCATTTGATGAATTTTCATACGAAGTTCTGAACGTCGACGTCTTTTATAGCTGCGAAAGCCTTGGCTTCGACTCATTTGGTGAAATAGTCCGTCATGATGAGCAGAAACTTACACTGCCGAGAAGCGGGAAGAGGACCGACGACGTCCATTGCCCATCGCATGAACATATATGGTGGTGAAGATGATGTAAGCAGCTCGGCTGGTGTATTGATCATTGGACCATGTCGTTGGCACTTTTCGCACTTCAGTGCGTATAGTTCACAGTCTGCGGTCATTGTCGGCCAATAAAAACCGTGCTTCTTGATTTTGAGGGCTAGAGCTCGTCCTCCGGAATGATTTCCGCCTGCACCGTCGTGTGTTTCAGCTATAACGCGACATGTTTGGTCTCCACTGAGACAAATGAGAAGTGCTCCCATAGCGCTCCATCGAAATAAATCGCCGTCGATTAAAGTGTATCTTGCAGTGCGGGCCTTGAGGCGACAGGCTGCCCATCGATCTTCCGGGGTGTCCCCATCGGCGATGTAAAGACGTATCTCCTGGCGCCAATCTGGTCCATCCTCCATTACTCCCATCTGTTCGGTTGGTTCTTCGTCTTCGTCTTGGATAACGGTGCAGAATCCCTTAGGTAGCTCGATGCTTGGCGTTGGAATACTGGCAATCGGGATTAGACGTCTGAGATCTGAGTCTGTGGCCGATCCAATGGTAGCAAGAGCGTCTGCCGTTGCGTTTTCCTCCCGAGGTATTCTTATGAGGTCGAATGTTTCGAACTCCTTCACAAGATTTTGGACGACCTTAAGGTAGGCGTCCATACATTCGTTGCGAGCTTCATACATACCGTTGTACTGATTTGCGATGAGCTGAGAGTCACAGTATGCTTGGAGATGTAGGACGCCGATGCTTTTGGCGAGGCGAAGTCCCGCAATTCGTATTCGGCTTCATTGTTGGATGCGGGAAAGTCTAGGCGGAAGGATTGTTTGAGAATCTCTCCGGTTGGGGATTCAAGTTTGATGCCGACGCCAGAACCTTGGCGGCATGAAGATCCATCAATGTGAAGATTCCACTTTGGTGGAGACTGTAGAGTTTGATCGACGCTGATACGGTTCTTGTATTCGATATCATACTCTGAGAGTTCGACGGCCCATCCATCCATTCGTCCCGACTGACTGGGACTTTGAGTACTTGAATCGTGTGTGATTGAATGTAAGGGCGAAGCTTTCTTGTGGCCACAACGACGGCGAGAGCCAACTTTTCCAGAGTGGGATATCGGGTCTCTGCGCCATCTAACGTTTTGCTGACGTAAAATATTGGCTTTTGTTCGCCGCGGTCTTCACGCACAAGGATTCCCCAGAAGTTACCGCGAATGTGCACTTCGTCGGATTGAGCTTCATACCATAGGAATTTAGGATGTCGAAGCATTGGCACAAATCATCGATGTGAGAACTAGCAACCGTTGACTTGACCAACATATTATCTATGTAAACTTCCATTGTATGACCGAGCTGACCCGAAAACATTCGGTTTACAAGGTGTTGGTAAGTTGCACCGGCGTTTTTGAGTCCAAAGGGCATCACCCTATAGCAGTATGTGCCGCGATCTGTTATGAATGCTGTCTTCTCATGATCATCGGGGTGCATGAAGATCTGATTATAGCCGGAGAAAGGGTCCATGAATGACAGGAGCTGATTTCCTGCAGTCGCTCGACGAGACGGTTGATATGTGGCAAAGGAAAACTATCCTTAGGACATGCTTTGTTGAGGTCAGTGAAGTCGACGCATACGCGCCATTTGTCATTTTTCTTTTTGACTACTACCGGGTTTGCAAGCCAATCTAGATATTTCACCTCGGCGATGGAACCTGCATGAAGGAGTTTTTCCACTTCGTCGTTTACTGCTTGAGCGCGCTCACTGCCGAGCATCCGTCGTTTCTGCTTGATGGGTTTGAACGTGGGATCGATGTTTAGCTCACGGCTGATTATCCTCGGGTCGATACCTTTCATGTCACTCATAGTCCATGCGAACGTTGCTTTGTTGTTGCGTAGGAATTCGATGAGCTCTTCTGCAAATGTTGCTGAAAGGTCTGACCCTATTTCGACACAACGCTCTGGATGTTCGACGTCAATGTTAACTTGGACGATGAGATCGTGCTTTGGCTTTTCGTAAGGTGACGGTGGTAACTCAGAGTTTCCCTAGCCAATGACACAAGTAGTTAATTAGCCATTTTCAGCTCGGTGACGAAACAAGATCTGGCGACCTTTTGGCTGCCGCGTAATGTATGGATCCCGTCCCCGGTTGGGAACTTGATACACTGATGGTAAGTTGATGCGACAGCTTTCATAGAATGGATCCATGAAGTTCCAAGGATGGCGGTGTAGCCGGTCGATTGACCACGTCGAATTTTACCCATTTGGTTACTCGGCCGACCTGAACTGGGAGTTTGATCGTCCCAATTGTTGTGGTAGATTCTCTGGTGAACCCGGTGAGTATTTTTGGTGACAACTTGATTTGATCGTCTCTGATCTTCATCCGACGAAGTCTCTCCTTGAAAATCAAGTCGACTGAGCTTCCCGTGTCTATAAGTATCCGATTGACATCGTCGCTGTTATTGATTGATAATTGACGACTAATGGATCGTTATGAGGCATATCGAGTCCGATCATGTCTCTCGCCGTGAAGGTGATCTGCTCGTCGTCTGATACTGGTTCTTTCCACTTTGAAGCGCTCGCCGCCCATCGTTCATGACGTTGGACTGATCTAACCGAATCGTTACAGTCGATAAGACCACCCATGATCATGTTGATTTTTCGCCGCGGCGCTTCTGGAAGTGGGAGATTTTCGTCTCGGTCACGATTTCGTTTATTAGAGTCGTCATCGGCTCGGTGATCCCTTCTCTCAGGTCGTTGATCTCTATTTTCATCTTCCTTTGGTTTCGTCGTCTGTTTTTTGGTTTCAGGAGGTTTGTCTGTCTCTCGATTACGGGCCGTGAGGTCGATGTTTCCCTTTTTGTACTGTGCGAAGAGATGCCTTTGCAAGTGTTGACATGTGTGCATATCGTGGCCTGTCCGCTGATGATAGATGCAATATAACTCTGGATTGTGTGGCTCTTCTTTGCGAAAGACTTGGGATTCTTCCGGGCGGACGTACTTGTTCCAATTTTTCGGACGATCAGCTACATAGTAGCTAGATGCCTTTTTGTCATCTTGATCATAATGTTACCGCGATTCTTGGTGCACTGCGCGTGTTTTATCTTTCTGAGCCGGGGTCTTCTTTTTGGCGTATACCGCTCGTTCTTCCTCGAGCTCGGCATATAAGACTGAACGATGGAGGGCATCTTCCAAATTACGAGGCTCGTTGAGTTTTAGATCTTTCCAGAGCTCAATGCCTGGTTTCATCCCGCGTTGAAGAGCGACTAGAGAGATCTTGTCTGGAACGTCGATGCGAGAGATGACGGTTCTGAAACGATCGATGTAAGAGCGGAGGGTTTCATTCTCGTCTTGAACGCAAGCCCAGAGGTCTGCGCTGGTAGCTGCTGAGAGTTCGTCAAAGCTGTCTATTGAGCCAGGAGTGAGGCGAGAAAGCCAGTTCAAAACTGCTCCTCCAAGGGGTTCGACGAAATATTGGCAAAAGGCTGCATCGCGTTCATTCTCGGAAAATCGTGCTCTGGCCATAGCGATTTTGAATGCCAGAAGATGACGTTGAGAATCAGCGTTGCCGCAGAAAGTAGATGTGACTTCTATTTTCCCGTGGTCACGTAAATGTACGCTCGTGACCTTTGATGAGAACGGTGTTTTCCTTGTCTGCTCCAGGACATGGTCCAGCTCGGGTGCCGAGCTAGTTGCGCGATGAATATGGGATCCAATAGTATCGAGCCATTTGTATACCAACTCGAGTTCGGCGTTCCCATTTGGATCAGTTTCTGGAATCCAGATTTCGGATCGGATGATCCGTCGTGCTGTTGGTGCTGCGGCCTGATTGGTTTGTTCTGTAGATGCATTCGCCGCGGCTATGGTTTCTGTGCGATTGACCTCCGGGGTGACTCCAAATAGATTATTAACGACAGTTCTTCGTCGTCCCGGGGTATAAGGCCCTTCAGTGTTTGCCTGAGATGCCCCGAGTTTCTCCAGCTCGGCTCGTTGAGCAGCCTGATTTGCCTCGAATCCGTTGAGACGTTGATCGAGTCTCTGGGTTAGATCGTTCATCATGTTTTGTATGACGGTGATCGGGTCAGGAGGAGGAGGCCTGACCGGTGTCCCCACTGGGTTGACCTCGTCGGTACTCCAGTCTTCTGGGGGAGGTGTGTTGACCATCTCTTAATGTTTTAACTCCCTTTTTCTCAAGAAATCCCCACAGACAGCACCAATTGTTGAACTATTACTTCGTCTATTAATAATTCAAGTAAAGTTTGTGGGTTTTTGAGAAGAACTAAAGGAGATTTATTGATCTTAAAAGATGATTGACGAATTACAGAGAAAATAACAAAGCTTTTTGAGAGAACTAGTTTGTAGATCTAGGTCTTCTTTAGCTTGGTCTCTTTCATTTTTTGCTGATCCCCTTCAACGTGAATTCCCTCTCCTATTTATAGGTATCAACCACCAACCTCAATCCCTTCGAATCAGGAAAAAGATCCGACGCGAATCTCCTTCCCTGATTTGCCGCGCCAACCTCATTATTTCAAGGAAAAAATATATTTTTCTTAAGAATAAATGGATATTCTTAAACTTACTCTTTATCCAGAGCGAATAAATATTAAGATTTAATTGGCGTCGAACAATAATTGACAAGCAATTATCATTTTGAAAAGGGCCGAGGTGAATTCTTGTTGGGCTTTTGGTTAGGTACGCAGCCTATACCCGACACATTTGATAATAAGAAGTGAAAAAACAAAATATGTACTTAATGTTGGGTCTAAACGTTCCCTGCTTCAAAAGCAAAAATATGAAATAATAAGAGTATAAAAAAAGATGAAAGAGTATTTCACTTAAGGCAATGAAAGAATCTTTATTTATGAATTTAAGAAACCTATATCGTCCTCTAAAAGATAGTAATTTGATTAATTTACATTTTGGCTAATTGATACGAAAATAAATTATTTTTTCCATGTCAATATCTAAATTATCAAATAAAATTTGTATAACATGTTATCTAATTCTAGTAAAACAAGTAATGTGACTAGCAGCACCAGCTTAATTTATATTTTCTATCGCTTTTGGGCAAAAATAAATTCTAAAACTTTTAATGAATTAAAAAAAGAATTAAAAATATACTTTTAAAACTAGTTTACATAAGATTTTTGATATTTTTAATCTAAATCTTTTTACAAAAATATTAAAAATGTAATTAATAAAATTATATCTTAATTTTTTAATCTGATAGATTGATATTATATAATTCTTTTTTTTAAATGGTAAAAGTTTGTTTTTTAAACTAAATTGGTTAGCAAAATAAAAAATAAAAAAGATACAATGGGCCTCAATTTCTTTTAGACTCTGGGGTGGGTGCACTGTTTGTTCCCCCTCCTAAGCCCAAGGGGTTTGATGGATCCTAGAGATGCTGGTTTGGTGTATGTGGAAATTAGCCGTGGTGGACCGCTGAAATATACGTTTAAAATGCACTATTGGACATTAGTGGTTGTGGACTCCTTTATTTAACAATTATGATCAAAATGTTGTTACTTGTATAGTAGTATAATTGGTTATTTCAGCTGTTTTAGCTCTCATCTTTGTGTTAGTTATATAGTGGCACGTTTGGAGATTGGATTAGGACTGTTTCACTGGGTACTTATCACCTCCTCTTCCCTTTCTTTCCTCCATATGATTAGTAGCAAAACTGATGTTTTGGTTGTGTTGGTGGATTTGAACAGAAGGAGGTGTTCTGGTAAATATTGAGACCGATGTGAGGACATACTGGTCAGTCTGCAGAAAGTAGCATATGTCTTTATACACTGTCGTTCCAGCTTCCTAGGAGGCGGATGTCACAATTTGGTATTAGAACAGTCTTCGGATTTCTGCTTGTTTTCTTAATTTTTTTTTTTCGGACTAAATATACATTCTATTATATCAAAGTGAAAAGTTAAGGTTATACAAGAATACAAAACGTAAATTATTATACAAGCCGCTATGTGTGCTATTTTCTGAAAACAGTTCAATGAAATAAGATTTACGATGCGTTCTGGTCGAAGATGCTTTACTCACTAACAATTAAACATTTCTGTAATATTTCTCCGACTCTTTTACTCCAATACAATTTTCTTGCCTTACTTTATCTTGAGGCTGTCTTCTAATTGTATAAGTAAAACCCATTACACCTAATACTAGTTTTAAGATTGCGACAATCTGATACCAATTACTTCGCAACAGTGTCCTTGAAAATATAGTAGACCTTAACCTAACTTCAATATATACCGTTAAAACTACCTTCAATAAAAATTCAACATTGAAAATGCTCCTTTCGGTCATGCCAATTAAGATGTGACTAAGTCTCCTTCGTGGTAGTATGTCTTCCTTCATCTTGCCATTGTGTCTCTGTTTCATTTCAACGAGCATATCTGACTCACAAAACATGAGACACCATTGTGCATCCACCATTAAACGTATAACAGATCCATCAGAGAAGAGAGATAGAATCAGCATCTGACTCCCAATCCACGACCATGGCAGTTTTGATCGAGATTTTTTATGACGAATAATTTGCAAAACACAACCACCATTCAAAACCGGTGGAAGACAAACACCGGACAGAGACTGCACCAGACAAACACCGACAACAATATGATAATAGGTTTTTGTCAAACTAATCAATTATCCAACCTACTCATATCATTGTAGTATTTGAGAATCAATCAAACCTGGGTGATTAACACACTAAGAGTTGCAGAATTCATTTAATCTAAGTGATCAGACATTTTCAAGGAGACTATTGTTTTCTAACAACCTAATCAATCAACTAAAATAACAAAGAAAACAGAGTACTTAAGCAAAAAGAAAGGATTTAATTCAGAATTTAAAAGGCTAAGCCCTTGGGTTAAGGCAATTGATATTGGATGATCAGATACTAATCAATGATGCACATACAATCTATTAAAAGCTGATCCTTTAGCCTAAGATCACTAAACTAGCTAATCCACTTTCATGGCATTAACCCTATGATAATCAAATGACTAACATCAACTCTCATTGGCTAATCTTAAGATCATCAAGCTTTAGAAACAAGTCTCACTAGCCTCCTAACATTTCAGACATCAATTCCCATTGGCCTAACATGCTAAGTCCTTAAGGGTCTTCATTCAGGAATTTCATCAAACACTTTCAATGCATGAAAATCCCTAGGATCTAGATTAAGAGTGATCAAGTCAAAACCATCATTAAACACAACCCAGAAGATAGGATCTATCTATGTTAAGCCCTAAACATCACTTATCAGCACCTAATCACCCTAATCTACCTAACCCATAGACTTATGAGATAACTACTCACTAATCATCTTGATATCCAGAAAACCATCAAAGAAATATGCATAATCAAGTGATTTTGAGAATTAAAAGAAGAAATCAAATAAAGGAAACATAAATCAAACTTGGGCCTTCTCAGCATGATTAGGCCGGCCCAAGAAGAAATGGGTAAGAGAAAAGTCAAACTTGGTCAAACTGAGTCAAAGGGGGAAAATTTCAAAACGCAGCGGGGTCACGCCCCCGCTGCCACGTTCGCAAAATCTCCAGCGGGCTCGTCTCCCCGCTGTGCATGGCCGCTGTGGTCGTAAAAACACCATTCTCCTTTCTTAGCTTCCTCCTTAGTTTAGTTTTCATGTCCAATCAGCTTCAATCCACTCCAATAGTGCTCTAAACTCCATTGTGACTACTCCATAACCTTATAAAGACAAATGCAATACATATGCAACCTAACTATGCCTAAATGAGAGTTAAATGATCAAAACATGTCAAGAAAAGATGGTTAAAACTCATGCAATTATCTAAATATCACAATACCATGCCAATATCGACTGCACCGGGAACTACATTAATGGAGGAATGATTGATGTGGAAAAGAGATCAACAAAGAAAAAAAAGATCCGGTGGAAAAAGCCGCCAAAAAAGCAAAAATCTGGTGGTGTCTGTTTGCTTTTGTTCGCCTCTGTTTCGGGAGAGAGGAGACGGTTCATAAAACTGCATGATGCTGGTGTGATTTACCTAATATCAAAAAGCAGATGGGTCTCACAAGTGCATGTGGTTCCTTAAAATGGAGGTTGATTGTCATTAAGGTGAAGCCGATGAACTTATTCCTACTAGGACCACCAGTGGACACCGTACGTGTATATGCTATAGGAAGCTTAATGCAGCCTTTAGGAAAGACCACTTCCCCTTGCCCTTCATAGATCAGATGCTTGAGAAATTAGCAAACCATCCATTCTAAACATTAGATGAATATAGTAGTTTTTATCAAATCCAATTCACCCAAACGATAAGGAGAAGACGACATTTACATGTCCCTTTGGCACCTTTGCGTACAAAAGGATGCCATTTGGACTATGTAACGCACCAGCCACATTTCAACGGTGCATAATGTCGATCTTGTCTGATCTAATTGAGGAAATGGTAGAAGTGTTTATGGACGATTTCTCAGTGTATGGTTCCTCTTTTTCTGTTTGTCTTCTAACTTGTGCAGAGTGTTAAAATGGTGTAAAGAAACCAACCCAGCGTTAAACTGGGAGAAATGCCACTTCAGGGTAAGGGAAGGGATAGTGGGCATTGAGGTTGTTAAGGCAAAAATAGAGATTAAAGAGATAAGAAGCTTCTTAGGCCACGCTGGGTTATATGAAAGGTCCATTGAGGATTTTCTTTTAAGATAGCTAGGCCACTGACAAGATTCTTCTGTAAGGAGACTGAGTTCATATTTGATGAAGACTACTTGAATGCATTCAAAACAACCAAGGATGCACTAACCACTGCTCCCATTGTCCAAGCACCCAATTGTGATCTACTCTTTAAAATCATGTGCGATGCAAGACACTACGCAGTTGGAGCTTTATTGGGGCAGAGAGTGGACAAGAAGCTCCATGTAATATACTACACAAGTTGAACGCTTCATGATACTTAGGTAAGGTACACTACTACTGAAAAGGAATTATGGCTGTGGTGTTTGCCTTCGAAAAATACAGAAGCTATTAGGCGGTTCAGAGGTTGTTGTTTATACTGACGAACCATCCTCCGAGAGAAGATGGCGGCCTGGTCATTGTCCAAAGACACCAGAGCAGGTCGCCAGCTTTCCTCCGAGAAAAGATGGCGAGCAGGTAATGTGCAGGGCAGGTCGCCGCTTCCTTCCTCGAGAAGATGGCAACCTGGTCATGCAAGGAGAAGGTCGTCAACTTCGCATCACAGAAGATGGCGACCTCTAAACGTGCCATGACAAGTGGCGACCTGATATCCTTCCTACATGTGTTATTTGATTGTCTTGAATGAACCGGCGAGCTGAATGTTTAGTCTAGCGTTACTCGGTTTTGGAACAGTGTTCACAACACTATTCACGGAACAGTGTTCACAAACTAACCACAAAAACTGGCGAGCTGAAGGTTTAATCTAGCATTACTCGGGTTCAGAACACTGTTCACGACACTATTCACAGGGCCCTGTTCACAACACTGCTTACGAACCGATCAAAAAATTGGGAAAGAAACCCAAACGAGACGGCGAACATGAATTAAATTGAACCGGACATAATAAGAGGCGAACTGGGTCGGGACAAGACCAATGACGGTGTGCTGAGAAGTTGGTCTGCATATCAAGCCTGAGCCCGTCCAATCTGGCGGATTATTAAAATTGTCATCGTCCCAAATCACTAACAACTCTTTTCCGCACTCCAAGGCATACAGTATTTACAGGATTGCAGCTACTAGGTTTTAGCGATCCCCATTCGGAATACTTTGTAAAACTATACATCATTTACAAAATACTTACTATTCGGCAAAAATATCAATAAATAAAAAAAAACTTTCAATCTTGGTCCTTGAATTTTTATAAAATAGGATTTTCGAACCTCCATTTATTATAAGTTTTGACTCTCAAAGTTTGGCCCCGTCTGTGCAGACGAGAAATATTCTAAAGCCTAAAAGCAAAAGGATACGAGAAAGAAGGCCATGTTTGGAGGCGTAGTAAACAACGACAGAAACAACGGAGGAATGAACCAGCCGGATGGGGCTCGATCTATCAAATATGAAAATCACTTGTCTTAGCCTAAAAAATAAGGTGACGAATAAGTGATTTTGGCTTGATAAAGAGTTGGTTAATTATGCATTCTAATCCTTGTATCACTAGGGAAAAGCTAAGTTAAATTATGGTTTGCATAGGTACTCTTGTCATGAGAGTGCATTAGTCTAGTTTATAACTCCTTAGCCGAGAGATTAGCTTTATAGGGAGATGGTTTAAGCTTAAAGTTTCAACCTTTATTCGATTCCGCCTATCCATGCCTTTTTTTTTGAACCGGTTTCAATTATTTCCTTTGTTTTGGTATCCGATTGCTGTACTTTTACTCTGTTTATTTAGATTTCTTTCTCAAGTTGATTAATCCTTATTTAAGCTTGTTAATATCAATTAAGTTGATAGCTTGTTCATTGATCCCTCTTGATTTTCCTAGCTTATTTTAAATTCCATAGGCTTAGTATCTCAACCTTCCCACACGAATTGATTAACCTTCAATACTGTACTACATAGGCTTATAGTTGTTTTGGGCATTGACAAGTAGTCTAAAACCCTATTTTCAGTATGCAGGGGTGAAATGGAAGAAGGAAAAACTTACTTGGACAAACTAGGATAAAGGCAAAACAAAGCCAATGCCGATCAATGTTGGAGAAATATATTTAAAAAAGAAAAATAAAACATTCATCGGGTAAATTTCACACGCGTACCAGTCTACTTAGAAACAATAAGAGCTATGAAACCAACAATAATGTGCAACACAAACATCTTCCAAGAAAGATGTAACCACTACTATTACGAGGTCCGGCCCAACATAATTAAAGCCTCTTTGACCAAAAGAAAATTTCGATATTTTATCATAATACGGAGATCCTTTTTTTATGAGGAAATTTAAACTCTTTTTACTATAAATGAATAAGGTTTTTAAAAAAATTGGCTCTGTTCATAGTATTTTTTATTTTATTTTTATAAATGTGAACCCTTTTTTATATGTAATTTTTTAATAGGCTTGGGTCCCTAAACGAGTGCACATCTGCCTACTTGTTTTGGGCCGAGCCTGGCTATTACAACAAACAGATAGGGAAGCTCAATATTCATCATTAAATAAAAAAACAGTTTGTCATAATAAGAACCTAGGAATGAAAGGGAATAATGGATTCATCTTCATTTTTAAATAATTGCACCATTTACAAGTAATATATATTACACATGATTTTCTCTCATTCTTTTTTTTTTTGTAGAGAATTATAGAAAATATATTAGTTATCAAATTTGGAAAAGAATAATAAGTGACAAATATTACTTCTCATTCCGATTATTTTTGTACTTCTTTATTATTTTCCCTTTCATTCTTATTATTCATTCAGTCGTCACCAATTAGGCTCGTAGACGTTTAAGTATATTTTCTGTTTATTCCAACTGAAACTCGAATTTTACTTTCTACGGATTCACAAACTACAATAATGAAATGACCACGAAACAAAAGGGAAATCAACCCGGCTAAAAAATAAAGGAGAGAAAGAATATATAGGAGGGAGAAAATCTAACAAACCACAAAACCTTACTTAAACATACACTTAACCAAGATCAAGAAAAGGTCGTGGAATAGCGATTTACACAAATCGTAACCTACATGGAAGATATTCTTAAAATTTCCTCAATCTGTACATTTTCTTTGAAACAGATTAGTAAAAATACTAATAGTGGCTGCGGATGATTTAGCAAAACAAACTAGGAATAATATTTAGCCGCATGTAATCAAATGTACAATGTAATATTTTTATCTTATAATGAATTCAAGAAATCAGTTGACGACAAAAAAAAAAAAAAACATATACACTTGAGAAGTAGGAGACTCAATAACCAAAAAAAAAAAAAAACAACAGTTGGGACCGCATCGAAGAGAGCCATTAAACTGACTAGACATCAAATAAAGCACCGATATACAACACAAACGAACAATTTGAAAACCTACTTCATTCAAAAAAGACCCAATTGGCCAATTCATTCCAAAAGCAGCACCAAAGGCTCTCAAAGTTATCAAATCCAAAAACAAATAATAAAAGGGAGAAAATTGAGAACACAAAGAAATCAACATTATTATAAGGCGCGAAAAAAAGTAACAACAATCAACCAGAAAAAATCCAAAAAATTTAAAGAATCGAAAAAAATAAAAAATGCACGATGCACAACAAAAATAGAGGAGTAAAAAAAAAAAAGATATGACAGACCAAAAAAAATCTGCTCTTAAAAAAAAATAAAAAATTCATAAATTTAGTGGGCTTAATGGGAACAAAGTATAAACTCTGTCTAAAATAACTCACTACCAAACGTTAAAACAAAATGAAAATGAGAGAAATAAGATGAAGGGAACTAATCTCAAATGCAACAACATCTGTTTGAAGAAGAACCCCCAAAATAATGGGGAAAACATAAGATGAAAAACCAAAGAAGGAATAAAAAGTAAAACTATAAAACATAAATAGCAAGCGGTGCAAGTATGGAGACCTCCAAATAATATAAATATAAGTCAGAGAAATTCAATGACTTTTACTTGCGGTAGAGTTTAATGATTAAAGTTATCATTGTTTTATTTTTTTTGTCGTCCAACTTTGATTATAAAACCCATAATGGGTAAGTAAATATACAATGGTGATACTAATCTCAAAGGCCTTATAACTTTGGCCCATCACGTGAGAAAATGAGCATTAACGTGAGTCACATAACCATGTGTAACTTAAACACAATATATAACACGTGTCATGTGATTACATTTTCGACATCGCCGATCATGCAGCCACCATCACTGTTCTTTCTCCACCGCCGCAAAATTCCGATCCCAATCACCACTGTCTTTCCCTTTGCTTAATCGCCGATTGAATTGCCCAAAACCACCTCTTAACCACCAGAATAAGAGAACCCAAGAACTACAGAATATCGAAATGACAGAACATTCACCGGAACACCCTTCAAATGAAGAGTTCCAATTCTACTTGTTCCTGCATCAGATCGACCGACAAGAACCCGACCAATTCGATCCTTTAAACGATTAAAGAGACTTTGCTCCACTTAGGAATAGCAAATATATAATTCTCTTAAAGTAAAAAGACCAAACATAATCTGATGGAAGAATATAATCGATCAATACAACCGGAATTTGACTCAAGAGCAAGCAAAAGGAGAGCAGCACAAAAAATCCGATAACCGGAAAGCGACTAGCGGAAATATAAGACAAACAAAAGAATCCGAATAGTCGGAAAGACGATACGATTAAACGGAAACTAAAACCAAAATACTGAAATAACTTTCTCTCTCTGAAAGATACGAGAGAGAGAAGAGAGAGAAAGCCTAGTTATCATTGTTATTCAATCCAATTAAAATGCTAGGATCTATTGGTAGAGTTTAATAGTTAAAGTTTTTATTTGCATTCATTCCAGTTATATAGCTATGATCTATTTAGTATGTAAGTTGTAATAGGGTTTATGATGAATGAATTATGCATATTTAAAAAAATTTACCTAATGAATTGATACACATGATTTTTTATCCCTAGTAACTACTATAAGTGTACAATAACATTATTAAAATAAAAAATCGAGTTCCAAAACGATAAAGTGTTACACTATCATTCTGCGAGAATGAATTAAACCTAAAATACATGAAGAGATTTGTTTGTTGGTTTTAAAAAACTAATAACTAAGATTGCAAATCAAACAATGCAAATTGAAATGGAAAAACATTATGCTTTAGGGAAATTTGCAGGATATCAGAAATACAAATCAAAATATCAAACAAAGAAATCATTAAAAACATTTTAAAACTCAAAATACTGATTTAGAATTAAACTTTTATTGTAGTATTAATTACTATATTTAAAACCATAAGTTTTTAAACTGTCTTTTGAATTCATGAAATTATCAATACCGAGCAGTGATCACTATCTTTATGAGTGTTGTCTTAAAATCAGACCGTGATCGTCTTCTGCATGTATGTCCTAGAATATGTAAGCTAAGCATAATAAGCCTCCAAAAACGCGAGCACCATGAGCCTTGTGCATACAACAGCAGAGCATCATGTCTTGCACGAATTTTAAACCTCATACTTGACAACAACCAAAGATGATCACGAATGAAGCAGTTCACCTAGGAAACTTCTTATGAAAAATACCTCAGCAACTTCTTACACAATAGCTCAATCATAACTTTTTTAAAGACTAACTTGCAAACTTTTTTTCGAAAACGACTTTCCAGCTTTTCTTCAAAAAATTGACTGAACAACTTAACAGAGAAAAGTAGCTTGCCAATTTTTTCTAACAAAAAAAAAAAAACATTTTCAATAAATTTTCCCTGAAAACTGTTCTCCAAACTTCGCTTCGAGAAAACTGCTAGCCGAACTTTTCTCTGAAAAAAACAGCTCGCCAAACTTCTCTCCTAAATAACAGCTCGCCAAACTTCTCTCTGATAATACAGCCGTCCAAAGTTCTCTCTAAGAAAACAGCCCTCCAAAGTCTTCTCCAAGAAAACAGTTCACCAGCATGTCTTCGAAGAAACGACCACCAAACTTCTCTCCGAAAACTGTTTTCAATCATTTTTCTCTAAAAACTATCTTCGACAAATTCTCTGAAAACTGTCTTTGACTAATTTTCTCCAAAAACTGTTTTCAATAACTTTTCTTCGAATGTTATTTTTGACAACATATCTTTGAAAATTGTTTTCAACAATTTTTCTTCGAAATTTTTTTTCGCCAAACTTTTCTCTGCGAAGTAAAGCGGTCTCCAATCCTCTCTCCAAGAAAAAGTCAAATTTCTCTCCAAGATAACGGCTCGCCAAACATCTCTCTGAGGAAACCACTGTCCTTATACCGCCACTGAAAACTGGTTTCTCCAAACTTATTTATGAGAAAACGGTTCTCTAAAATTCTGTACGAAAAAACGGCTTGGCCAACTTCTTTCCGAGAAAACGGCCGCCAGACTTCTCTCCAAGAAAATGGCTCTCCAAACTTTTCTCCGACAAAACTGCTTGCTTAACTTCTCTTCACAAAAAGCTCTCCAAACTTGTATAAAAAAACGGTTTGCCAACTTTTTCCCAAAAAATGGCTCGCTAAAATTTTCTCTGAATATTTTTTTCGACAAACATTTCTCTGAAAACTGTTTTCGGTAGCTTTACTCAAAAAATAGTTTTCGCGAAATATCTCTTCATGAAAATGGCTCCCCCAAATTCTTTTCGAAAATATGTCTTGCTAAAATTTTCTTTGAAAACTGTTTTCGACTACTTTTCCTCGAAAACTGTTTTCGACTACTTTTCCTCGAAAACTGTTTTCGACTACTTTTCCTCGAAAACTGTTTTTGACTACTTTTCCTCGAAAACTGTTTGGGACTACTCTTCTCCAAAAAATTGTTTCCGACAACTTTTCTCCAATAGTTGTTTCCAACAACTTTTTTTCAAATTCTTTCGCCAAACTTCCCTACGAGAAGACGATTATCTAAACTTCTCTCCCAGAAAATTGGTTTTCAAACTTCTCTCTAAGATAGCGGCTCTTCTAACTTATCTTCAAGAAAATGGCTCACCAAATTTTTCTCCAAAAAATATTTTCAGAAACTTTTTCTTCATGAACACACTTTCGACAAAAAGGCTAGAAAAAACTTTCAGCTCACTGATCTCGTTCCCAATTACTTATACCTCGTCATCTTCACAAATGCGTCTAATGAGCTGGGTGGGGCTAACTGGAGGTGTTATCCACCTCACATATACCAAAGGCTAAAGCAACTAAGTATGAAAATTGGACCCAGCCAAATATAGTTTGAAGACATCTAGCACAACTTCCACCTATGAAATTATTTTCAAAACTGCTAGTCAATTCTCATCAAAAGACTTATGGAACTTTTGTCAAAATGGCTGAGAAACTTTCGAGAAAACGGCTAGGCAGTTCTTGTTAAAAACCGCTAGGATACTTTAAATGAGCCAAACCAAGGACAAACTCGAGACAAACCATTCACGAACTGGACCATCCAAGCCCAGAGCTAAACCAGATGATGTCCAACCCGAACAACACGATCACCAACCTGAGTGACCAGCCTAAGCCAGGAGGCAGACTAAGTTCACCGAGCTAAAAGAACCATTTTGTAAGCAGACAAAACCGAAGACCGCAACCCAAGTTTGAATGATCCCAAGCTAAATCGTGTGAGCTGCACCCGATCAGGTCATCTCGGGCAATCCATGATTTCGACGAAAAATGAAGAGGAGATTTTACTTTTCTAGGCCAAAGAAGATTAATTAAAAACGTGCACAATTTTTGGTTTAGAGAACCGGATATTACAACCCCAAAAAGAACTTTAACGGCTATAAAGGAAAGGAGGATAAAAAATAAGGCTTCTTTCTTGACTACATCTTTAAGGTTGGGATTTAACCACCTTTGATGCTCAATGGAGCTTATAGACTCGTTCTCAAGATGAACTCTATGAGTACAAAGGGTTGGGCATATGCCCTTAATGTCATCTAAGGAGTATCATATTGCCCTTTTGTACTTCCTGAACTCTTTAAGCAGGGATTTTAACTCGTCCATAGCAAGGTCCGCGTTGACAATAACAGGGTAAGTAGAGTTGTTCCCAAGAAAGCGTACCTTAGCCTGGAGGGTAATTTTTGAGATTCACCTTTGGAGCATTGAGTTCGCTCCAATCATCGTGTACGAGCTGCTCCTGTGTGTGTGAGGTTGTTTCAGCTGTTTCTTTAGCTCCTAAGGCGTCTGTTTCTTTGGTCATAGAACTCCTCAGTCTCTCATGTTCAACATCTAACGGGTATTTATCGTCCTCCACTATCATTCGAGAATCCATCCTCATCACATAGTAATCACTCTTTTCATCTAGAAAATTCAACTCCCCTTTTTCCTTTGTCAAAGCCGTTAATAGAGGATCTTGTAGTGTTATCTCTTCATAGATTTCTTCAATAAATTCTTCATGAGAATCAACTCAAAAAAAATTTCCTCCAGTGGTGGCTTCTGCATGACTTTGTTGATATCAAACTTCAGTTTTATATCTTCTCCTAAGTTTAGTTCAATCTTTCCTCCCTTCACGTCTATAACAGCCCCGGCCATGGCCATAAATGGCCTTCCTAGAATCAGAAGATCTCTCGGTTCTAAGACAACAAAGTCAGTTGGTACTTCCATATCACCTATCCTGATAGGGACATCTTCAAGAAGACCTTTGGGAGTCTCAAAGACCGGTCAGCTAGGACCAGAGAGATAAGGCTTGGTTTATAGCTCGTGAACCCTAGCATGGTGGCTATAGAGAATTGCATCATACTTACACTCACCCCTAACTCGCATAAGCAGTTGTTGAACATGATGGGACCTATTCAGCATGGGAGAGTGAAACTTCCAGGATCTACTAGCTTACTAGGGACAATCTTCTTCTGAATAATGGTGCTACACTCATGAGTCAACACTACCATCCCTTGGAGTTCCTTTGTTCTTTCAAGAATGGCTTCCTTCAAGAACTTTTGCTAAGGTGGAATAAGAGCAAGGGCATCCCTCAGTGGCATTGTGAGCTTGACCTTCCTCAATTGGTCATCCAACAACGCCTTGTATTTTTGTACGAGCTGCTTCTTGAATTGAATAAGGAATGGGTAAGGAGGTTTGTATGGTGGAGGCACAAACCGTGACTCTTTACTGTTCTCTTTTTGAGCTTCTTGTGGTTTCTTACCCTTTTCCCTTTCTTGAAGCTGGGTATGGACCTGATCTTCAACAATTTCTTGTATCTCCTGAACTGGTTCATCCTCAGATTTTTCAAAGCTGCCCTCTCTAAACTTGCTTCTTAGCGTCCTTGGTGAGATGGGAATGTTGTTCTCTTTGTGGAAGTACCTTTCAACTTTGTAATGTGACTGCTTGATTGTAGGCTATTTGTTGAAGCAATGGCTGGCTAGTTGAAGCAGTACAGGTTTGAGGCTGCTGAAACAAGGTTGTACCAGTTTCTAATTTGTCCATCTGAGTTGCCATGCTTACAAGCATTTTAGTGGTAACAGATTGGGCTTGGACAAGTTGAGTTAGAAGGCTTTTGGTGTCCGCTTCTTGAGTTGGATGTGGGTAGTATCCATAACCATTGTAATGTGGTGGAAAAAAGATAGTGGAACTGAGATGCGGTAGTGGCTGATAATAGGGTGAGATAGGAGTATAACCAGGTGTATTGTGGATAGCATAAAGGTTGATGCTGCTCCATAGGCCTGGTTCGGTGCATGTTGTTGGTCGCGTTGGTGTTGTCTATCTGGTGGAATGTGAACCTCGTCCAAATTGGGAGCCTCCCCAACTTGTTTCAGCTAATGCGTCTGAATCATAACAACCTGCTTCTCCTTTGAGTTTAGTAAAGCATCTAGTCGTGCTTGTAGCTCCAGTACCTCCTTTGATATTGTTGTGTTCGAATCGGTGCTTGATTCATCATCATTATATTGTCTTGCACTTGCTGCCAAATTCTCCAGTAAACGCAAACTGTCTTCTTCATCCTGTCCGAGAAAGAGTCCATTGCTGGCAGCATCAAGGAGTGTTTTATACTGCTTGGAAGCTCCTCTGTAAAGAATACTGAGGAGAGATAAAGTAGAAAAGTTGTGGTGATGGCATTTTATGGTGTAACCTTTCAGCTTTTCCCACACAGCACTGAAACTCTCATCCTCAAGCTGAATGAATGTGGAGATGTCTTGTCTGAGCTTCGCAGTTCTTGATTGTGGGAAGAATTTCTTGAGAAAGGCACTTTTGCAGTGTTTCCATGTTGTAATGGATCCAGGCGTCAGTGTCTACTATCATTGGTGACCTTTCCCTCATAGTGAGAATGGAAAGATCTAAAGTTGGAGCTTGAATCCATCCTCGTTAATGCGCTCTTGATTTGTCAAGGAGAAAACTTTCTTAAAGTCATCAAGGTACTCTAATGGGTCTTCTGTTGGATCACCATTGTACTTTGACTTCCTGACTATAGCGAGCATACTGGTTTTGATCTCAAAACTGGCATTGCTTGAAAGTGGAGTAATGCCATGTCGCGGTTTGTACTTGCTTGGCGAATCGCAGTCTCCTATTGCCCGTTGCGGTTGCATAACAGCTTCGTGGTTTGCACCAGCCTCGTTTTTTTGCAAGCCAATGTTGATTGTTTCTTCGTCCATTACGTTCTGTATCGAGTTGTACCTTCAAAATATGCTCAAAAAGAATGATCAGTAACTTAAAACAAAGTCATACTCCTAGTCTTTCTTTTTAAATCCGAAACTCAATACTCAAAAACATTTCCCAAATGGCAACGGTGTCAATTGATAGTAGATTTTTAGGCTACTTGTCAATGCCCATAACAACTACAACCGTATGTAGTAAAATGTTGAGGGTTAATCAATCTGTTTGGGAAGCTTGAGATACTAAGCCTATAGGGTTCAAAATAAGCTAGGAAAATCAAGAGTGGTCAAAGAACAAGGCTATAAACTTAATTGATATTAACAAGCTTAAATAAGGACCAATCAAATTGAGAAACAATCTAAATAAACAGAGTAAAAGCAGAGAAATTGGATACTAGAAACAAGGAAATAATTGAAACCGGTTCTAGAAATGAGGCATGGATAAGTGGAATCGAATAAAAGTTGAAACTTTAAGCTTATATCACAGAAATCGCAAGTGAAGCTCGAAACTTGACCCTTACTTGAGAGTTAAACAATCTGCCAAATATCAGTTAATAGATTGCTAGTGGTCTATGTCATGCATAAATGTGAGACGACCGTAATTAAAAAAAAAAAAAAACAATCTAGCAATTCTCTCTGGCCGATGTATGCACATAGAGGAATGATAAAATATGTGTTATCATGTTATAAGCTATACAGAGAAGAAAAAACAACTAAATCAATTCTCAGATGACACTGAAATGGATTTAAAAAACATAGTTCCACGACATTAACGAATACTCTGTAAGCATCTTGAAGCGATTCATCAGCTTTCTCAAGCATTTACTTTTAGTAAGACTTATAAGGAAGTAAAATGGTCACAATGTTTGGATTACCCTAACAGTAGAAGAGTGTAGAAGCATTGACCGTGAAAGATAATTGATTACAAACAGTTTTAGAAACTTTAATATGAATACCAAGCAGCTGCAAAGAATAAAGATTCAAGAGCACTCAGGGGATAAAGCCCTCCAGTAGTTTTCTTGACAAAACAGCAATCAACCTGTGTAAAAAGCAAATCTTTAACTTTTGCACAGAAAGAAGCTTACAAAAATGAATGCTCCCAGAAATGAAAAATTTGAAGAAATTTAGCGATGGCTTAGCTCCTCTGACAACATTATTATGTATCAAAGATGTCCGAGAAAACAAACTTTTTGAATGGAAAGTTATTTCGAAGTGGTGTGATCCAGTGACATACAGATAAAACTGACAAATCAAGTGAGAATTCCATAAAAGTGAATCATATGTCTCTGAGAAACAAAATTGAACCATAGCACAGATCAACTGGCAGATGGTTCCAAGCTAAAAGATTGAGCATAAATTAGCAAAAACAGAGTGTTTGTAGTTGGTTTGAAATTCCTAAAAACGAATATTCTAACATAAAGAAGTCATACTGTGCCAAAACCGAGGAAGACGTAGAAGCAAAACTGTAACATCCTGATTTCTGGTATATGGTGGTGTATGTGGAAAGGCTTAAGTTAATTGATTTGGCTACTTATGTCACCAAAGTGCACTTACCTTTTTGGTTGCATATCTAGATAGAATTCTAGGGTTAAGTGTGCTTGAGCTGGAGTAGTTAAGGGATGGGTGACCTACTGGGAAGTCATTCGCGTTACCGTATAAGTGAAACCAAAACACGGAAAACGATCACGTGGTGATTGCAAGGTCAGTATATCATAACTTTCAAACCTCCCGGTTATTGTTCTGACTGTCGGACAGGGATGGACTGGCCCATGGACTTACTGAGAGGACATGGGAGCCTATTGGTAAAGGCGTTATAAAAACATAAAACTAAATATATTCCGTAAACACGA
Organism: Iljinskaea planisiliqua; assembly: GCA_900108845.1. NCBI lineage: Eukaryota > Viridiplantae > Streptophyta > Magnoliopsida > Brassicales > Brassicaceae > Iljinskaea > Iljinskaea planisiliqua. The sequence goes on along the minus strand of FNXX01000033.1, from coordinate 125,145 downwards.
CATGCCTTAGAGAATAAGGGAAATTCGAGAGACCATTTTGCCTAAAGAAGCTATCCCCTAAGCACGACAGACTGCAGGAAGAACAATAACAAATAGCTGCAGATAAACATCACGATTTTCACCTCCAACGCCACTACATCTGTTGGAGACGAACTTTATTCATCTGACAAGGCCCGCCGAACTCATGATGCTTTACTCGGCCCAATTTATAAACTATTAAGTAGGTTAGGTTTGCGAGCCTTACAACGACTTAGACAAGTATATAAGGATGTATGCGCCTCCTGTTAAAGGACACATAAAAAATCAATAAGAAAAATCTAATTTTTGAAGGAGAGATCTCCGAACAAAACCCTAGATTTTACTCTAAAATTGACGACAAAAAAATACCTTCTGATGACGTAGAAACACCGTCTCCGTCGAACAAATAAACCCTAAAAGTAGCTTTATCAAACTTTAAACCTAGTTTTTTACCATCCCACGGTGGCAAAATCTAGAGTTCAACAACATCCAAGAAAACTTGAAACCATTGACAAACCCAATTCCTGAGAGCAAAAAAAAGGCAAATAGCAGAACACAATAATTAAAATTTTAGGTTTTTGCGGAGTCAATCGCATGCTTGCATAGTTGCCTGAGAATGCATGAAACAGCTGCCTGCGAAAACAGCTTTACCCTCATAGAGCCTTAACTTTTAGTTTATGTGTGTTACTAAAATGTTAACGTGCACAAAATAAATGTTTTGATTGGATCTAAGATTTTTTTCATTTATTGATGTGGTAATTCCATAAAACTTCAAAGAACTGTGGCGTCAACTCCTGGAGAGACACTTACGATATTATTTGATTTAGTTTTCTCATCTCAGTGGGTATTTAGTGATGATATAGTTACATTCTTTCAAAAACAATTATGGCTCTTTATTTATGTTTCTTTAGTTCCTTTTCATTCTTTTTTTTTTTTACTTTAATTATTCGCAGTTGGTTTCTGATCTATGAACTTCTTTATGTTTTCCTCCGATTCAGAGCTTTTTAACTGTTTCCCCAATTCTGTAAAAACCCTAAATCTAAGGATATTCCCAATTTATATCAACCAATTATTACTAAGAACTAATACATTACCACTAATGTAATTTGATATATATATATATATTTTTTTTTTTGATAAATAATGTAATTTAACTATTTTCCTGTTGAAGAAGTTAAGTAACCCTGTATATTATACTTAAATTACTAAAATCATTATCAATCCAGAAACCAAAGATAAGAACAAAAACTCACCTTAGGAAAAAAGCTGAATTGGAGCATCAATAATGAGTCAAACTCAAAGTAAAACCTTGAATTGAGGCAAGGAATGTTGGTTTCGGTCTAATAGAATTAAAGAGTCCATTATCAGACAAGTAGAAAACAATCCATTTCTCTAGCGGTACCGGTTTTCATCATAAGTTTCATCAGGTCACACTTTTCAATTTTCTGAAGAAAAGAAGATAATTTTTTTAGTTTTTGTTGGTCGACACCGCGACATAGGGATGTTAAAATGGGTAAGCCCAACCCATTTAGACCCACCCCTTTTAAAACCCAGCCCATTTAAAGCTCGAACCCATTTAGACCCATTTAATTCAAGGTCTATTAGGGTTACCCATTTAGGCCCGTATACCCATTTAGACCCGTGAAAAAATCTCAAAACCCATTTAGACCCGTTTAGTGTCTTTTTTTAATGCAAAAAATAAAATAAAAATTTAAATGGGTTTCGCGGGTACCCATTTAATAAATGGGTTTTATCTGGGTTTTTATTTAAACCCTCTAACCTAAATGGGTCTAAATGGGCATTTATTTAGACTAAATGCCCATTTAAAACCCACTTAAAAAACCCATATTAACATCCCTACCGCGACACACAAGCCATCTCACAATTAAAAAAGTAAATTATATGCAGGCCATTTCAATTTTTAGTTCTAAAAAAATATTTTTATTCCAACTCCTTTGTATTAATTTTATGCTTTATAGTATAAAATTAATTATTAAAGTTACATAGAATAGTTTTTTCGTTAAGTCAATATTACTGACTGTATCACTATATATTTTTAATGCATGTTTTAGTAGGAGAAACATATTTAGGTTAAATATTATCAAACTAAATAAGTGAACGTTATAATTTGTATTTGCATCACTTTTTATAACTGAAATAAATACTAACATCAGTTATTATTGATTTTAATTTTTAAACGATTTTTTATTTTGTTTATGTAATTGACGCAAATTCATATTTGTGTTGATTTTTCCAAAATGATGCAAATTATTATTCACTTGTATCAGTTTTATTTTAATTGATGTTAATCAAATTAGTATTAATATCAAATACTTTAACTGATGTAAAATTACATATTTAGTGTCAATTTTTAGTAGTAGTTCTAATTAAAATCAGTTTTTTATACCATTTTATAAGTGATGCTATTTTCTTTATTTCTTGTAGTGTGGATTGTAAATTACAAGACACTTGTTTTTTTACAGTAAATGTTATGTTTTCTTACCGTCGTTGTAATAACCCAGTTAAAAAGCTAAAAATACTCCGAATAGGATTTTGGTCGAGAAGACCATGTTGATGGAAGTCACCCTTTCCAACAACAAGAAGATGGTGAAAACAAGAACATAGAACTCAGTTAAATCAGCTGGCAAGCTGACTGGTCAAAGTTACCCTTAAACAACTCTATAACTGTACCTTGAACTACTTGGTCGCAAGTGCTTGGATCATGGTCCAATAGGTCGTTCCATCAGTCCTGCATTCATTACTTGACCATGTGGACCCTGTATGCTAATAGCCTCTGGTCCATGTTTATCTAGCAACAGTTCCACAAGGGGTGAAAATCGGGACAATGGTTCTATCAAGTGGTATCAGAGCCACTCCTTGTTGGTAACTATAAAACATCTTCTCACCTTCCCATTCTTATCAGTCTATCTGATCAGCTAGATGAGCCGGTCATATATATATATAAAAAAAGATCTAGGAGAAATCAGATCAGGCTTGGTTAATCAGCTAGCAAAAAAAATCTTGCAATCTTTCTATCTTCCTTTCTTTTGTTGTGGTTGGGAATACTTGTCGATTGGATCGGGTTGTTTGCTTAGAACACTAAGTGACATATCGGAGTGACCATTCTAAATCGAGAGCCAACCACTTGTTATTTGCTAACTTGTGTGATTGGTGTTTTTAGGTAGCCAAAGATGGCTGGGAATGGGAATGATCTTGTTGGAGCTGGTTTGACTGACGACCAACTAACTTATTTGAATGAACATTTTAGTCAATCAATGAGTGCAGGACTGGATGGACTCCATAAAAGGGTAGATAGAGTCCAGGAGGATCAACAAGGTCGACAAGGCTATGCTCTAAGAAGGACCCGAAGCAGAGGAAGAACCAACCAATCGGATGAGGAAGAAGAAGAAGAGGGGTATGTGGAAATTTGATCACTTCATCCTAGGATAGGTCAGAGAGTGAGGTAAGAAGATAATCCCTTTGCATGGAGAACAGACAGCAATTTTGGTGGTCTTAGGCTGGAGATTCCAACCTTCTTAGATAAGAATGATCCAGATGCATGGGAAAGAAAGGTGGACCTCACTTTTGATTGCCAGAACTTTTCAGAGATGAAAAAGGTTAGATTAGCAGCTTCTAAGTTTAGGGGTTATGCGATTAATTGGTATGACCAGGTAGTAGCTCTAAGAAGAAGAGCCACTGAACCACCCATTGCTACTTGGGATGAACTAACCTTACTAATGAGAAAGTGATTTGTGCCTAGTCATTATCACAAGGAATTACACCAAAAGCTAAGGCGACTAGCACAAAGAATGAGGAGTATGGAAGACTAATTCCAGCACATGGAGACCCTTATATTGAAGGCTGATATCGAGGAAGAGGCAGAGGCGACCATGGCCTAATTCCTTGCGGGGCTGAACCGAGACATCATGGACAGCATGGAGCTTCAGGACTTTGAAAGCATCGAAAAAATGCTTCACAAGGCCATCCTGATCAAACAGCAGTCTAAGAAGAGGGGATTTGTCAAACAAAAATACCCACCAAGGGCAAGTTACAAGGCTACTTCAGCACCAAAGCCTGCCACACAAGAAAGACGTCCAGTGCAAACTCGATTTCCTATTTCTCCTTTTCAAACTAACCCACCACCTCGCTTTGATAAAGGAAAAGCCATGGAATCCACGAGCAGAGCTAGAGACATCCAATGTTTCAAGTGTCAAGGACTTGGTCACTATGCTAACAAGTGTCCGAATCAAAAGGTGATGGTCTTGTTGGAGAATGGCGAGATTGAATCTGAGGAGGAGAAAGAAGATACCGGACCTATCTTTGATGAAGTGTCGCCATCCTATCCCTAGGCTAGACGATATGTTATATGAGCTGCATGGGTCTAGAGTCTTTTCTAAGATAGACCTTAGGAGTGGTTATCATCAGATTAGGATGAAAGAGGGGGATGACTGGAATACTGCGTTTAAAACCAAGCAGGGACTTTATGAGTGGTTGGTCATGCCCTTCGGCCTAACCAATGCCCCAAGTACCTTTGTGCGATTGATGAACCATGTGCTTAGACCTTTCATAGGAGAATTTGTAGTGGTTTACCTTGATGACTTCTTAGTCGATAGTCATAGCTTGCTTGATCATGTGCAGTATTTAGGCAAGGACCTAGAAGTCTTGAGAAAATAACGATTGTTCGCAAATGCATCTAAGTGTACCTTAGGAACAGATAACCTAGTCAAATTGTGTTTTTTGTAGGAGCAGCTGGCATTCGGGTGGGTGAAGAGAAGGTCATGGCTATTAGAGATTGGCCGAGTCCCAAAACTGTGGGAGAAGTCAGGAGCTTCCATGGCCTAGCCGGTTTCTACCGACGGTTTGTGCAAGACTTATGTACGATCGCTGCTCCACTAACAGAGGTGATCAAAAAGGACGTTGGATTCAAATGGGGACCAGCACAAGAGGATGCCTTCCAGACTCTAAGAGGGAAGTTGACAAACGCCCCCTACTTGTTCTTCCTGATTTCTTTAAAGCTTTTGAAATAGAATGTGATGCCTCATGAATTGGAATTGATGCGGTTCTTATGCAGGAAGGAAATCCTCTAGCCTACTTTGGTGAGAAGCTTGGAGGAGCCACTCTCAACTATGCAACCTTGTTTTCCTAGGTTTTGTTGACAGTGCGGGAAAGGAAGATGGAGAGAAAATGAGAGCAATCCGCGAATGTCCTACTTCAAAGACGGTTGGGAAAGTGAGGAGCTTCCATGGATTAGCCGGGTTCTATAGACGGTTTGTCAAGGACTTCAGCACCCTTTCTGCTCCTTTGACAGAGGTTATCAAGAAGGAGGTTGGGTTGAAATGGGAAGAAGCTCAAGAAACCGCATTCCAAAATCTGAAAGAGATGCTTACTAATGCCCCACTCTTAGCTTTGCCAGATTGAATGCGTGCTTCTGGTGTAGGTATTGGAGCTGTCCTTATGCAATAAGAGCGACCAATAGCTTTCTGCAGTGAAAAGCTTGGAGGAGCCACCTTGAACTATCCTACGTAGGTAAAGCAGCTATATGCATTGGTTCGTGCGCTATAGACCTGGCAACATTACCTCTGGCCCAAGGAATTTGTGATCCACACTGATCACAAGTCTCTAAAACATCTTAACAGACAGCAGAAGCTCAACAAGAAGCATGCTCGCTGGGTCAAGTAAATACATTGAATCTTTTCCTTATGTCATTAAATACAAACAAGGTAAGGAGAACACTGTGGTCAATGCCTTGTCTCTCAGGTATGCTCTTTTGTCAGTTCTTGAAACTAAATTGCTTGGATTTGAGTTCATTAAGGAACTCTATGCTAACTATTCTGATTTCAGAGAACTGTATATTAAGATCTCAAAGGCAGCCTTTAGGAAATACTACCGAGTTGATGGGTTCTTGTTCATGAAAACCGATTGTGTGTTCCACATTGTTCTTTGAGAGAAATGTTTGGTAGGGAAGCACATGGAGGAGGACTAATGGGAAATTTTGACGTAAGGAAGACTTATAAAGTCTTGCAGGATCATTTCTACTGGCTGAACATGCAACAGGAGGTAGAAAAGTTTTGTAGCCGATGTGTAGTTTGCAAACAAGCCAAGTCAAAAGCATAACCTCAAGGTCTGTTCTCCCCTTTACCCATTCCTTCGCATCCATGGATTGATCTTTCTATGGATTTTGTGTTAGTACTCCCTAGGTCTAGAACCGGAAAAGATTCGATTTTTGTTGTTGTTGATAGGTTCTCAAAGATGACACACTTTATTCTTTGTCACAAATCTGATGTTGTGGTTCAAGTGGCTGAATTATTCTTTAGATAAGTCGTTAGGATGCATGGAGTACCTAAGACAATTATTTCTGACAGAGATGCTAAGTTTCTTAGTTTCTTTTGGAAGACTCTTTGGTTTAAACTAGGAAGTAGGTTACTATTCTCAATGACATGTCATCCTCAGAGTGATGGACAAACCGAGGTGGTTAATAGGTCATTGTCAGCCTTGCTTAGAACGGTAGTCAAAAAGAATCTTAGGACTTAGGAAGATTGTTTGTCACATGTAGAGTTTGCTTATAACAACCCGATGCATTCTGTTACTCCGCATTCTCCATTTGAAGTTGTTTATAGATTCAATCCCTTATCTCCACTTGATCTTTTTCCTTTGCTCGTAAGCGATAAGATTCATGTAGATGGAAAAATGAAAGCAGAACTGGTCAGGAAAATTCATGAAAAGGTGAAAGCGAACATTGAGGCAAGGACACGACAGTATGAGAAACATGCCAACAAGAAGAGACGCGAAGTGCTTTTCAAACCCGGGGATCTAGTTTGGGTTCATCTAAGAAAGGAGAGGTTTCCAGAAGAAAGAAAATCCAAGCTGATGCCAAGGATTGATGGGAACATTTCCTAAAAGCTAAATCTTCAAGGTAAGTATGATATATCTCCAAGTTTTAATGTTTCTTACTTGGTTCGTTTTTTATGGCAGATGTTCCATATTTGTGGCCAAATCATTTTCAAGAGGAGGAGAATGATAGGAAACTGGCCAGTGAAAAGAGCCTAGTAGACCCGTATGACTTGGAGGACACCGAGGAAGAGGATCAGCTAGAGTCGGAGAAGGAAGCAAGAAACAAAAGAGCAAGAAAGGAGAACTCAAGTGGCAGAGTGGAGGTTGCCCAAGGAAGCCAGGCCTTGCCTGAAACACCCCAACCCGGATACACGACCCCGATCGGTCGTCCCACTTCTTAGTCTCCATGAGATTAAGGCCCTATCCAAACAACTTAACAAAACTATTCCAGGAAGTTCCTCTATCTACCATTTATGCGGAATTAAATGAGGTAGATAATGAAAAGGAAACTGTTATTGATATAATAAGGATTCGATACATCATGCTAAAGTTTGCCCGAAGGCTTTACATGGACCGATCCTATTCTATCCAGAGCTCCTAACACACACCACACATCATCAGGGGGCCACCGGACCGTGCACCTAGGCTTGGTCCATACTCGGACCAGCCTCACGTCCTGAAAAGATATAAGCACGTCAGTAATCGGACTAGTCCGTAACCGAACTATGCATATGCTTCCCAGAACCCTTATGCCCCGTTAGTATAGCCGAAGCCTATCCTAACTTATCCTAAGACTATCCCCAGTTGTAATTGTCATTCAACCAACCACCCCATAGGTAGCCTTAGGGACAAACGGACGAACCGTTTGTCCGGAGGAACCATCGGCCAGAGACTGTGGCACTCCTTGGCACGTATCAGCCTTTCGGCCGACCGCGGCACTGCTCCGAGTTCTTGTAACCGGACCAGCTGTACTGAATGTAGGGGTTCGGTCACCCAAAGAAATGTTTCTACACGTCCCTGGCATGCCAACACTCACACCGGTTCTGTGGGTCCAAGTTGGGACTCGGGCGTGATGGCTATTGACCGAAAGGGAAAAATTTTCTGAACAGTAGCAATGGTTCGCAAGTCATGCCTGTTCAACCATGCGACCTGTCCATTCACACCTTTTGATGCCTGGCAGTTTCTCATGGGTCGCAAAGGCATGCCGAGTTCCGCATCACTTGTCTATAGACTTAGGCCCGGTTGTACATACGGTTATAGGACGTACCGAATCCGGTTACAAGCCTGGATCCGATCGCATTACACGGCCAAACCGCATTACTCCGACCCACCCAGTCCGATACACAGATTCATGAGCCGTGGGCTTATACTGACCACGCGCATGTCTGGTCCAAGACCATTGGATCACGCGCGAGTCCCTAGCCATCGGCTGAGACCTTCCTTAGTTATTAGGCACACAGCCGAATACTAAGGTAGTTCCTTCGGCCAATCCGGACAATCATCCAGAACATTTCTGATCGGAATGAGTTTCCCAGGCAACCAGAGTGATTCTGGGCTGTATCCGCACATGGCACCCTTTCGTACAATGCCTGGCCGAGGCGACCTTTATGGATTCACCCGGATAAGATCTTCGTCCTATCCGGTGCATTACGCAACCCGACCCTCATCCCATTTGCATGAACCTTTCGCTGACACGACTCGACCCAAGCCCAGAATACTCGCTTGCCCATGAGTCTGGCAGAAGCCAAAGACTCAGGGGATCAGCCGTATAGAAAGGTATAGAGGGAGACAAGACAAAGGTTGCGAGACACGGCCAAATCAGTTCGGTTTCGGGATCGCAACAGTTGTCACCGGCGATCCAGGATGAACGGTTAGCCATGCGTTAGTCAGATACCTTTGGGACTTGATCAGGATCGACAGGGTCTTTCCCCTTGTCGATGGTCGGAACTTCTTTCACACTGGACTTCTTTCCCGGTCCCAGTCTCTCTCTTTCTCCCTTTCCGATCAAGATCGGTACTAACTCTCTTTCTTTCTTTTCTCACGGTTTTTTCTTCTGCAGGAACTGATGCCAAAACAGGCGTGGGGGGTCTGGTATTTATAGGCGAGGCCATGGTCTGTCATACAGGCACCACCGAATGGTTGCATCCATTCGGAAAGGGTTGCCTTGGTTCGTGGTGAACCTTCGACCAGGCACCCTTTCCCCATCCCCTTTTGCACTTACACCCCTTCCCCTATCGCACCAGCTTACCTCTGGAGGTGACTGACACTCCCCGGCCACTAGCTGACCCAGCTAGCTCACTAGGTCACAAGCTTGTCCCAGCTGCGGGTCACTCCCTCCAGCTGGCCGAGCGGGCCGTCAGCTGAACCAGCTGACCCAGCTGAAGTGTCACTGTCCATACTGGACCCTGAGCTGCCCCAGCTGTCCTCAGCTGATGTTTCACTTGGGTCTAGCTGATTCCCATCATTTCTAGCTCGGACAAGACTCATGTCATGCCGGCTATCACCCGTATGGACCATTTCCCCTATGACCGATCACTCACAACCCGATCCTTTCCCTTCGGCCTTATGGTCCATACTCCGGGCCTTAGTGGAAGTTGGGGACGTTACAGGTCTTCCCCCCCCCCCCAATGAGGGATTCGTCCCCGAATCCGACTGGTAATCCAGCATGGCCATCTCAAACCATTTTGGGTACACAGTTTTCATCTTATCCTTGGTTTCCCAAGTTGTTTCTTCCTTCCCATTGCAAGTCCACACCACCCTCACAATAGGAACAGTTATCTTCCTGGTTGCCTTCTCCATCCGGTCCTCAATCCTTACTGGCCTTGTTTCCAAAGTCAGGTTCGGTTTCAGATCTGAGGGCAACTCAGGTTCGAACACATCCCGGTCAGACAAGCATTTGCGGAGTTGGGAAACATGGAACACATCATGAAATGCTTCCATTTCCACCGGTAGGTCTAACTTGTAGGCCACCGTTCCGATCTTCTTCAAGACCTTAAATGGTCCTAGGTATCTCGTGTCTAATTTGCCCCGTTTCGATACTCTAGCCCGGCCCTTGAAGGTGATCATCTTGAGGTAGACCCAGTCCCCTTCCTGGAACTCGAGATCTTTCCTCTTTCTATCCGCATAGCTTTTCTGGCGGTCTTGTGCCTCTTTCATTTTCTTTTTGAGGATTTTGATCTTCTCGGTAGTTTCTTCCACAATGGTCGGACCGATTATGCTTCTTTCCCCAACTTGTGTCCAGCATAATGGAGTTTGGCACGGCTTTCCATACAATGCCTCATAGGGGGACATGTCTATAATTGACTGAAAGCTATTATTGTAAGCAAATTCAGCCAGAGGTAAGTACCTTTCCCATGAGTCTCCCCACTCTAAGATGCAGGCTCTCAACATGTCCTCTAAGGTTTGTATGGTCCTTTCTGACTGTCCATCAGTCTGTGGATAATACGCCGTACTCATCTTAACCTTTGTTCCCAAAGCCTTGTGGACTGCTTGCCAGAAGTGTGAAGTGAAACGGTCATCCCTATCCGAGACGATACTAGCCGGTACACCATGAAGTCTTACGATTTCATTGATGTACTTCCCGGCCAACTTCTCCATTCCATCAGTTTTCTTGATGGCCATGAAATGGGCGGACTTAGTGAGTCGATCTACAACCACCCAGACCGCATCCTTTTGGTCTTGGTCGTGGGCAACCCAGTCACAAAGTCAATTGTGATGTGGTCCCACTTCCATTCCGGGATGGGTAAGCTTTATAGGAACCGACTTGGCACTTGGTGTTCTGCCTTAACCAGTTGACATATTGGACAACGCGAGACCCACTCGGCCACATCCCGTTTCATACCAACCCAATGGTAGTACCGTTTCAGGCTACAGTACATCTTATTGAGTCCGGGATGTACGGAGAATTTTGATTGGTGTGCCTACTTTAAGATCTCCTCTTTCAACAGCTTATCATCCGGTACACAAACCCTTCCCTGGACCACGATAGTCCCATTGTTAGAACTTTGGTACTCTGCCTTGTCATTGCTCAACACTTTCCTAAGATTCTCATCCTTCCGTTGAGCAATCTTAATTCGAGTGAGCAAATCGGCCTGGTCAGCCGCTCCTAGGCCTAGAGGTTCAACATCGGTGGACAAGACATTCATATATAGAGTTCCGATCATACTGACCAGAACTTCCGCATCTTTCCTGACTTCCACCTCTGTTCTCCTCCTGCTTAACGCTTTGGCCACAGAGTTGGGTTTCCCCGGATGATAGGCAATGTCGAGATCATAGTCAGCCACCAACTCCATCCATCTCCTCTGCCTTAAATTGAGTTCGGGCTGAGTGAACATATATTTCAAACTCTTATGGTCGATAAAGATTTGTACCTTGGCCCAGTAGAGATAGGACCACCAAATCTTCAAGGAAAACACCACTGCCGCCATCTCCAAATCATGTGTGGGGTAGTTTCCCTCATGTTTCCAGAGTTGCCTTGATGCTTAAGCGATTACTCGATCCTTCTACATGAGGGCAAACCCCAAGCCTGTGATGGAAGCGTCCGTGTACACTGTGTATGGTCCATTGGCCTCTGGTAGGGCCAAGACCGGTGCTTTGGTCAGCATGTCTTTGAGTTTCGTGAAACTCTTCTCACACGCTTCCGACCACATGAAATTAACTCTCTTTCCGGTTAGCATAGTCATGGCCTTAGCCTTATTTTCAAAACCGTTCACAAACTTCCTGTAGTATCCGGCCAGCCCTAGGAAGCTCGTCACTTCTGTGGCATTTTTCGGTCTGGGCCATTCCTTAATGGCCTTGACCTTATCCGGATCTACCGACACACCTTGTTTTGAGACAATTTGTCCCAAGAACCCGATGGTCTTCTGCCAGAAGCTGCATTTATTCAGCTTGGCATAGAGCTTGTGCTCTCTTAACCTTTCCAGCACCGCCCTCAGATGTTTCTGATGATCGGCTTCCATTTTTCAATAGACGAGTATGTCATCAATGAAGATGATCACGAACTTGTCGAGACAATCCCAGAAAACCTCAATCATCATACTCATGAAGGCCGCAAGAGCATTGGTAAGGCCAAATGGCATGACAACAAACTCATAATGGCCATACCTGGTTCTAAACGCGGTCTTCCTGACATCTTCGGGGGCGATAGGAATCTGATGGTATCCGGATGCTAGATCTATTTTAGAGAACCAGGACGCCTCCTTGAGTTGGTCCAACAGTTCATCTATCCGAGGTAACAGGTACTTGTTCTTCACAGTAACCCGGTTTATACCTCGGTAGCCTATGCACAACCAAAAACTCCCATCCTTCTTTTTGACAAATAAGACCGTCGCTCCCCAAGGGGAACTACTCGGCCTTATAAAGCCTTTCTCAAGCAGTTCCTCTAACTGCTTCTTTAGCTCAGCCATTTCGGCCGGAGCCATTCTATAAGGAGCCTTAGAGAGTGGTGTTGTACCTGGTTCAAGTTCGATGGTGAATGGGTCCGCCCTATCAGGTGGCAAGCTGGTCCAGGACTGGAACACATCCCCAAATTCCCTGAGAACCGGTATGGTACCCATCTCGGCCTCATTTTCCCATTCCGGGATGTTGATGGTGGCCAAGTATGCCTCGCATCCCTTCATCAACATCCTCTCATATTGAATGGCCAAAATCCACAAGCTTCCCGAGGTTGGTTGGATTCCTTGGAATTCCAACGTCCCCTCATCCCTCTTAAACCGCACACGTCCCCGGTGGCAGTCGAGAGTCGCCTTGTATCTTACCAACCAGTCGATCCCCAAGATCACCTCCTCATTCTTGAGTTGGATGACTATCAGGTCAACAGGTATTTCGGTTCCTTTAACAAGGACCGGGACCTTACTTATCAGCCCCAGGGGAAGCATGACTTGACCACCGGCCGCATTCACTATGCTGCCTTCCATGGTGGCCTCCGTCCTGAACTTTCCCCATAATACCAATTCCAGACTCAAAAAACTATGTGTAGCCCCGAAATCAAATAAGGTGTGCGCTTCGACACCACCTATATTCAGGGTCCGTGCACATTCCCAGACTGCTAAGAATTTCTACCCCCTATCATTATTCTAATGCAATGCATAGAATCTTCAAGACTAGACTCGGGTCATAACGTACCAGTGATTGCGTTGAAGGTACTAGCTTCCCCAATATCCTTAAAAAGCTCGTAAACCCGTGGCGTCCCAGCTGGCGTTTCGGTCTGAGCCACAGGAGCTCCCCCACCAGGATTACTTCTTGGGTTTCCCTGCCTACCCCCTTGCTGCCTGGGACATTCCATTGCGAAATGCCCGGTCTTACCGCAGTGATAGCAGGTCTTACCCGATTCATGGGTCATCCCTTCTCTCAGCCTAGGGCAGTTCAAGACATCATGGTCCATCCTGCCGCACTTGGCACACACACCCATCGCCCTCCAGCACTTCCCATAGTTCTTTCGGCCTCAACTGGGGCAATCGGATGGCCCCGGGCCATCCTCGTGGTCCCACTTTCTTTTGTGGCCACCAGGCTTATTTCCTTGGCCAGTCTTTGCCTGGGCCTTCACTCGGCTTTCCTCAGCCAGAATGACTTCAAGCAAAGTAACCCTCTCCACTAGTTCTGATACGGAAGCGAACTTCCGAACCGCACAGTGGACCCGGAGGTCAACCTTAAGTCCACAGAAAAACCGCTGGACCTGGGTAGACTCCTCCTTAAACTCCTGTCCTACGTATTTAAGTAGACGGTTGAATTCCTCCTCATATTCCCGTACTGTGTCTCCGGCCTTGGGTGAGTTCAAGGAATTTACTTTCCATCCGATCCCATGCCTCGGTTGGAAAGTATTTGCGGTTGAATTCCATCTCAAATTCCGTAAAAGACGTTAGCTTACCCCCAGTGCGCTTATCCACCGGAAGCCACCAGTTATGGGCATCCCCTTCTAGGAAATGGACTGCTATGTCCTTCCTGTAGTCCTCAGGACATCGGGTCGAGCTGAAGTTCCATACTAAACGGCTCCTCCACTCATCCGCTTCAACGGAGTCTATGCTCCCCTTGAAGTGTTTTGTTCCCAAACGGGAAATGTGATCCAGTAGACTCAAATAGTCCACTCTACGGACCACACAAGGCGGGTTTATTTCAACCACGTCCTCATCCTCGACTCGCTGGGCCCCTTTCAGAACTCCGGTAGTTTCCTTTCCCGTGGACTGACCCACGGTAGAATTCTCAGCCGGGGTGAAGGTCTTAGTCAATGTGGTCATCTAAGTCATGACCGTTTTCAGGGCTGCCCACATCTCTTCCGTAGAAGAAGTTGCGGGTTGGTTCACACCATCAGCCCGGTGTCCTTACCAACATGGTCTCGTTCCATGTTGGATGACTCGGCCATTTTCTCATCTTCCATGTAACGTCCCCAACTTGCAATAAGGCAGGGAGTATGGACCATAAGGCCCAAGGGAAAGGATCGGGTCGTGAGTGATTGGTCATAGGGGAAATGGTCCATACGGGTGATAGCCGGCATGACATGAGTCTTGTTCGAGCTAGAAATGATGGGAATCAGCTAGACCCAAGTGAAACATCAGCGGAGGACAGCGGGGGCAGCTAACGTTCAAGTATGGACAGTGACACTCCAGCTTGGTCAGCTGGTTCAGCTCACGGCCAGCTCGGCCAGCTGGAGGGAGTGACCCGCAGCTGGGACAAGCTGGTGACCTAGTGAGCTAGCTGGGTCAGCTAGTGGCCCGGGAGTGTCAGTCACTTCCGGAGGTAAGCTGGTGCAACAGGGGAAGGGGTGTGAGTGAGAAAGGGGATGGGGAAAGGGTACCTGGTCGAAGGGTCATCACGAACCAAGGCAACCATTCCTGAATAGATGCAACAATTTGCTGGTGCCTGTCTGACAGGCCAAGGCCTTGCCTATAAATACCAGACCCCCACGCCTTGTTTTGGCATCAGTTCGTGCAGAGGAAAAACCGTGAGTAAGAAAGAAAGAGAGAAATAACAATTGTAATCGGAAAGTGAGAAAGAGAGAGACTGCGACCAGGAAAGATGTCCGGTGTGGAAGAAGTTCCGGCCATCGATAAAGGGAAAGACCCTGTCTATCCTGATCAAGTCCCAAAGGCATGTCTGACTAACCCATGTCTAACCGTTGATCCTGAATCACCGGTGACAACCGTTGTGATCCTGGAACCGAACTGATTGGGCCGTGTCTCGAAACCTTTGTCTTATCTCCCTCTCTACCTTTCAATACGGCTGATCCCCTGAGTCTTTGGCTTCGGCCAGACTCATTGGCAAGCAAGTATTCTGGGCTTGGGTCGAGTCATGTCACCGAAAGGTTCATGCGAATGGGATGAGGGTCGGGTCGCGTAATGCACCAGATAGGATGAAGAGTCTATCAAGGTGAATCCATAAAGGACCCCTCAGCCAGGCATTGTACGAACAGGTGCCATGTGCAGATACAGCCCAGAATCACACTGGTTACTTGGGAAACTCATTCCGATCAGAAATGATCTGGATGATTGTCCTGATTGGCCGAAGCAACCACCTTAGTACTCGGCTGTGTGCCTAATGACTAAGGAAGGTCTCGGCCGATGGTTAGATACTCGTACGTGATCCAATGGTCTTGGACCAGATACCCGTGTGGTCAGTATATGGCCACGGTTCATGCATCCGTGTATCAGACTGGGTGGGTTGGACTAATTCAGTTTCGCCGTGTAATGTAATTGGATCCAGGCTTGTAACCGGATCCGGTAAGTGCTATAAACGTACGTACAACCAGGCCTAAGTCCATAGACAAGTGATGCGGAACTCGCCATGCCTTTGCGACCCGTGAGAAACTGCCAGGCACGAAAGGTGCGAATGGACAGGTCGCATGGTTGAACAGGCATGACTTGGGAACCATTGCGACTGTTCAGCGAATTGCACCCTTTGGGTCAATAGCCATCACAGCCAAGTCCCAACAAGGACCCACAGAACCGGTGTGAGTGTTAGCATGCCGGGGACGTGTAGAAACATGTCTTTGGATGACCGAACCTCTACAGTCAGTACAGGTGGTCTGGTTGCATGAACTCGGAGCAGTGCCGCGGTCGGCCGAAAGGCTGATACGTGCCAAGGAGTGCCACGGTCTCTGGCCGATGGTTCCTCCGGAAAAACGGTTTGTGCCTTTGTCCCTATGGCTACGTAGTTGATACTTGGTCAGTGGGGCGGTTGGTTGAATGACTAAGTACAACTGGGGATAGTCTTAGGATAAGTTAGGATAGGCTTTGGCTATAGTAACGGGGCATAAGGGTTCTGGGAAGCATAAGTATAGTTCGGTTATGGACTAGTCCGATTACTGAGGTGTTTATATCTTTTAGGGACGTGAGGTTGGTCCGAGTATGGACCAAGCCTAGGTGCACGGTCCGGCGGCCCCCTGATGATGTGTGGTGTGTGTGTTAGAAGCTCTGGATAGAATAGGATCGGTCCATGTAAAGCCTTCGGGCAAACTTTAGCATGATGTATCGAATCCTTATTATATCAATAAGAGTTCCCTTTTCATTATCTATCTGCTTTAATTCCGCAAAAATGGTAGACAGAAGAACCTCCTGGAATAGTTTTGTATAGGGCCTTAGTCTCATGGAGACTAGGAAGTGGGACGACCGATCCAGGTCGTGTATCCGGGTTGAAGTGTTTCAAGTTGGTATCAGAGCATGCTTGATTCTAGGACAGTGAGGTTATGGGATAGTACACACACACGTCAGGCGCCGAAGGACTTGTGTTAGGTTTTCTTTTTTTTTTCCCTTGGTTCAATAGGTTATTAGACGATTCTAATATATACTGAACTTGTAGAGTGAGAAAACCAAATCCTCCAAGAGGAGGAAGTCTAAGAAAACCACATTAGAGTTTACTCCGTCAGTCTAGGAGCTTCCAACCAAGTGGTTGAAGACCCGACTGGTCTACGTAAATATGTAGGACGGGAGTTTGAGGAGGAGTCTACCCAGGTTCAACGGTTTTTCTGTGGACTTAAGGTTGACCTCCGGGTCCACTGTGGAGAGGGTTGCTTTGCTTGAGGTCATCCTGGCTGAGGAAAGCCGGGTGAAGGACCAGGCAAAGACTGGCCAAGGAAATAAGCCTGGTGGCCACAAAAGAAAGTGGGACCAGGAGAAGGATGGCCCCGGGCCATCCGATTGCGCCAGTTGCGGCCGAAATCACTATGGGAAGTGTTGGAGGGCAATGGGTGCGTATGTCAAGTGCGGCAGGATGGACCATGGTGTATTGAACTGCCCTCGGCTGAGAGAAGGGATTGGCAGTGATTAGGGTAAGACCTGCTATCACTGCGGTAAGACCATGCATTTCGCAAGGGAATGTCCCAGGCAGCAAGGTGGTAGGCAGGAAAACCCGAGAAGTAATCCTGGTGAGGCAGCTCCTAAGGCACAGGTCGCAAGGCCAGCCAGGACGCCCCAGGTTTACGAGCTTTCAAAGGATATTGGGGAAGCCAGTTCCTTCAATTCAATCACTTGTACATTATGACCCGAACCTAGTTTTGAAGATTCTATGCATTGCATTAAAATAATGATAGGGGGTAGAAATCCATAGGATTTTGGGAATGTGTACGAACCCTGAATATAGGTGGTGTCGAAGCGCACACCTTATTTGATTCTGGGGCTACACATAGTTTTGTGATTCCAGAATTGGTATTAAGGGGAATGCTCAGGATGGAGGCCACCACGGAAGGCAGCATAGTGAATGCGGTCGGTGGTCAAGGCATGCTTCCCCTGGGGCTGATAAGTAAGGTCCCGGTCCTTGTTAAAGTGAGAAAGAGAGAGACTGCGACCGGGAAAGATGTCCGGTGTGGATGAAGTTCCGGCCATCGATAAGGGGAAAGACCCTGTCGATCCTGATCAAGTCCCAAAGGTATGTATGACTAACCTATGTCTAACCGTTGATCCTGGATCGCTGGTCACAACCGTTGCGATCCCGGAACCGGACTGATTGGGCCGTGTCTCGTAACTTTTGTCTTTTATCCCTCTCTACCTTTCTATTCGGCTGATCCCCTGAGTCTTTGGCTTTGGCCAGACTCATGGGAAATTGAGTATTCTTGGCTTGGGTAAATTCGTGTCACCAAAAGGTTCATGCGAATGGGATGAGGGTCGGGTCGCGTAATGCGACGGATAGGACGAAGAGCCTATCCGGGTGAATCCATAAGGGACCCCTCGGCTAGGCATTGTAGGAACGGGTGCCATGTGCAGATACTGCCCAGAATCACGCTGGTTGCCTGGGAAACTCATTCCGATCAGATGATTGTCCGGATTGGCCGAAGGAACCACCTTAGTTCTCGGCAGTGTGCCTAATGACTAAGGAAGTTCTCGGCCGATGGTTAGGGTCTCGCGCGTGATCCACTGGTCTTGGACCAGAAACGCGTGTGGTCAGTATAAGGCCACGGTTCATGCATCTGTGTATCGGACTGGGTGGGTCGGAGTAATGCGGTTTGGCCGTGTAATGCGATCGGATCCAGGCTTGTAACCGGATCCGGTAAGTGCTATAACCGTACGTACAACCGGGCCTAAGTCCATAGAAAAGTAATGGGGAATTCGCCATGCCTTTGCGACCCATGAGAAACTACCAGGCACGAAAGGTGCAAATGCACAGGTCGCATGGTTGAACAGGCATGACTTATGAACCATTGCAACTGTTCGGCGAATTGCATCCTTTGGGTCAATAGCCATTGTAACGTCTCCAACACCCACTAAGGCCCTGAGTACGGACCATGAGGCCAGAGAGAAGGACCGGGTCAAAAGACTTTAGTCATAAGGGACATGGTCCGGAAGGGTGATGGCCGGTAAGGATGTTGGTTCCTATCTGAACTAGAAATGATGGGAATTAACTAGACCCAGGTGAAACATCAGCTGAGGACAGCTGGGGCAGCTCATGGTCCAGTATGGACAGTGACACTCCAGCTGGGTCAGCGGTTTCAGCTCATGGCAAGCTCGGGCAGCTGGAGGGAGTACCCCGCAGCTGGGACCAGCTGGTGACCTAGTGAGTTAGCTGGGTCAGCTAGTGACCGGGGAGTGTCAGTCACCTCCGGAGGAGAGCTGGTGTGACAGGGGAAAGGGTGTGAGTGCGAAAGGGGATGGGGAAAGGGTCCCTGGTCGTAAGGTCACCACGAACCAAGGCAACCCTTCCCGAATGGATGTAACAGGCCAAGGTCTCGCCTATAAATACCAGACCTCCACGCCTTCTTTTGGCATCAGTTCCTGGAGAGGAAAAACCATGAGTAAGAAAGAAATAGAGAAATACCGACTGTAATCGGAAAGTGATAAAGAGAGAGACTGCGACCAAGAAAGATGTCCGGTGTGGAAGAAGTTCCGGCCATCGACAAAGGGAAAGACCCTGTCGATCCTGATCAAGTACCAAAGGTATGTCTGACTAACCCATGTCTAACCGTTGATCCTGAATCGCCGGTGACAACCGTTGCGATTCCGGAACCGGACTTATTGGGCTGTGTCTCGCAACCTTTGTCTTGTCTCCCTCTCTACCTTTTTTATACTGCTGATCCGTGAGTCTCTGGTCTTGGCCAGACTACTGTGCAAGCAGTTATCCTGGGTTCGGCAATCGGTTTCGGGCATTTCTTAGAGTGTGAATGAACGGTTGCGAGGTTCGGGTCGCGTAATGCGCTCGGATCATGGCTGTGTGCCGATGCGGGAAGAATCCGTAAAAAAACCTTCAGCCGCATGGTCACGTCCGGATGCCTACGAACGGTTGCAAACTGGAACTGCCGGTTGCCTATGGGAATTGTCTGGTTAGCAATGAGTCCGGATGGGATGGTCGGTTGGGCCTATGGTCGGATAGACATGACCTGTGAACCATCGCGTCAGTTCGGCAAGTTGCACCTTTTGGTAGCAAAAGTCCTTACTGTCGGTCGCTTCTGTATAGGGTGAGCCGGTGCGGGTGTGTATGCGTACCTTGGGCATGCTAACGCGTGTCCTTGGCCGGTAAAACCTCTTTGGTCGGTGAGCCTGGTCCCTTTGCGAACAATTGCGACTGTTCGGCGAATTGCACCCTTTGGGTCAATTGCCATCACGGCCGAGTACCAACTTGGACCCACAGAACCGGTGTGAGTGTTGACATGCCTTGGACGTATTGGAACATGTCCTCGGGTGACAGAACCACTACGGTCAGTACAGGTGGTCCGGTTGCGAGAACTCGGAGCAGTGCCGCGGTCGGCCGAAAGGCTGATACATGCCAAGGAGTACCATGGTCTTTGGCCGATGGTTCCTCCGGACATACGGATCATCCGTTTGTCCCTAAGGCTACCTAGTTGATACTTTGTCAGTGGGGCGGTTAGTTGAATGACTAAGAACAACTGGGGAAAGTCTTAGGATGTGTTAGGATAGGCTTCGGCTATACTAACAGGGCATAAGGGTTCTGGGAAGCTTATGCATAGTTCGGTTAAGGACTAGTCCGGTTACTGACATGCTTATATCTTTTCAGGACGAGAGGTTGTTCCGAGTATGGACCAAGCCTAGGTGCACGGTCCGGGGGCACCCTGATGATGTATGATGTCTGTTAGGAGCTCTGGATAGAATAGGATCGGTCCATATAAAGCCTTCGGGAAAACTTTAGCATGCTTTGTCGAATCCTTATTATATCAGTAAGAGTTTCCTTTTAATTATCTATCTCCTTTAATTCCGCATAAATGGTAGATGGAGGAACCTCCTGGAATAGTTTCTTAAGTTTTTTGGATAGGGACCTAGTCTCATGGAGGCTATGAAGTGGGGCAAACGATACGGGTCGTATATCCGGGTTGGGGTGTTTCAGCCATCACGTCCGAGTCCCAACTTCGACCCACAGAACCGGTATGAGTGTTGGCATGCCAGGGACGTGTAGAAACATGTCTTTGGGTGACCGAACCTCTATGATCAGTACAGGTGGTCCGGTTGCGAGAACTCGGAGGAGTGCCGTGGCCGACCGAAAGGCTGATACGTGCCAAGGAGTGCCACTGTCTCTGGCGGTTGGTTCCTCCAGACAAACGGTTCGTCCGTTTGTCCCTAAGGCTACCTAGTTGATACTTGGTCAGTGGGGCGGTTGGTTGAATGACTAAGTACAACTAGGGATAATCTTAGGATAAGTTAATATAGGCTTTGGCTATACTAATGGGGCATAAGGGTTCTGGGAACCATATGCATAGTTCGGTTATGGACTAGTCCGATTACTGATGTGCTTATATCTTTCCAGGACGTGAGGTTGGTCCGAGTATGGACCAAGCCTAGGTGCCCGGTCCGGCGGCCCACTGATGATGTGTGGTGTGTGTTAGGAGCTCTGGATAGAATAGGATCGGTCCATGTAAAGTCTTTGGGCAAACTTTAGCATGATGTATCGAATCCTTATTATAACAATAAGAGTTTCCTTTTCATTATCTATCTCCTTTAATTCTGCAGAAATGGTAGACAGAGGAACCTCCTGGAATAGTTTTGTTAAGTTGTTTGGATAGGGCCTTAGTCTCATGGAGACTAAGAAGTGGGACGACCGATACGGGTCGTGTATCCGGGTTGGGGTGTTTCATTCCACATGCTCAATCCCTACCACTCCTGTCTGGGTCTGAGTGGTTGGGGGAGGAAGTACCGTATCGGTATTCTCATTCCCAACCACAGGTCCAGTCAGGTCTTCAACCACTTGGTTGGATGTTCCTACTCTTGACGGAGTAACCTCTAATGTGGTTTTCTTAGACTTCCTCCTCTTGGAGGATTTGGTTTTCTAACCCTACAAGTTCAGTATATATTAGAATCGTCTAATAACCTATTGAACCAAGGGAAAAGAAAACAAGAAAACCTAACACTAGTCCTTCGGCGCCTGACGTGTGTGTGTGTACTATCCCATAAACTCACTGTCCTAGAATCAAGCATGCTCTGATACCAACTTGAAACAACCCAACCCGGATCGGTCGTCCCACTTCTTAGTCTCCATGAGACTAAGGCCCTATCCAAACAACTTAACTAAACTATTCCACGAGGTTCCTCTATCTACCATTTATGTGGAATTAAAGGAGATAGATGAGGAAAAGGAAACTCTTATTGATATAATAAGGATTCGGTACATCATGCTAAAGTTTTCCCGAAGGCTTTACATGGACCGATCCTATTCTATCCAGAGCTCCTAACACACACAACACATCATCAGGGGGCCGCCGGACCGTGCACATAGGCTTGGTCCATACTCGGACCAACCTCACGTCATAAAAAGATATAAGCGCGTCAGTAATCGGACTAGTCCGTAACGGAACTATGAATATGCTTCCCAGAACCCTTATGCCCCGTTAGTATAGCCGAAGCCTATCCTAACTTATCATAAGACTATCCCCAGTTGTACTTAGTCATTCAACCAACCGCCCCACTGACCACGTATCAACTAGGTAGCCTTAGGGACAAACGGACGAACCGTTTGTCCGGAGGAACCATCGGCCAGAGACTGTGGCACTCCTTGGCACGTATAAGCCTTTTGGCCGACCACGACACTTCTCCGAGTTCTCGCAACCGGACCACCTGTACTGACCGTACAGGTTCGGTCACCCAAAGACATGTTTCTACACGTCCCTAGCATGCCAACACTCACACCGGTTCTGTGGGTCCAAGTTGGGACTCGGCCGTGATGGCTATTGACCCAAAGGGTGCAATTCGCCAAACAGTCTCAATGGTTTACAAGTCATGCCTGTTCAACCATGCGACCTGTCCATTCGCACCTTTTGTGCCTGGCAGTTTCTCATGGGTCGCAAAGGCATGGCGAGTTCCGCATCACTTGTCTTGGACTTAGGCCCGGTTGTACGTACGGTTATAGCACTTACCGGATCCGGTTACAAGCCTGGATCCAATCGCATTACATGGCCAAACCGCATTACTCCGACCCACCCAGTCCGATACACGGATGCATGAACCATGGCCTTATACTGACCACACGCGTGTCTGGTCAAAGACCATTGGATCACGCGCGAGTCCCTAACCATCGACTGAGACCTTCCTTAGTCTTTAAGCACACAGCCGAGTACTAAGGTGGTTCCTTCGGCCAATCCGGAAAATTATCCAGATCATTTCTGATCAGAATGAGTTTCCCAGGCATGATTCTGGGCTGTATCCGCACATGGCACCCGTTTGTTCAATGCCCGGCCGAGGGGTCTTTTATGGATTCACCCGGATAGGCTCTTCGTCCTATCTGGTGCATTACGCGACCCGACCCTCATCCCATTTGCATGAATCTTTCGGTGATACGACTCGACCCAAGCCCAGAATACTCGCTTGCCCATTAGTCTGCCTGAAGGCAAAGACTTAGGGGATCAGCCGTATAGAAAGCTAGAGAGGGAGACAAGACATGGGTTGGGAGACACGGCCCAATCAGTCCGGTTCCAGGATCACAACTGTTGTCACCGGCGATCCAGGATCAATGGTTAGACATGGTTTAGTCAGACATACCTTTGGGACTTGATCAGGATTCACTGGGTATTTCCCCTTATCGATGGCCGGAACTTCTTCCACACCGAAAATCTTTTCCGGTCGCAGTCTCTCTCTATCTCCCTTTCCGATCAAGGTCGGTACTAACTCTCTTTCTTTATTTTCTCACGAATTTTTCCTCTGCAGGAACTGATCCCAAAACAGGTGTGGGGGGTCTGGTATTTATAGGCGAGGCCTTGGCCTGCCAGACAGGCACCGGCGAATGGTTGCATCCATTCGGGAAGGGTTGCCTTGGTTCGTGGTGACACTTCGACCAGGCACCCTTTCCCAATCCCCTTTCGTACTCACACCCCTTCCCCTGTCGCACCAGCTTACCTCCGGAGGTGACTGACACTCTCCGGCCACTAGCTGACCCAGCTAGCTCACTAGGTCACCAGCTGGTCCCAGCTGCGGGTCACTCCCTCCAGCTGGCCGAACTGGCCGTGAGCTGAACCAGCTGACCTAGATGGAGTGTCACTGTCCATACTGGACCGTGAGCTGTCCCAGCTGTCTTCAGCTGATGTTTCACTTCGGACTACCTGATTCCCAACATTTTTAGCCAAAGTCAGAGAAGCTGAAAGACCATTTTCACCAAATCGAGTGAAGTTAAAAAGTCACTTTGACTTAGCTGAAAATTTAGTCTTTGTTTTCATTTTCGATGTGTCTCATTTTTCCACAATCTTTTATTATTTTCTTTGTATAAGTACTCAGAACCTTTTCACTGTATGCAAGCTTAATTTTTATTCGCATTGAGAGTTTTCTCTTAGTTCATCGGTTCGAACTATCGGTTGCTTGGTGGGATACATCACTCAACAAACCTCTCCTTGCTGGTCTAGTGAGTCATATCTAGCAGCAATGAGTCCGGGAATATCAGGGCTGATCGGCAACCTCTGTGCGACCCAACGATCCACTTCCTTAGCCACTTGGAGCTAGTAGCTTCTGGCTAAGCCTATCCAATACCAGCTGAAAGTCCATACTAGGCGAACGTTTCATCACCATATATGGGACATAAAGGCTCGGAACAAGTCGGGGAGAAGGCGAGACTACCTCTAAGATGGGTCACGACCCTCTCGAACTCGCGGGAAACTAGCTTTCTCCGCCTCGAGCGAGAACGATTTGTCCTTCTCAATCATCTTTATCAGCTTGAGGTTGAAGTCCACTCGACTACGCCAAATCTCCCTACACGAGATTTCCATGAGATCATAAGGGCTGCCTGCGCTGTCAGAAAACGAGAACGATATTTCTCGGAGGGGATCAGACGACCGAGCTTAAACGACTTGTTCATTGAACCTTTGCTTACCCGAAACTAGCATCTGAGCATGACGCGCCTCCGATTCCTCGGAGCTACTCCAAAGATTTCTTTAGTATGAGAATTTCATCTTCGTCTTTCTATATTTCTGCTCCGAAGCTACCACCTTCGCAGCACTCTCGGCCTCGATATCTTTGAGTTGATTCTTCAATAAATTTTCTTGAGCCTCATCTTCTTTAATGAGATGTGCCTTTACGAGGATGCATTCTCGAAAGATCTGACTGCACGGTTAAAGCATGATAGAAACCGTGGGCGGGAAAAAAAATGATAAGTACAAAAAAATATCTAGATACGGTTGAAATCGTAAACATCAGTTACATACCTTCACACCAAACTTAGACGCACCCTGATACTGCTCCTTACCAACCATGTCGTTAACCGAGGGAAGGTGGGTCTCGGGAAATTTGATCGACGATAGCAGCGCCGTGGACGCTTGGCTGTCCAGACAAAGGGGCTTGATCGGTCATGAGCTTCTGTTGATCATGAGCACCGTTATCAGCGTTGCGTCTCCAAGAGGAGCGCTTGCTATTATTTTCGGCATCATCCTTGACAATTCCTTTGTCTTTTTCGGCGGGGAAAAAGCGGTGACTGCACTGAGTTCCCGATACAAAGGGGGCATCTTCCCTTCCAGCCACATAGTTCATGTCAAAAGAAGGCTAAGTTCGCTGCGAGGAAACGGGAACCTGGTCGTAGTTCATGTAAAAGAAGGAAGATCCTCGAAAACTAGCTCTGTTGGCTAGAGCTCGGGCTGCTTGGACACTCTCTAGCGAAAAGTCTCTAATCCAGTTTGTTAGGGTCAAAACCTACCCCTCGGGATTGGTAAGCCAAAGAATCTAAGTATCGATGCAAAGGACAGTCTCTAGACATCAGAACACAGAGAAGCAGGTTGCACACTCTCTCTCCCGTGAGAGGGAGAGTGGAGACCTGGTCTCCTGAAACAGCAGGTTGCCCATTCTCTCTCCTGGGAAAGAGAGAGAGTGGCAACCTAGTCTTCCCTAACGGGGGCAGGTCACCCATTCTCTCCCCCAAAAGAGAAAGAATGGCAACCTAGTCTTCCATAAGGGGAAGGTCGCCCAATCTTTCTCCCAGGAGAGAGAGGATGGCGACCAAGTCCTCCCAAGGGAGCAGGTCGCCTGCTCTCTCCCCCGGGAGAGAGAAAGAGGCAACTTGGTCTTCCTGAAAGTAGATCACCAGTACGTCTTACCGAATGTGGCTACTTGATCGTGGTATCTAGACATCAGAACACGAAGAAACAAATCCCAAGTCCATTTTACGGAATGTGGCTACTTGATCGCGGTCTCTAGACATCAGAACACGGAGGAACAGGACATGGATCACACCACCGGACCAGGGAGGGGAACGTTGGACAAAGGAGTGGAGGTTGATCGTGAGGGCCAGACCATGGACCGTGGGACTGGAGCTGCCGACCGTATCGTCTACCGTATCTACCCAACTCGACCCGGGAACAAGCTGGCGAAGGATCTTCGACCGAACGACGAAGTCCTTCGACCCAGAGTCCAGATTCAACACACAAGTGGACCAGAGAAAGGAAATGGTCAAGTCAGATTGGCCATCATTCGGATAGAACCAGGAATTGGTCGAGAAACTTCCTTTCTCGACCAGGGAACAAAGCCGAGACTGATGGACCAAGACATGGGCTTGTTCCATGGTCCATTCACCAAGGACCGATCCATGGAACTTCAAGCTCAAGTACAGGACATGGTTCTAGGATGCACTCAGGGACTGGGACATTCGGCTTGCACTGATGGACTGACCTATTCGACCATGATCCAAGCTCTTACGACTTAGTATTTCAAGGGAAACTTACCGAGTAGCCTAAGGGTCACTTTGACTTGTGATCTTGCCAGCTGATTTAGCTGAGTTCTATGTTCTCGTTTTCACCATTTTCATTTATTTCCTTTGAACCTAAACACTATATGTATCAGCTTTTCGAAATGAATAATAACCTTTTTGATCTTTCTTAATTTTTCCTTAATTTAGAGAATTGTCTTTCTCTTTGTTCCTTAAGAACAACCTGTTGTTGGCAAGGTTTACTTCCATCAACAACCTCCCTAAGGGTGTCGTGGTAAATCATATCCTCAGCCCTAAGGAGTGGGAATACTAGGGGAAATTCCGCAACCCCTAACGGTCTCAATCGATCCATCCTTGGCCGTGTGTGCTAGTAGGCTCCAGCCAAAGTTTATCCCGTGACAGTTCCACAAGGGGTGTTGATCCGGTCAAGGGTTCTATCAAGTGGTATCAGAGCCACTCCTTGTTGGTTACTTTAGAACATCTTCTCACCTTCCCATTTTCTCCCAAAATAAATTCTTATCTGTCTATCTGATCAGCTAGCTGAACCGGTCTTATATATATTAAAATAAAAAGAGTGATCTAGGAGAAATCGTATCAGGCTTGGTTAATCTGCTAAAAAAAAGTCTTGCAATCATTCTATCTTCCTTTCTTTCTTTTGTTGTGGTTGGAAACAGTTGTCGATTGGATCGAGTTGTTTGGTTAGAACACTGACTGGCAGATCGGAGTGACCATTCCAAATTGTGAGCCAATCACTTGAGAGCCAAACACTTGTTATTTGCTAATTTGTGTGATCAGTATTTGCAGGTAGCTAAAGATGGCTGGAAATGGAAATGTTCTTGTGGGAGCCGGTCTGACTAACGATCAACTAACTTATTCGAATGAACATTTTATTCAAGTAATGAATGCAGGTTGGGAAGGACTCCATACAAGGCTAGATAGAGTCCAGGAAGATCAACAAGGTCGACAAGGCTATGCTCCAAGAAGGACCCAGACAAGAGAAAGAACCAACCAATCGGATGAGGAAGAAGAGGAAGAGGAGCGTATGGAAACTCGATCGCTTCAACCTAGGAGAGGTCAGAGAGTGAGGGAAGAAGTCAACCCCTTTGCCAGAAGACCAGAAGACAACCTTGGTGGTCTTAGGGTGGAGATCCCAACCTTCTTAGGTAAGAATGATCCAAATGCCTACCTTGAATGGGAAAGAAAGGTGAAGCTCAACTTTGATTTCCAGAACTTTATAGAGATGAAAAAGGTTAGACTAGAAGCTTATAAGTTTGGGGGATATGCAATTAATTGGTATGACCAGGTAGTAGCTCAAAGAAGAAGAGCCGCTGAACCACCTATTTCTACTTGGGATGAACTAACCCTTCTAATGAGAATGCGATTTCTGCCTAGTCATTATCACAGGGAACTACACCAGAAGCTAAGGCGACTAGCACAAAGAACGAGGAGTGTGGAAGACTACTTCCAGGACATGGAGACCCTTATGTTGAAGGTTGAAAAGAGGAAGAGGCAGAGGCAACCATGGCCTGATTCCTTGCGGGGCTGAACCGAGACACTTTGGACAGGATGGAGCTTCAGGACTTTGATTTACCAGCCCAGGAACAACTCTTAGTCACAAGGCGCACCCTTAGTGTCCAATCCAAACCCGAGGAAACAGAGCAAAGAGAGAACATCTTCCATTCTAGATGCATCGTGCAAGACAAGGTATGTTCCTTGATAATATATGGAGGAAGTTGTACAAATGTACCTAGTGTTACCCTTGTCAGGAAATTGGGCTTAGAGACGCGACCACATCCACGACCTTTTAAATTGGAATGGCTGAATGAGAATGGAGATTTATAAGTCAATGAACAAGTTACCATCCCACTCACCATAGGACGGTATGTAGATGAGGTGTTTGCCATGGACGCCAGTCATATTCTTCTAGGAAGGCCGTGGCAATTCAACAAGAATGCTGTTAATTATGGCTTCACCAACCTCCACTCATTCGATCACGATGGTAAGAGGATCACCTTGGTACCATTAACCGCATCCGAGGTTCATCAGGACCAGCTTCAACTTAGAAAGACCCGTGACCTAGAAAATAAAGGTAAGGCCCCGGCTAAGGTACCCAACCTCCTGATCAAGTCTAGTTAAGTTAGAAATCTCAGCCTTCTCAAACTCAATATCTGTGGCTTGCTTCCCATGGAACACTAATGGCAACTAGCCAATCACTGGATATCCCGACTGAACTTAAGATGTTGTTGGACAGTTTTAGGGATGTCTTTCCAGAAGAGATCCCTAGTGGCCTTCCTCCTACTCGGGGAATCAAGCACCAGATCAATCTGGTTCTGGGAGCTTCTCGGCCAAACCGTCCAGCTTATAGGGCCAACTCCGTGGAGACCAAGAAGTTGCAAAGACAAGTATAAGAACTCATGAGCAAAGGATTCATCCGGGATTGCCTGAGTCTGTGTGCAGTGCCAGTCTTGCTGGTCCCAAAGAAAGATGGGACGTGGAGAATGTGTGTGGACTGCAGAGCCATCAACAACATCACAGTTAAGTATCGCCACCCAATTCCTAGGCTAGACGATATGTTAGATGAGTTGCATGGGTCTAGAGTCTTCTATAAGATAGACCTTAGGAATGGATATCATCAGATTAGGATGAAACAGGGGGATTAATGGAAGAATGCTTTTAAAACTAAGCAGGGACTTTATGAGTGATTAGTCATGCCCTTCGGCCTAACTAATGCCTCAAGCTTTTTTATGCGATTGATGAACCACATGCTTAGACCTTTCATAGGGGAATTTGTAGTGATTTATTTTGATGAGATTTTGGTCTATAGTTTCAGCCTGCTTGAACATGTGCAGCATTTAGGAATGGTCCTAGAAGTCTTGAGAATGGAACAATTGTTTGCCAATGCATCTAAATGTACCTTTGGAACAGATAACCTAGTCTTTTCGGGTTTTGTTGTAGGAGCAGATGGAATTCGGGTGGAGGAAGAGATGGTTCAGCCAATTAGAGAGTGGCCGAGTCCTAACACCGTGGGAGAAGTCAGAAGTTTCCATGGCCTAGCCGGGTTCTACTGACGGTTTTTGAAAGACTTCAGTACGATCGCTGCTCCATTGATAGAGGTGATCAAGAAGGACACAAGATTCAAAAGGGGTCCCACACAAGAGGATGCCTTCCAGACTTTAAAAGGGAAGTTGAAAAACACCCCACTTCTTGTTCTTCCCGATTTCCTTAAAGCTTTTGAAATAGAATGTGATGCTTCAGGAATTTGAATTGGTGCGGTTCTTATGCAGGAAGGAAAGCCCGTATCCTACTTTAGTGAGAAGCTTAGAGGAGCCAACCTCAACTATGCAACTTACGACAACGAGCTCTACGCCCTTGTGAGAGCCCTTCAGACTTGGCAACACTATCTGTGGCCGAAAGAGTTCATAATCCACACGGACCACGAGTCTCAGAAACATCTTAAAGGACAGCACAAGTTGAATAAACGGCATGCCAGGTGGGTGGAGTTCATCGAAACCTTCCCATATGTCATCAAGTACAAACAAGGTAAGGAAAATGTGGTTGGAGATGCCTTGTCACGCAGATATACCCTACTCTCTACTCTTGGTACTAAACTCTTACGATTTGAATTCATTAAAAGCTTGTATGAGCATAATGTGTATTGCAAGATTCCTTATTTGGCTAGTGTTAGGCACACTGTTGGTAAGTACCATAGGCTACAAGGTTACCTTTTCTTTTACAATCGGCTTTGTGTACCTCACTGTTCTTTGAGGGAGTTGTTTTGCAGGGAAGCTCACGGTGGAGGCATGATGGGACACTTTGGTCCAGTCAAGACACTCATGGTGCTCCAAGATCACTTCTCCTGGCTTAGGACTTTAGTTAGAAAGAATCTCGGAACTTGGGAAGAGCATATACTGCATGTAGAATTTGCTTACAACCATTCGGTGCATTCGGCAACCAAGGTTTCTCCTTTTGAAATCGTTTATGAATTTAACCCTCTGTCACCATTGGATCTATTGCCTATGCCTTTTGATGATGGTGTAAGTGTTGATGATAGAAAGAAAGCCGAGACTGTTAGGGAAACTCATAAAAAGGTTAAAGCTAACATTGAAGCCAAAGACCAAATAGTATGAAAGATATGCAAACAAGGGCAGAAGCAAGGTGGTCTTTCAACCTGGGGACCAAGTGTCGATACACCTTAAGAAGGAACGGTTTCCTGAGGAGAGGAATTCTAAGCTCATGCCGAGGAAAGATGGGCCATTCATTGTGGTAAAATGAATCCATGACAATGCCTACCAGATCAATCTCCAAGGTAAGTATGATATGTCCTCTAATTTCAATGTTTCTGACTTGTCTATTTTTGCGGCAGATGATCCGGATTTGTGGACAAATCCTTTGCAAGAGGAGGGGAATGATGAGAATTAGGACATGGATCACACCACCGGACCAGGGATGGGAACATTGGACCAAGGAGTGGAGGTTAATTGTGACGGCCAGACCGTGGACCATGTGTCGGGAGCTGCCAACCGTATCGTCTACTGTATCGACCCAACTCGGCCAGGGAACGAGCTGAGGAAGGATCTTCAACCGAACGACCGAATCCTTCGACCCAGAGTCCAGATTCAACACACAAGTGGACCAGAGAAAGGCAACGGTCAAGTCAGATTGGCTATGATTCGGACAGAACCAAGGAGCACAACCAGGACTGATGGACCAGGACATGGACTTGTTCCATGGTCCATTCACCAAGGACTGATCAATGGAACTTCAAGTTCAAGTACAGGACATGGTTTAGGATGCACTCAGGGACTGGAACATTCGGCTTGCACTGATGGACTGACATATTGGACCATGATCCAAGCTCTTGCAACAGAGTAGTTCAAGGGACACTTATAGAGTAGCCTAAGGGTCACTTTGACCAGTCGGCTTGCCAGCTGATTTAGCTGAGTTCTATGTTCTCTTATTCACCACTTTCATTTATTTCCTTTGAACTTAAACACTATATGTATCAGCATTTCGAAAAGAATAAGAACTTTTTTGATCTTTCTTAACTTTTCCTTAATTTCTAGAATTATATTTCTCTTTGTTCTTTGAGAACAACCTCTTGTTGGCAAGGGTTACTTCCATCAACAACCTACATAAGGGTGTCGTGGTGAGTCATATCCTTGGCCCTAAGGAGTGGGAATACAAGGGGAAATTCTGCAATGCCTAACAGTCCCAATTGATCCATCCTTGGTCGTGTGTGCTAGTAGCCTTCGGCCCAAGTTTATCCCCGACAGTTCCACAAGGGGTGTTGATCCGGTCAAAGGTTCTATCAGTGAGGATGGCGACCTGGTCCTCCATGGACAGGGCAGGTCGCCCATTCTCTCTCCCAGGAGAATGGTTTCCTGAGGAGAGAACTTTCAAGTTCATGCCAAGGAAAGATGTGCCATTTACTGTGGTCAAACGACTCCACGACAATGCCTACCAGATCGATCTACAAGGTAAGTTTGATATGTGATCTAGTTTCAATGTTTCTGACTTGTCTAATTTTATGGCAGATGATCCGGATTTGTGGACAAATCCTTTGCAAGAGGAGGGGAATGATGAGAATCAGGACATGGATCACACCACCAGACCAGGGACGGGAACATTGGACCAAGGAGTGGAGGTTAATCGTGACGGCCAGACCGTGGACCATGGGACGGGAGCTGCCAACCGTATCGTCTACCGTATCGACCCAACTCGACCAGGGAACGAGCTGAGGAAGGATCTTTGACCGAACGACCGAATCCTTCGACTCAGAGTCCAGATTCAACACACAAGTGGGCCAGAGAAAGGAAACGGCCGAGTCAGATTGGCTATGATTCGGACAGTACCAGGAGTTGGTCGAGAAACTTCCTTTCTCGACCAAGGAGCACAGCCAGGACTGATGGACCAGGACATGGACTTGTTCCATGGTCCATTCACCAAGGACCGATCCATGGAACTTCAAGTTAAAGTACAGGACATGGTTTAGGATGCACTCAGGGACTGGGACATTCAGCTTGCACTGATGGACTGACATATTGGACCATGATCCAAGCTCTTGCGACTGAGTAGTTCAAAGGACACTTATAGAGTAGCCTAAGGGTCACTTTGACCAGTCAGCTTGCTAGCTAATTTAGCTGATTTCTTTGTTCTTGTATTCACCATTTTAATTTATTTCCTTTGAACTTAAACACTATATGTATCAGCATTTCGAAATGAATAAGAACATTTTTTTATCTTTCTTACCTTTTACTTAATTTATAGAATTATATTTCTGTTTGTTCTTTGAGGACAACCTCTTGTTGGCAAGGGTTACTTCCATCAACAACCTCCCTAAGGGTGTCATACTCAGTCATATCCTTGGCCCTAAGGAGTGGGAATACAAGGGGAAATTCTGCAACGCCTAACGGTCCCAATTGATCCATCCTTGGCTGTGTGTGCTAGTAGCCTCCGCCCAAGTTTATCCGGCGACAGTTCCATAAGGGGTGTTGATCCGGTCAAAGGTACTATCAGAGAGGATGGCGACCTGGTCCTCCTTGGACAGGGAAGGTCGCCCATTCTCTCTCCCGGGAAAATGGTTTCCTGAGGAGAGAAATTCTAAGTTCATGCCAAGGAAAGATGGGCCATTTACTGTGGTCAAACGACTACACGACAATGCCTACCAGATCGATCTCCAAGGTAAGTATGATATGTGATCTAGTTTCAATGTTTCTGACTTGTGTATTTTTGTGGCAGATGATCCGGATTTGTTGACAAATCCTTTTCAAGAGGAGGGGAATGATGAGAATCAGGACATGGATCACACCACCGGACCAGGGACGGGAACAATGGAGCAAGAAGTTTAGGTTAATCGTGAGGGCCAGACCGTGGACCATGGGATGGGAGCTGCCAACCCTATCGTCTACCGTATCGACCCAACTCGGCCAGGGAACTAGTTGAGGAAGGATCTTCGACCAATCGACCGAATCCTTCGACCCAGAGTCCAGATTCAACACGTAAGTAGACCAGAGAAAGGCAAAGGTCAAGTCGGATTGGCCAGGAGTGGGTCGAGAAACCTCCTTTCTCGACCAAGGAGCATAGCCAGGACTGATGGACCTAGACATGGACTTGTTACATGGTTCATTCACCAAAGACCGATCCATGGAACTTCAAGTTCAAGTACAGGACATGGTTATAGGATGCACTCAGGGACTGGGACACTCGGCCTGCACTGATGGACTGACCTATTGGACCATGATCCAAGCT
This sequence comes from Iljinskaea planisiliqua, assembly GCA_900108845.1. Taxonomy (NCBI): domain Eukaryota; kingdom Viridiplantae; phylum Streptophyta; class Magnoliopsida; order Brassicales; family Brassicaceae; genus Iljinskaea; species Iljinskaea planisiliqua. Next base: position 91,509 of record FNXX01000033.1, on the reverse strand, counting down.
CTTGCGACCGAGTAGTTCAAGGGATACTTATAGAGTAGCCTAAGGGTCACTTTGACCAGTCAGCTTGCCAGCTGATATAGCTGAGCTCTATGTTCTCTTTTTCACCATTTTCATTTATTTCCTTTGAACTTAAACACTATATGTATCGGCATTTCGAAATGAATAAGAACCTTTTTGATCTTTCTTAACTTTTCCTTAATTTAGAGAATTATATTTCTCTTTGTTCTTTGAGAACAACCTGTTGTTGGCAAGGGTTACTTCCATTAACAACCTCCCTAAGGGTCTCGTGGTGAGTCATATCCTCCGCCCTAAGGAGTGGGAATACTAGGGGAAATTCTGCAACCCCCAACGGTCCCAATTGATCCATTCTTGGCCGTGTGTACTAGTAGCCTCTGGCCCAAGTGTATCCCGCAACAGCTCCACATGGGGTGTTGATCCGGTCAAGGGTTCTATAAGAGAGGATGGCGACCTGGTCCTCCTTGGACAGGGCAGGTCGCTCATTCTCTCTCTCGGGAGAGGGAGGACGGCGACCTTGTCCTCTTTGGGCAGGGAAAGTCGCCCGTTCTCTCTCCTGGGAGAGAGAGGATGGCGACCTGGTCCTCCTTGGAAAGGGCAGGTCGCCCGTTCTCTCTCCCGGGAGAGAGAGGATGGTGACCTTGTCTTCCCGAAGGCAGGTCGCCAGGCTTACCAAGAATGGTTTCGCGCCACCTGGTCTTTCAAACGATATCTTTTACGTATTTCTTTTCCGAACTGGGGAGCTTAAAGGTTGGTTAAACGATATTCGGTTTCGGAACAGTGTTATAAACATTATTCACGATTCAAGGGACATTGTTCACTTAACGAATGTAACATCTCCAATCTGAAGGTTTGGTCCAGCGTACCTCGGGTTCAGAACATCATTCACGAAACACTATTCATGAAACATTGTTCATGACACTGTTCATGACACTGTTCACAGACCGGACACCAGACCGGGACAGAAGACGAACGAGACAGCGAATCAAACTTTAATTAGACCGGACCAAACCTAAGGCGAGCTCAGTCAGGATAGGACCTACGTTTCTTAGTATATATATATATATAATATGTATTAAGGTTTCATCCATCCCATTCCGAATACTAATACTTCGTATTGTAAGACTTTACAGCTTTTATGGAATTCATTGTATTTGGCTAGAAAAATTACTTATTAAATAAACTTTCGATCTTGGTCCTAGAGTTCTTTTAAAAGTTTTGATTGTGGGGACGAGAAATATTCTAAACCCTAAGAGCAAGAGGATATGAGCAAGAAAGCAATGTCTGGAGATGGAGTAAACAACGATGGAAACAAATGATGGAAACAACGGAGCAAATAACCAACCCGGTGGAGCGCCCGACTTAGGCGAAGCGGCAGTTTCCATGACCAAAACTGAAGACGATGCTGGCCACACTCATGGAGCGACAAGCCAAGCAGGAGAAACTCAACGGAACAGTGAATCAACAATTGGAGACAATCCGGAAAGAAAGCCGAGCCAGGAATGTTCCCCCGCGAGGAGTCCCATAACAAACCCGACGAACGTTTGGAGCAAGTCGTCTCAGATTCTCGCCGCAACCAGTAGCACCAGGAGAGCAGACCTCCAGTGAACAAACCCCAATCGGAACGAGGATGAACCTATCCGAGCCACCACCGCTGCAGCGAAAAAGCACCGTCAGACAAAACGCCGATCGACCTACATTGACACAGTAACTGAGGAAGAAAAAGGAGGACAAACCAGAACCACCGAGAAGAAAACTGGCCAAGACGGAGATGAGACGGAATAAGAGGTGTGAAAGTTCTCTGAAGATGAGTAAAACATACTCTGGGTAAAGCAACAATGTCGTGCCGAGGAGCAAGGAAGAGTTTACGGACCAGACAGAATTCCATTCTCTAAAACCCGAAAAGCGAAATGGTCGAGCTCAGATCCCAACTAGCCCTCACGAAAAGTGAGATGAAGATAGTGCATTCCCACGTCCACCAGGTCATTAGTGCAGCCCCAGAGATTGAACCGGTCTTGGAGGAAACCCAACCGATCCTTTTCACAACCTAAATCACGGATGTGAAGCCTTCCAATCCCAGGAAAATCCGGATTCCATTCTACGATGGGACGTCGGATCCAACAGCTCACATGACCGCTTTTCGGATTACCATGGGTCGAGCCCTGTTCAAAAAAGAAGAAAGAGAAGCCGGCTTATGCCTCCTTTTCGTCAAGCATTTAAAAAGACCGGCTTTGACGTGGTTCTCACGCTTGGAAATAGATTCAATCGATAATTTCGATCAACTATCTGCGGCTTTCCTGAAGCATTACTCGCTGTTCATAAGCCGGTCGACCTCTGACGTAGACCTCTACTCTCTGTCCCAAGGGCCAACAGAAAGACTCCGAGACAGCTTAAGTGATAAAGCCGCACTAGACGCCCTGAAGAAGTCCTTGTAGTTCGAGTCTCGCTTCTGCGAAGAAATTTGTCTGAAAAAGTCACCAACCATCCAGGATGCCCTTCACTGCGCCTCGATTTTGTCATCCACGAAGAAGAGATGAAGGTTCTGACAAAGATACACAACCCACCAAGGCCAACAGCCCGAATGCCAACCCAGCAACCCAACGTACCGGCCGAGAGGCGAAGAGGGCGTGGTAGCGGGTACCTTAACCACGAAGGTGGAGCGCATAAACTACCAAGTAAGGACGGAGAGATCGCCCGACAAAGCCGGACATGGATGAGGATCGTGGAACACCTGGAATAGCAATACAGCGTTCGACGAAAAAGCTTTTTATGATTTCCACCAGGCCGACGGTCAGTCGACCGCGAGTTGCATAACCATCGCAAGAAGACTCACAGCCAAGTTCTTGGCCGGAGACTTCAGAGACGCATTAAAGATGGAGAGCCTCGGAGCAACCGAAAGAAATGCAGAGACACAGGACAACCAGCCCAACGAAGAACACCCTCGAAAGCCGATCGAAGAGGCGCCAAAATGAGGAAGCAGATCTTATGAAGAGTCCCCCACAAATAACTAGAGAAAAGTCATCATGATCATGGGAGGCTCTCAGTACTAACGAGACACGGTCGCGTCTATAAAGGCATTTCAGCGAAGAAGAGACAAAAATTCAACTCCACAAGAACCGAATTCCCTAGACGATGACCTGGTCACTTTCGAAGAAAACAACGGAAAAGGACTTGATCAACCCCACGATTACCCTCTAGTGGTGAAACTAGTCATTAATGACTGTCACGTTTCCCGATTCTTGATCGCCACGGGAAGTTCAGTGAACATAATATTCCAGGAAACACTCCGAAGAATGGGTGTCAGTTTTTCCGACATCAGACCCAACCCGAGATCGCTAACCGGGTTCACCGGAGAGGCAACCATGACAGACAAAACGATCTGACTTCTGGTTCATGCTGGCAGAATCACGAAGATTGTGAATTTCTCGGTGGCCAACCATCCCGCGATCTACAATGTTACAATGGGAACCCCGTGTATCAACTCGATGTGTGCCATCCTGATATGAGGCGATTTTACCTCATTCTAACCTTTGTTTTGCAGCTTTTAACGGGTCTTTTTAGTCTTTATCTAGTTGTTTCAGGTTACTAAGGAGCTATAAACGAAGATATGAGAAACTGGAGCCTCTGGAGCAAAAAGGAGTCGAGATGAAGGAAAAGAACCCGAGTTTGAAGAATTTCACATGATGGAGCACCTGCTCCCCTTCAGAGCACATGCTCCACTTTGGAGCACATGCTCCATCTGTCCGAAACAGATATGGAAACTTCACTTACCTAGTTTTGGGACGCGAGGAAGAAAGGAGGGGGAGCCATCATGATCAAGATCATCTTATCTTTCATCTTCGCTTCTCTAGCTTCTTGTACACAGAATTTACAGAGCTTTTGTGACCTAGACCTTTTTGATAAGAGTTTCTACTTGTAAGATTTGGAGAAGAATCTCTGCCACACTTGAGAAGAATACTGAACCTTTGTCATTTGTATTTTATATTTCATGGATTCTCTTTCACTTGTTTTTGTGTTCTCTGATTTCATGTCTGAGTAGATCCTCTAGTTAGATCAATGATTTCAATGGTATTCATGAGTTGATGGGTTGATCACAGATAGGGATTTGAATAGATTGTCTTCACCATTTGTTAGTCTTAATGCCTGGATTGAACTGATCACTTAATTCATGATTTTAGGTTAATCTATTTATCAAAAGTGTAATAAGTTGCTAGAAGAGACTTTGGTGAGCAATTCGTCCTTAGCCAACGACAGTTGATGTTAAGGCAAATTGTGAGCATATCGAACCTGTGCAATAATGCTTGTCTGCAAAGGACAGTTTATGATTCTAGGTTGTTAGATAAAGTTATTGATGCTACGACAGTGGATTGATATTATTTCTGTGTTTGAGCTCAAGACTTTCGCCTAAATGTCTCCTGAATAGTTGTCTGAACCTTTGCTCAGAATTTCCTGTGAAAGTTCCTTGGTCTAACGCTTGTTTTATTTGAGTTTAAATCATTGTTTAATTCTGTCACTTGTTTCGCAAACAACAAAACCAACTTGCTTACTTAGCTTCTTTTCAATACCTTATAGATACAAAGTGTAACACTGGTCCTCTGGAAACCGAACTTTTCTATATTACAATCATATGATGTGTACTTGCAGTATAATAAAAGGACTGAATCCACCGTATCAAGTTTTTAGCACCGTTTCGACGGGGACCAATTTGTTACCTCTGTTTCTTGGTTTGAATTTTTGTCTAAGGTATTTCTAATTTGTTTTTCTTCTTCTCTCTTTTGTGTGTTTCAGGTGTATGACCACAAGAACCACAATGAGTAAGAAATCAGAAAATCTCGTCATCCTAACCAATGAAGAGTTTTCGAGAAGAGAACGAGAAAACAGGCAAAACCGAGCTGCACCTGTGCTTGCTCCTGCTCCTGTTTCTACTCCCGATACTACTCCTGTCTCTGCACCTTTCCCAATTCCTGATACTGTGGAACTGCGCGACAGAAGCAATGCTGAAATGGCAGCTGAGCTGCAAAGACTTCGTCAAGAGATGGAGCAACTGAGACAACTGCGGCAGCAACAGCCTGCTATTGGAGATAAGGACAATCCGCATGTTGTTTATCAAAACAGAGCTGCGATTGTTCCACCCACGATTCAGAGGCAAGACTTTGAGATCAAGCCTCAAATGATTACTTTGGTGAAGCAGCATTTATTCCATGGGTTGCCTGCAGAAGTTTCGATGGACCACATCGACAATTTGAAGAAATCTGCAACACGACTGGTTCAAATCGAGTGCCTCACGGCTTTCTGAAGTGTAAGCTGTTCCAATTCTTTTTGGCGGACAAAGCTTAACGCTGGCTTATTCTTGGATGTTTCTTGTGTCCTTTGTAGAAAATTCAGCTCAAGAACGTCCGCTTCACGAACCGGAAAGGAAAGGGGGAAGCACCTCGGCCCAAGCAGATCCTAAAACCGCACCATAGCCGCGCCCTGAAGGAGAACGTTTTGAGCTCCCGGATGACAGCATCCCTGTGCACTCCGATGAGAAGTGGAATCAAACGGATTGCTTCTATTACAATGCGCTGCTGGGCGTGAAGATAGAGCCCACACGGTTTATGTGCACGGATACATTGAAGCGGCTGGGAATAGAAAAGGAGGTGTCTGAAATCTTCCTCAGCGCCAAGTTCTTGGGTTTTGCTCCGGAAAGCGAGGTCCTCTACCCCGAGCTCACTCGCCAGTGCCTACCGCCAGCGAGGATACACTATGCCGACCCTCAGAACCCGATTGCTGATGAAGCATATCTCTCTCTTTCTTTGCTGACGGGAAGAAGTACACCATCACTATTGGGGAACTTAATGATGTCCTCGGCTTCCACGCAGAAGACAAGGACCTCGTCTTCCCGAAGAGGTTCCCCATCTCCAGCCAGTTCTGACAGACGATTGCATCCGGTCCCTATGCTTCTCGCTCCGCGAGCCAGTCCTTGATCCGCCACCCCGCTGTGCGCAGCTGTGCCAGGTTATACAGTCAGCTGCTCTTCGATCGAGACGTCGGCAACAAGGTTCATCTCGATGAGCTTCTCATGCTTTACTACGGCTGCGGGGACTTGGTTGCTGATTCCTATAGAGCACCGCACCCAATGGTGCAGCAGGTCAACCTTGGGTTTCAGTACGCCCAGACGATTGTGACGGCAAAAGACACAGCACGTACCGGCGCGACATGGAAGACTGAGCGCATTGGGAGCCTCCTCACCACTCTCTTTCGGACCTGAATGGTACCTCTTCGACATGCCCCCTGCGTTTCTCAGATCGAGATGATTGATACAGCCCACCTCATCAGCTCGAAGATCCTTCGAGACTAGGACACTTACCAGTTCAAGGGCGAGAATGGTGAGACACTTTTCTGCAAGCTCCCACAGCCAGCGATTACCCGCCTCAACTCCGATTCTGACCTCCGCTTCATGTTACACGCAGATTTCTTTTGCCCCGATCCTCTCCGGCGTACTCCATTCACTACACCCGCCAGCTCTTCAAGAGCACTACCGCCTGACCTGGAAGACGAGGAGATGCCCTGCACCGCTCCAAGCACACTCACGCTCCCGTACAACACCACCACCACTCGGGGTGAGTTCGACGTTCCCCCTATCTCTGATGAGCCTGATACAGCTGAGTACAGGCAGTGTATGATCGCTTCTCAGCAAAAGAACAACAGTCTCCTACGCATCATGCAGACCATATCCTGTGGTTGCTGCCACACCACGTCGGTGAGAGACGTCCACACGGAGCAGACACCGAGACCTTCTGAGCAGCCTTCCCGCGGTAAGAAGCGCCAGGGGCGAGACAGGAGTGAAACCCCTGATACGACCACCCGCTGATCGCCAGGAACACCCTTCTTTCACCATTGTATTAATCCACTTTTATTTTTATTTTCTTTGTGCCCCGACTTCATATTAACTTTCACACCGCGGATGGTGTGAACTAAGTGTGGGGGAGGGACTTTGTTGCTACTGATTTCCGTTTATATTCTGGAGTTTTTGTTTGGATCTTGAGTCAGTTTGTGTCTTTAAATCAGTCTGTTTTCTTGAGTCAAGAACTTGGTTGGGAATTAGGACCTTAATCTATGATGAGATTGCACCATTTATGTGATTTTAAACATCTCTCTAGTGACCATTACTGCAGAATTTTGAGTACTCGGACAAGCTGGACCACCATACGCGGATCTCTCTCTTTCCAGAACATCCCACTTCACTAAGGTTTCATCGGAATGACATTAAACTCTATTTTATCTGGACTTAATCTGAACTTAAAATCTTCTCGTTATGGGCATTAGACTAGGGGAACAAGTTTATATTCAGGACTTCTTATACCTTTGACCACTCATGCTGATCCTGAATAGCTAACTCATCTTTAGCTAGTACCCACCTCTAGCCTAACCGCCTTTTAGCCCACTTGCACTCTTGTATATCATTTTCATATGTGCAGATATGTGCAAAAAGGTTAGAGAGAAAAAGATTGACACAACCTCTAACTCACTCTTGCTGAAGAAATCGGCAGAAGATGAGAAAGACTTCCAGGAGCACCTGCTCCATATAAGAGCACCCGCTCCAAGCAGCAGTGTCTGATCCAGCGCACCCGCGCTAAACCGTTATAATTTGAGAAACGTTTTCAGGAGCACATGCTCCAAATAGGAGCACCTGCTCCATTCTGCCCAATGAAGAGGACAAATAAAACATATGACCTGTTGGGGTATATGGGCCGACGGATCAACATTTTCATACTCAAGGGGCACGCATCATGAAAGAACCCTCCTTATCTAAAGGAAAAAAAAAGGTGTAAAATGATATGGAGAAGAGACTTAGTAACTCAAAGATGTGTCCTTCGGCCCCTGTCAATCACAAGGAAAGAAGGACCGAGATTTGAGAAGTTAGAGTTTTCAAGAGAAGAAGAGTGATTAGAGGTTGTGGAACCTCAATGAGTCCATTATCTCTTGACGTTTTGTGCAATATGCTGCATTCTCTACAAACTCCGGTAACCCTTTAAACACTCTGAAACTCCACCACTAAATTAACTTATTTATTCCCTATCATTGTCTCTCCTAGGTAGTGCCAATGATGCGAAGTTCACGGCCCCCCCCCCCCCATTAATTGAATGTAGAGACTTTATTGTCTGGATGGTGAACTTTATGTGTTTGTGGATATAAGTATGGAATAGGGTTTGAGAAGATGTTGGTTGGTTTTGGCAAGAATATGCTACCACTGTTCTAAAGTACATGGTCTGCATATTATGGTTGAATTACGGTTGCTGAGATTTTGAGAGTTCTCGCGTTTTCAAACTTCTTTCCTGCGGCTTAAGCTTGAGTTTGTTTGAGGACAAACAAATGTCTAAGTCTGGGGGAGTTGATATGAGGCGATTTTACCTCATTCTAACCTTCGTTTTCCAGCTTTTATCAAGTCTTTTTAGTATATATCGAGTCGTTTCAGGTTACTAAGGAGCTATAAACGAAGATAAGAGGAATTGAAGCCTCTGGAACAAAAAAGAGTTAAAATGAAAGAAAAGAACCCGAGTTTGAAAAATATCACACAATGGAGCACTTGCTCCCCTTCAAAGCACATGCTCCATCCGTCCAAAACAGATATGGAAGCTTCACTTACGTAGTTTTGGGACGCGAGGAAGAAAGGAGAGGGAGCCGTCATGATCTAGATCATCTTATCTTTCATCTTCGATTCTCTAGCTTCTTGTACACAGAATTTACAGAGCTTTTGTGACCTAGACCTTTTTGATAAGAGTTTCTACTTGTAAGATTTGGAGAAGAATCTCTGCCACACTTGAGAAGAATTCTGAACCTTTGCCATTTCTATTTTAAATTTCATGGATTATCTTTCATTTGTTGCTGTGTTCTCTGCTTTCATGTCTGAGTAGATCCTCTAGCTAGATGAAGGATTTAAATTGTATTCATGAGTTGATGGGTTGAACACTAATAGGGATTTGAATAGATTGTCTTCACCATTTGTTAGTCTTAATGTTAGGATTGAACTGATCACTTAATTCATGATATTAGGTTAATCTATTCATTAAAAGTGTAATAGGTTGCTAGAAGACACTTTGGTGAGCAATTTGTCCTTAGCCAACGACAGTTGATGTTATGGAAAATTGTGAGCATATCGAACCGGTGCAATAATGCTTGTCTTCAATTTTAGGACCAAACGACAGTCTAGGATTTTAGGTTGTTAGATAAAGTTGTTGATGCCACGACAATGGATTAATATTATCTCTATGTTTGAGCTCAAGACTTGCACATAAATGTCCCCTGAATAGTTGTCCGACCCTTCGCTCTGAATTTCCTGCGAAAGTTTCTTGGTCTAATGCTTGTTTTATTTGAGTTTAAATCATTGTTTAACTTTGTCACTTGTTTCGCAAACAACAAAACTAACTTGCTTACTTAGCTTCCTTTCAATACCTTATGGATAGAAAGTGTAACATTGGTCCTCCGCAAAATCGAACTTTTCTATTACAATCATAAGATGTGCACTTGCAGTAGATTAAAATGACTGAATCCACCGTATCACATCCCGTCGACATACCATTTGTGTCTTTAATTCCCTTCCCGAGACGGAATTAAGAAGATCTGGGGAAACCAGAAGGAATCGCGGATCTGCTTCTTATCCGAGCACAAGCTCTGAAGCCTGACGAGCCCGCCAAAAGATAACCTGAAGCGTAAGAAGTCGAACACGAGTATTGAGTCGCACCCGAAGTCGTCTAAAACCAACAAAGAGGAGAAATCGGAAAAAGAACAACCCAAAAAAGAGGAAGTCATTCCCGAGGATACAGCGACGGCAACTGCCAAAGAAGGCACCCTTAAAACGACGAAACTTACCAAGGATGATGTCATTTTTAAGACTAGTCCAAGATAATTTAAAAAAAAAAAGAACTACGGGTGGCTTAATCCCGTTCTCAACGGGGTACTTAGGCAGCGCGCCTAAAAAACGAGTTCAGCTGCCCCCTCCGAAAAAAGGGGGGGAGTGGGTATATATCTATATACTCCCACCCGAAAATCTCTCGAGTGTCCTATACCGGGAAACAGTTCGGAGCATGAACACTGGGACTTCACATCTTACAACCCATCCAAAAACCGTTGACTGTTCTCGCCGGAAGAATGACAATTACCAACGAACGCTCATATTTCGAGAAAACAGTTGGGAGGATGAACACTGAGACCTGGCATCTCATAACCCATCCAAAATCGCTAACTGATCTCAACTGACGAACGACAAAAATCATCAGGGCAATCCGACTATGTTTACACAACTCTCTCAAGTTTTCGAAAACTTGTCTGTTGCTGGCCATAACAAGACACCTGTAGTCCAGGCAAGGACTTTAACCATGGTTAGTTTGACATCCAGAGAAGGATAGAAGTAGCACGATATAGAAATTTATGGACTAATATGCGAAGGGCGTAACCTAATCGAGAATGTGGGAAGCGTCCGTACAATATTCGACTTAGCTTATCTTCAGGGGTGTTTTGTGGATTGGAAATACCCTGGAGCTTAAACCGCGAAATAAGCTCGCTTACCAAGTAAACACCATCCAATGAACACTGGTACGATTACATCTCGCAAGCACAGTAGAAAGCCAGCTCTGGTACGAGATTATAAATGTGTAGCTCCGATACATCAAAGACAATGCCCAGCATCAACAACCCTTTCGCAAACCCAGAAAGTATCTTCAACGATGCTCTCGTCCAAAAAGCGGAATGTCCGGAAAAGCATCCCCTCTAAGCACCTTAGACTCAAGTCAATCAAAAAGTAAAAGGAAAACACAAAAGAGATCCAAGTTCAACAGGAAAGAGATCCATGCTCAACACAAAAGGGTTCATTAAATCTCGAAGGATTGATAATACAACAAGGACCTAAACGACCCGAACCAAACAGCAAAAGTACAAATTAAAAATTACAAATTACAATGGGTACTCTAATCAGAGCTAGCCCCGAAACACTCATCCAGAGTGTCCTGATTGGTACCGCCAAAGTCCCCCATTAGAAGGGGTACTCTAATCAGAGCTAGCCCCGAAACACTCATCTAGAGTGTCCTGATTGGTACCGCCAAAGTCCCCCATTAGAAGGGGTACTCTAATCAGAGCTTTCTCCCCAGCAAGGCTCGAACCTCCCTCAAGATCACTAATCAAGAGTAAGTTCCTGGGGAACTCGGATAGATGCGCCTCCGCCTCTTTGGCCTTTGCCAATTTGATAAGGAAAGCCTTCCCCTGTCCCACACGAGTGCAGTAATTTTCCGCCAAATCCCACCGTTGTTGCATACACACCTTCGAAACGTGCCGCTCCCCGTGAGTTTTCTCCTCCTCGAGCTCTTCTTGGAGAGCCGCCATCTTCAAAAAAGCCTTCTCCTTGCCTGCCTTATACCGAGCGCCCTTCTTCTTGGCCTTCTCGTATTTGGCCACAAATTTGTCGTACTTGATCCTCCAATATTCAGACTCACGCGCGGCATCCTCCGCATTACGCTAAAACTCTCGAACCTCGGCTTCATGAGCCGCCTTGGATTCGTTCATAGACGAACAAAGCAAAACAAAAGAGAGAAACTCAGTGAGAGAAATAAAAATCAAATCATGAATAAGTGTTAAGAAAGATCTAAATGTTACCATCATCGTATGAACGGCCATGTTCCCAAACGAATCCCGATAAGTCAAAGGTTTAAAACAGCAAAAGAGTAGTTAATCATGGCCAAGAGCTTCGCCGACTCGGAACGTTCTCCACGAGCTGCCTTGGCTGCATCACACATGAAGCCAGATCTTAGAGACCAGTTCGGCTAGGAGTTAGCACTCCGAGTGCTCCTCAATCCACATTCGGTGCCAACCACCCCTTTTCCCTTCTCGGACGTAGTGGCATATTTTCCTCGAGAGGGACTGATATGAACCAAGTGGGTGGTTCCTAGAAGCGGGTGGCTAAGTCTCACAAGTTGGTTCGGTGGCTCTCTCTTGCGGCTTGGTGAAGGGATCGGGCCGATGGATTCAAGGTTTGATGTTACAAACCGAGAAGGATGGAGTTGAAAAGTTGGCTTTGACGCTCTCTCTTGTTGAACTGGTCAAGGGGAAGTGTTGATGGATCGAATGCCACCACAAAGGTATGGAAGAACTCTGATACTGCACAAACTCCCGTCCTTGGTGATTCTCACACGCAAGAACACAATCTAAGTTCTAAGACAAGCGGCGGCTTGAACAGAGAAAGAACTGCGTTTATTGATTAGGCAAAAAGTTTTGTCCTACAATCCTGCAGGGGAGCCTTATTAATGTGCTTTTCAGCTTGTGTAATGGTCGACGCAAGAAAAAGGAAAAGACTCAAGGCGACAGGACTTAAAAAGGAAAGAAAGAATACAACTACCCAAATAAAGGTATAAGACCAACAAATAGGAAAAATAACTTAAAGCAAATTGGAACTAGGTGAGCTTTGTTCCTGGCACCTTGGAGACTTAGGCCTTGCTTATGGACCACTGGGCTGGTCCACTTTACCTGCACAAATCATGTATATTGAAAATACCTGGTGTTGGTGCGGTCAGGTCCATGGTTGGTTGAGCATGTTTGGTCCTTGGTCCGGGTGTCTTCTCGTGTGGTCCTCGTCGAGGTTCTCTTCCTCAGTATCTCCAAGAGCTATCTTCTTGGTTCGTTGAAGTTCTTGATCATTTTGTTCCAGCTCGGCCGCTTGGGGTTCCAGCAAGTTCTCAATGGTTCCTTGCGGTTCTTGGACGGTTCCTACCATAAGAAGAGTCTGACCTTGGCAATTTTGCGGTCCTTTTGGGTTGTTGTCCGGATAAGTTGGTTTGAATTCATCATGGTCGAAGAAATTGAGAATGGTCTGAATGGCTTGGTTGAATTCTTTCCTAAGCCGTCTGGTCCTCGACCGGGTCATAGGTGCTTCTCGGACCTCTGCTACGGGTGCCTGGTCCGGCCGCGCTGTCACTTGGTCCGGGTATGGGCTGTTGACCTCATCATTCCCACTTTCTTGAGAATGTTTTGTCCTCAAAACTGGATCATCTGTGTCACATGGAGACAAGTCAGCCACATTAAAATTATGGGACCTGGTATACTCACCTGGCAAGTCTATACGGTATGCATTGTCATTTATCATTTCCAAGATATTGAATGACCCATCTCCTCGGGGTGATAACATGGAACTCCTTTGTTGTGGAAATCTCTCGGGTCTCATGTGTAACCACACCCATTTTCTAGGCTCGAAGACCAGCTTCTTGCGGCCTTTGTCCGCCCTCCTCTTGTACTCTTCTGTCTTCTTCTCTATGTTTTCTTTCACCTCTTTGTGGAGCTTGCGGATGTATTCTCCTTTATCTTGCCCCACCAGGCTGATTTGGTCAGTTTGCGGAATTGGAGCATATTCCAACGGTGTCAACGGGTTAAGCCCATACACAACTTCAAAAGAGGACAACTTGGTAGCAGAGTGAGTAGCATGGTTATATGCGAATTCAATAAATGGAACACAATCTAATCAGGTTTTAAGGTTTTGACCAAGTGGTGTCCTAAGTAGAGTAGAGAGTGTACGGTTTACCACTTTGGTCTGCCAATCCGTTTGGGGGTAGCAGGTCGTGGAGAGAACGAGTTTTGGTGCCTAGATTCCTCCAAAGGGTCCTCCAAAAGTGGCTGAGGAACTTCGGATCACGGTCTGATACGATGGTTCTCGGCACCCCATGCAAGCGTACCACCTCCCTGAAAAAATTGATCAACCGTCTGGGTGGCATAGTTTGACTTGTCACATGGTATGAAGTGAGCCATCTTCGAGAAACGGTCCACCACAACAAAAACCGAGTCCTTGTGCAATCATAGCACAAAATCCATCGAGACATGCACCCAAGGTTTGTTAGAGATAGGTAAAGGTAGGTATATGCCGTGAGGGTGTAACCTGGACTTGGCCTTGTGGCAAATGACACAGCAAGCACAATGTTTATACACAGCTGTTTTGAGGCGAGGCCAAAATAAATGGTCCGAGATAACTGACATTGTTTTGGCTACTCCAAAGGGCCCCATTAGACCTCTTCCATGCGCTTCCTTTAATAGTAGCTCCCTCAGTGATCCTTGAGGTATCCACATCCTCTTGTCCAGGAATAAGAACCCTTCATGTAGATAGTAAGCTCTGTATGCTCCCTTGCCATGTTCAAAGTAGGCATCCCCAAAATCTGGATCGTCTTTGTACTGCCCTTTGATGAACACAAAACACAACACTTTGGCCTCCATGGTTGAGACGAGCATATGCCTCCTCGACAATGCGTCTGCTACCACATTTTCTTTGCCCTTCTTGTACATGATCATGCATGGGAATGTTTCAATGAACTCCAACTACTTGGTGTGCCTCCTCTTCAGCGATGTCTGTCCTCTTAACTGCTTCAAAGTTTCATGGTACGTATTAATGATATATTCCTTGGATAGCAAGTAATGCTGCAAAGTCTCCAATGCTCGAACCAAAGCATATAGTTCCTTATCATACGTTGGATAGTTGAGTGTAGCCCCACTCAACTTCTCACTGAAGAAAGTGACTGGCTTCTTTCGTTGATGCAGCACGGCTCCCATGCCTATCCCATATGCGTCACATTCCACCTCGAACATCTCGTCAAAGTCTAGTAATGCCAGGACGGGTGCTTGTGTTAGCCGCTCCTTGAGTGTGTTGAAAGCCTAGTCTTGTGCATTCCCCCAAGAGAATGGAACGTTCGTCTTGATCACGGCGATCAATGGTGCAGCCACCGAACTGAAATCCCTCACGAACCGGTGGGATGCCGGTACTTGATGGTAATGCTGTTAATAGCTCGACAATCCACGCACATCCTCCAGGTGCCATCCTTCTTTGGCACCAGCAGAAATGGTACGGCACAAGAGCTGAGGCTCTCACGGATGTAACCTTTGGCCATGAGATCTTGTACCTGTTTCTCGAGATCTTTACTCTCCTCCGGTCTCATCCTATTAGCAGGCTTGTTTGGCAAAGCCGAACCCGGCCCTAGGTCGATCTGGTGCTCAATGCCTCTGATAGGGGGCAGTCCAGCCGGTATCTCCTCAGGAAACACATCCAAAAACCGGCCCAAGACAGCTTGTACTTCACTCGGAAGCTTAAGTTCTTGATAACCTGTGCTCAAACACTCTTTGTAGACCATCAGCAGAACAGTGCCCTGGGAACTTAGGGTCTTACAAACAGAGCCAGAAGAGATATAGAGGTTAGCCTTACTTACCTGGGCCTCCTTGTCCATTTTGGACTGTAGCTCGCGCACCTCGGTCGGTTTTAACGGTGCCAAGTTGTATTTGCGGTCCTTATAGGTGAAGGAGTAGAAATTTGTGTGTCCATTGTGGATAGTGGCTAGGTCAAATTGCCCTGGCCTCCCAAGTAAGAAGTGTCCTGCCTGCATGGGAAGCACGTCGCATAGCACCTCATCTTGATATTTGCCCACGCTGAACGGAATGATGACTTGCTCTGTGACCTTCATCTGGATTTTGTTGTCTAGCCACTTCAGCTTGTACGGTCGAGGGTGTTTGGTCGTCTCAAAACCTAGCTTAGCCACCATAAACTTATTGGGCACGTTAGTGCAAGAACCCCCATCAATAACCAAGTTACATACCTTGGCCTTAACCATGCACCAGGTGTGAAAAAGGTTCTCTCTTGGAGCAGTCTCCTCGGGGTCTAGCAAGACAGTAAGGACACGCCTGGTCACTAACATCTCTCCTACATCTGCGTACTCGGCTTCCTCCTCCTGTTCATTGTCCTCTGGGTCTTGTTCAACATGGGACTCATAGTCTCCACTCGCGGTCATGATCATGACTCTCTGATTTGGACATTCTCTCGCCATGTGTCCCCTGCCTTGACATTTGAAACTGGTGATATCATGTGTCCTATTGTTGGTACTAGGGACCTTACCTTGTTCTGGTCGGTTGAGGTTAGGTTGGTCGGTCGGCTGGCTCTTCAACCGGGAATCGATCTCCATGGACTTCCCTTTGTCAGCCGACTTGCTAATTGAAGCCCATAGTTTATGTGGTGGTCTACCTCGGGTAGTCTGACCGTCCTTGCGTTTGATTTGTTGCTCTATTTGTACAGCAAGGTGTAGTAGTTCATGAAGTCCTTGGTATTGGGTCCTCTCCACTTTCCCGGCTATCCTTTCTTGGAGACCATCTACAAACTGTGCCATCAAAGCTTCCTCGGAGTCCTCTAGCTCTAGCGAGTTTATCAGCCCAGACAAGATCAAGCATTGTGGAGATGAAAATCCATCTCGGCCAAGATGAGATTAAGCATTACCAAGATGAAAATCCATCTCGGCCAAGACGGGATCAAGTATTGCCAAAATGAAAATCCATCTCGGCCAAGAAGAGATTAAACATTGTGGAGATGAAAATCCATCTCGGCCAAGACGAGATCAAGCATTGCCGAGATGAAAATCCATCTCAGCCAAGACAAGATCAAGCATTTCCGAGATGAAATCTCACTGAACCATTGCTGAGATAAATCTCTACATTGCCGAGATGAATCTCCACTTTGCCGAAATGAATATCCACTTTGCCGAGTTGAATCTCCTCGTATTCTTCGAGCCAGGCTTATAGCCATATTGCCAAGATGGAATGTTGATCGTTGCCAAGCAAAACCTTTTCTTCCGAGCTGAATGATTAACATTCCCGAGCTAACTTCATGAATTTTCCGAATCGCTTTCTTCCGACTATTCGAACTTAACTTTGTATTTTCCAAAATGGATTTTGTAACCTCCCATTGGAAAATACGTTTCGTATAAGTATTCAAACTAAAAACTACGGCTTTTTTATTCGGAGATTTCTTCCAAAACATTGTGTCGTTTTACAGAAAACATCGTGCTATTTTACGGAAAACTTTGTGCTGTTTCGATTATACCAAACCATCGAGAAAGTTTGTGTATAAAAACTAAGTTCAGCCATTAAACCGCAACTAAACCGAAGGAGGGATCATACCGAAGGAAGAAGATAGGATCGGGCCGAATTGAAGAGAGAAGACTCGCGGTCCAGGCCAAAATTAGGTTAAAGTCGGCTCCATGGAGAAGGGACCAACATCCCAGATCGCTTAGATCTCTTTTCGAGGGTTTACAACTTTTAGTATATATAGATGTCATTGTATTCACTTAAAAAGCATCCCTACTTCTCATACTTTACGTTTTAGGCATTATACTACTTTTTCTTACGAATATTGTACGAAAAGATTATTCGACAATAAGTCAATAAAATTCTTTTCAGGATCTATTTTCTCGAGTTCTTCCCTGAAATTTTGGAATCCCTAGTGAACCAATTTAAAACAGAGCCAAAAAGACATTCATCGAATAGCTTACATTATTTGGCATCATCATACTCATTGAAGTGTGCCCTTCTGGTCAGTTTTCCCTTCGGGTTAGTTTTCCCTTCGGGTTAGTTTTCCCTTCGTTTACTCGAATCGTAAGCTTTCCAAAGTCTTTTACTTGAATACATTGGATTCTTTTTGAGAACATAGTCTTAGTTGGCTTCTTCCACAACACATTCAATTTTGGTGCTGCGCTTGCAGCATGATGAATTTTTGAATTTACAACTTTAATCTCTTCTTAACTTTCTGAGAGAACTATGAGATACATTTAAGATTTCTTGGATTAACTTCTCATTGAGACTGAAGCAGACTTGGTCCAAAATTATGTGGGAAACTTTTGCTCTGCCCACTAGCGTTCAGTTTGCCCTATGGTCTGTTTCTTATGGCAAAAAACGAAAGTGGAAAATCTGGCGAAGCGGGAGAGAAGTATGGATGTGATTTAGATTTTCCCCCGAGCACTCGATTGTGACTTCCTTTTCCACTATTTAGTGTAATCAGACCAAGTATCGTTTCAGATGAGTAGCTCCATTTGCCTTCAATGGTACCCTAGAGGAAGGTATTTGCATCGCATTTGGAGTTACATAATCATGTATATGTACAGATTCATAGAGTAACGCGGTAATCGACTCTATCAAGGTCGTTTGCACACCGATTACTTTCTCAATCTGCTGAGAAACACTAGAAATAGCTCCACTAGTTCTTTCATTATGATCTTCAGTGACCTTACACTTTTCTTCAATGACATGAGAGATGGAGTTATTGAACGCTCTGACCGTTAACTATTTCTTTTTTGGGGTTGAAGTATAGGTTAACAAGTCTTTTTTTATAGCACAAAATTGTTATAGCACAATCTACAATTTATTAAATTCTTAAATACAAATAACTTGAGGATCGGGATCACTTAGGCACTCAAAAAAAGTAGAATGACCTGTTAGAAAGATATCCAAGAACTAGGTGAAATGTGAAGTCAGTGCAAAGAGTTGGAATTTGAGAAAGAAACGAGAATAATTTTTTTTTAGTATTAAGGACTACACATAATTTTTATAAGATTTAAAATAGAAAAAGCAAGTTGAAATAAGTAAATAGCTGAGTCGATTGTGTATGAGGTTCTCATTTTTTTTGTTTTTTTTTCTTTCATCGTGTTTTTATATATCGAAATAATATTTTGTGTTCTCTATTTATTTTATTTAACTTAATGTTTAATAATATTTATTTTGGTGTATTTGGTTTATCAGTTAAAATGCAAATTTTTTGGTCCATTGCTCAATCTGGATTGGATTTAAACCATATAGATTTAATCATGTCCTTAACTCTGTATGATACTAAATTTTTTTCTCAACTTTGCATGTTCTTTGCACGTAGACAATACCTTTTTTGTCCCTAGATTTTTTATTACTTATGAATTTGTGGACTGGAATTTATATCGGAACAATCGTAAACTAACGTTGTTAGCTTTCAGAAAAACAAATGATGACGTGATCGGAAATTCGTTATGTTCAATAATTGTGTGTTTAAATGTGTTAAATGAAATTCATCTGATAGGTTAATTTTGAAAATATTAAAATAAAATCCATTCTACACTTTATTAACAGAAAAATACATTTTGTACAAAAATACTTTAGATACTTTATTAACAAGTGAATACTTTAAATAAGTTTACTTTTAAAACATCAAATATGTAAAGGATAGCTTCACTTTAAAAACATAAAATAGTAATTAATTTTTTAATTTTTAATTAAAACGAATTTTTAAATATATTATTTGAAGAAAAGGAAATGTTTTCTTTTAATTGTTATTTTTCTATATTTTTAATAATTCAAACAATTATTATAATAAAAATTAAATAATAATAAAAATTATTTTTAAATCAAAATTAATTTTAATATCACATCATCAAATATTTAAAGATAAATTAATAGTGCTGTTAAATATTTTGTTAACATGCACTAAAAAATCTATTTAAGGTTTTAATAGTGAAATACTCTTAATGTTTAAAGTGTTATTTGATGTCATTTTGAGAGTTTTTATGTTATTTCCCTCCTTTTAGGAGGTTGAGTAGTTAACTTAGATTTTTGAAATATCTGGCGGTTTTGTCTGTGGTTACAACCAATTTTTTATTATCTTTATATTGGTTCAAGTTGCATTATTACACAAGTTGTCTGTACTTACAGACAAAAAATTTAACACTTTGTTTGTGGCAGTTTTGTTTATAGTCCAGCGTAGCAAATGTTGTCCATAGAAAAGTCATGAAAGCTAGGGAAGTTTTTTTTTTTTTTCGGTTTTGTTAGACAGTTAATCACTTGACTTAGATATTTGAAAAGTCTAGAATTTTTGTCTCGGGTGACAACCGATTTATTAAGATCTTTATTTTGCTTCCAGTTCCATTATCATCACAAGTTCAAGGCAGTTTGCAATTGCTTCGTCTCTTATCACCAAAGTTGAAGATGAAGATGGCTGAAAAATCGGCGAAGCAACTTTGGTTTAGGGTTTTGATTTTGCATTAACCATTCTGTTTCGGTTAACCACACGAAACCAAAACGAAAACCGAATTCATTATACCATCTTCATGTTCAGTTCAATTCAGATATTGGATAAAAAAAAACCTAAAAATGGAAAAACATGTAAACCAAATATATATTTAGTCCGCTTTAGCAATGAATATGACTCCGTATGATTTGAAAATGAATACACATATCAAGTTGAGGATCGTAGACAAAAACAAACAATTTATCACCGTTTAAGTGTCTTTCCG
This sequence comes from Iljinskaea planisiliqua, assembly GCA_900108845.1. Lineage (NCBI taxonomy): Eukaryota > Viridiplantae > Streptophyta > Magnoliopsida > Brassicales > Brassicaceae > Iljinskaea > Iljinskaea planisiliqua. The sequence continues at coordinate 71,419 of FNXX01000033.1, read as the reverse complement.
GTTGTTTCCTAAAGCTTTCTATTTCTAAATGTTTTTACTTTTTCTCTAGAATTCTTTTTTTATTATTTTTGTCTTTTTACAAATGGTCACTTATTATTATTCTTCTCTCTGAAAAATCACATATAAAAACATAATTAAGAAACACATTGTAAAGAGTCATGTAGGTTATACACATTATGAAGAGTCATGTATGTTAGAAATATCGTGAACAATCATGTGTGATTTTTTAAGGGGGTTATAGCATTACTTTCCATAACTATCGGTTAATTAAACAGATTTTGTATGCTGCTTAATCATGAGCGCAAACTGACCGTAAACCAATATCTTCCACTCGCACATGATATAAAGTATAACAAGTACAAGAGAAGTCTTATAGATTAAGCTCGAGAATCTAAATTCGAAAATCATACGGCAAATAAACCATGTGACTGTTGCGAGTACACCTGCAGCAGAGAGCTAAACTATGCAACTGTTAGAGATACATACTTGTTTCAACCCTAAGAACACTATTTACATTTCAGTATGCCTGGATGTTCCTCAAACTTATTTGTGTTTTATATCGGTCATAACATTCTTACTCCTAAAGCATATATATATATTAGACTTTATTTTATATCATTTGTTCACTATATCCAAATTTAAATTGAGTGATATAATCACTGGTCAACAACCACATATGTGAATACAAAAGTAAATAGTTTTCCCTTCCATAATCATGTCCATCAGGTCCAAACCAACTGCGTTTGTAGCATGTCTTATAATGCAAATTATTCCATCACTGCTGGAAAACATACTTAAGTAGCAAACATTAGTTTTCCCCTTCAAAAACATAGCTGAAGGTTCACATGAAACATTGTAACCATAATGTTTCTAGGAACTCACAGTGCAAAGAATATGAATTAAAATAAAATAATCATTTGCTTCCTATATAATCATTAACAGCAAATGAGATAGGACACACATGTGATAATGGTTAACTCTTACCTCAAGTAATTTTACCATTATTGAGCACGAAAGCATATCCTAAAGTTAATCTACACTCATCCAGATCCCTAATCCAGTCGCCATCGGCATATCCCATCAAGTGTAAATCACTTCTTTGATAAAACAAAGAATAGTCCATAGTTCCCTATAGATATTCAAGGATCCTATGCTGTCATCCATTGTTTCTTCCTGAGATTTGATTGGTAACGATTTACCAAGCCAGTGCCATAACATATATCTGTTTGGGTGCACATTATAACATACATCAAACAGCCTACATCACTACATCTCTCTTTTCTCATCATTGGTCTGAAGGCACATCTAAATGCTTAGGCCTTCACCTTTTGCGATTGGATTTTCAATGGGAAAACTATTAAGCATCTTACATCTTTCAAGGATTGTTCGAATGTATAACTCTTGTGACAGAGCTAGCTGTTTCCTGGATTGGCCCAATCTATCACAACACCAATGATATAGTCAACTTCTCCCATCTCGTTCATTTTAAAATGAGATGATAATCATTGTTTTACATTTATAAAAAACTTCATATCATCTTCAAGCGAACAAGATGTCGTCGACAATAGATATAAAGTTACTAAGGATTGTCAAGATCTTTTAATATTTGATCTTGAAAGCCCATTTTTTTATTACTCGACCTTCTCGTGGAATATGAACCAAGTCCCACACATGGTTTACCTTCATAAATTCTAGTTCTTCTCGTATTGCACCATTCCATTCAGCTGAGTATTAAACTAATATAGGCTCTAAGTTATCATGCAAAGCAGCCATGACAACTTCCCCTTCAATCTGGAATTGACGTCGAGGAATTCTACCACAGTCACTTCTACACACCTCAGACTCTTGTAATTCTTTTCTAGAAGAATAATTTACCAATATATTTCTCTCCCATTAACTTGAGATAGTTCATAAGAACTTTAACCAACTTCCACATATTGGTTACTTGAAGAAGCACTAGTTGGATAAACCATCTCATGATTCGGTTTCCATATCAATCCCTCCCCTCAAGATCGAATTCCAAACCAATCTCTCCCCTCCAAGAAAAGTCATTTTCTAAGAACGCCATATCTCATGATTCGGTTTCTGTTACATGTCCATTTGATTGTTCTTCCGTAAGCACAGAATCCTTAGAATGCTTAGAATATTTCATAAATATACATATTCCCTCTATGACCAAATTTTCTATGGGGATGTAATGTATCACTACCCCCAAGGTCTCAACTGCATTAGGACGGGTTATTTTTCCTGCCCATAATTCATGTATAAGAACTAGAAGTAACAGATTTTGAGGGAACAAAGTTAAGTATATAGGCAGTAGTCAATAATGCTTCCCCCCAATACGAAACTGGAAGGTTAACTTCTGCCATCATATACCTACCATCTCAAGAAGTGCATGATTTTATTCCCACTAAACCAATTTGTTGTGGTGTATAAGGGATAGCCCATTGTCCAAAAATATCATTTTCATCATACAGTCTGTCAAACTGTTCAGATAGATATTCTCGGCCTAAATATGTTCTTAAACACTTGATTGTCTAAAGCACAATGGCGCTTCTAACCTATGAGAAATAAGGTACACATATCCGAATGGAGTGAAATCATCTATAAAGGTTATCAAATATGAGGCCCCATGCCTGTTATCAAATATGAGGCCCCATGCCTTGTCAACATATCGTCGGACCACAAATCTATGAATGAACTAATTGCAACAAAAGTTCAGCGGTAGTTTTTTTATTACAAATGGTTCCTTATTATTTTTCGAGATAGACATGGTTCAATGTGTCAAAATCAAGATATTAACGAGTGAGCTAAGAAGGCCTTCTCTAGGCACTTTATTCATTCAATCAACACCAATATAGCCAACTCTATAATGCTACACATTTATTTCAACATTATTAGAACTTCTGATATATGAAAAATAATGATCAACATTACTACTTGTAATTGATTGTAGTACAATCAAGTACAATGAAACGATCACAGGTACAATTTGAACCAAAGAACACAAACCCTAGAGAATTAATACATGTCACGGAAGTTCAAATCAAATCCTAAACTGGATTTCTTAATCCCCAAGCTGGGCTGCTCAATCCCCAGCTGAAATGCTGCACACTTCCGAGCCAGAATGCTGCACATTCCCGAGCTGACTTCATAAAATTTCCGAATCTCTTTCTTTCGATTACCCGAACTTACCTTCGTATTTTCCAAAATGGATTTTGTAACCTCCCATTGAAAATATGTTTTCGTATAAGTATTAAAACTAAAAACTATGTCTTTTTCTTCGGAGATTTCTTCCAAAACATCGTGTCGTTTTACAGAAAACATCGTTCTATTTTACGGAAAACTTTGTGCTGTTTCGATAATACCAAACCATCGAGAAAGATTGTGTACAAAAACTAAGTTCAGACATTAAACCGCAACTAAACCGAAGAAGGGATCATACCGAAGGCAGAAGACTCACCAGCCGGGCCAAAATTAGGTCAAAGTCGGCGCCAAGGATAAGGAAGCAACATCCCACATCGCTTAGATCTCTTTTCAAGGGTTTACACCTATTAGTGTATATTGATACCATTGTATTCACTTAAAAAGCATCTCTACTTCTCATACTTTACAGTTTAGGCATTAGACAACTTTTATTTATGAATATTGTACAAAAAGATTACTCGACAGTAAGTTAATAAAATTCTTTTTAGCATCTCTTTTTTCGAGTTTTCGCCTAAATTTATGAATCCCTAGTTAACCAATTTAAAACAGAGCCAAAAAGATGTTCATCGAATAGCTTACATTATTTGGCATCATCATACTCATTGAAGTGTGCCCTTCTGGCAGTTTTCCCTTCTGGTTAGTTTTCCCTTCGTTTACTAGAAGCGTAAGCTTTCCAAAGTCTTTAACTTGAATACTTTTGATTCTCTCAGAGAACAGAGTCTTATTTGGCTTCTTCTACAACACATTAAATTTTGGTGCTGCACCTGCAGCATGATGAATATTTGAATTTACAACTTTATCTCTTCATGAGTTTCTGAGAGAACTATGAGATACATTTAAGATTTCTTGGATTAACTTCTCATTGAGACTGGAGCAGACTTGGTCCAAACTTGTGTGGGACACTTTTCCTCTAGCCACTAGCGTTCAGTTTGCCCTTTGGTTTGTTTCTTATGTCGAGAACAAAGCTGGAAAATCTGGTGAAACGGGAGAGACTTATGGATGTGATTCAGATTTTCCCCGAGCACTCGATTGTCACTTCCTTTTCCACTACTTAGTGTAATCAGACCAACGATCGTTTCAGATTAGTAGCTCCATTTGCCTTCAATGGTACCCTAGACGAAAGTATATGCATCGCATTTGGAGTTACATGATCATGTATTTGTACAAATTCATAGTGTAACTCGGTAATCGCCTCTATCAAGGTCGCTTTCTCACCGATTACTTTCTCAATCTGCTGAGCAACACTAGCAATAGCTCCGCTAGTTCTTTCATTATGATCTTCAGTGACCTTACACTTTTCTTCAATGACCTGAGAGATTGAGTTATTAAACACTCTGTCCGTCAACTATTGCTTTTTGGAGTTGAAGTATAGATTAACAAGTCTGTTTTTTCTAGCGCAAAATTGTTTTAGTACAATCTACAGTTGATTAAATTCTAAAATATAAATAATTTGAGGATCGGATTGCTTAGGCACTAAAAAAAAGTAGAATGATCTGTTAGCAAGATATCTAAGAAGGAGGTGAAATGTGAAGTCAGTGCAAAGAGTTTGAATTTGAAAAAGAAACGAGAGTAAAAAGTTTTTAGTATTGATGATTTCACAGGAGTCGAATGTGTATGTGGTTAATAGTGCTATTAAAATAGAAAAAGCAAGTTGAAATAAGTAAATAGATGAGTCGAATGTGTATGTGGTTCTCATTTTTTCTTTTTTTTTTCTTTCATCGTGTTTTTATATTTCGAAATAATATTTTACGCTCTCTATTTATTTTATTTAACTTAATGTCTATTAATATTTATTTTGGTGGATTTGGTTTATACCTTTTTGTCCCTAAATTTTTTATTACTTCTTAATTTATGGACTGGAATTAATATCTCAACAATCGTAAACTAACGTTGGGTGCTTTCAGTAAAACAAATGATGACGTGATCGTAAATTCGTCATGTTCAATGATTGTTTGTTTAAACTTATTATATATTATTTATTCATTTGATAGGTTAATTTTGAAAATATAAAAATAAAATCTATTATGTACTTTATTAACTGAAAAATACTTTTTGTTCAAAAATGCTTAGATACTTTATTAACAAGTGAATACTTTAAATACATTTACTTTTAAAACTTCAAATATGTACTGGATCACTTCACTTATAAAAATTTTTTTTAATTTTTTTATAAATGGTTTTAGATGATTTTAATTATAATAAACATAAAATAGTAATTAATATTTTTATTTTAATTAAAAACGAATTTTAAAATATATTAGTTGAAGAAAAGAAAATGTTTTCTTTTGATTTTTTTTCATTTTTTTATTTTAAATAATTTTGAAAATTTATTATAATAAAAACTAATTAATAATAAAAAAAAATTAATTCATAATAATTTTAATACCACATCATCAAATAATTATCGGAAAATTAATAATCATGTTAAATATTTTGATAGCCTGCACTAAAAAGCTAATTTAAAGGTTTAATGTGTTAATATTTTTAGTCAGAAAATTTATTGTAATAGTGAAATACTCTTAAAGTTTAAAGTGTTAGTTGACGTTATTTTGAAGGTTTTTTTATGTTATTTCCTTCCTTTTAGGCGGTTGAGTACTTAGATTTTAGAAAAATCTCGCGGTTTTGTCTGTGGTTACAACCAATTTTTTTATTATATTTATTTTGCTTCAAGTTGCATTATTACACAAGTTGTCAGTAGTTACAGACAAAAATTTTAAAACTTTGTTTGTGGCAGTTTTGTTTATAGTCCAGCATAGCAAATGTTGTCCATAGAAAAGTCATGAAAGCTAGGGAAGTTTTGTTTTTTTTCTGTTTTGTTAGACAGTTAATTACTTGACTTAGATATTCGAAAAGTCTAGAATTTTTGTCTCGGGTGACAACCGATTTATTATGATCTTTATTTTGCTTCCAGTTCCATTATCACCACAAGTTCAAGGCAGTTTGCAATTGCTTCGTCTCTTATCACCAAAGTTGAAGATGAAGATGGCTGAAAAATCGGCGAAGCAACTTTGGTTTCGGGTTTTGATTTTGCATTAACCATTTGGTTTCGGTTAGCCAAACGAAACCAAAACGAAAACCGAATTCATTATACCACCTTCATGTTCAGTTCCATTCAGATATTGGACCAAAAAAAAAATCGAAAAATCGAAAAACATGTAAACCAAATATATATTTAGTCTGCTTTAGCAATGAATATGACTCCATATGATTTGAAAATGAATACACATATCAACTTGAGGATCGTAGAAAAAAACGAACCATTTATCACTGTTTAAGTGTCTTTACGGTTGTTTCGTGAAACTTTCTATTTCTAAATGTTTTTACATTTTCTCTAGAATTCTTTTTTTTCTTATTTTTGCCTTTTTTATCAATGGTCACTTATTGTTATTTTTCTCTCTGAAACATCTCATGTATAAAACTAATTAAGAACACAGATTGTGAAGAGTCATATAGGTTATACACATTTTGAAGAGTCATATGTTAGAAATATTGTGAACAATCACGTATGCTTTTTTAAGGGGGTTATAGAATTACTTTCCATAACTATCGGTTAATTAAACAGATTTTGTATGCTGTTTAATCATGAGGGCAAACTGACCGTAAACCAATATCTTCCATTCGCTCATGATATAAAGTATAACAAGGACAAGAGAAGTCTTATAGATTAAGCTTGAGAACTAAATTCGAAAATCATACGGCAAATAAACCATGTGACTGTTGCGAGTGCACCTGCAGCAGAGAGCTAAACTGTGCAACTGTTAGAGATACATACTTGTTTCAACCCTAAGAACACTATTTGCATTTCAGTATGCCTGGATGTTCGTCATTGTGTTTTATCTCGGTCATAACGTTCTTACTTCTAAAGCATATATTATACTTTATTTTATATTATAAGTTCACTATATCCAAATTTCAATTGAGTGATATAATGACTTGCCAACAAACACATATGTCAATATAAAAATAAATAGTTTTCCCTTCCATAATCATGTTCATCAGTTCCAAACCAACTGCGTTTGTAGCATGTCTTATAATGCTAATTGTTCCATCACTGCTGGAAAACATACTTAAGTAGCAAACATTAGTTTTTCCCTTCAAAAGCATAGCAGAAGGTTCAAATGAAACATTGTAACCATAATGTTTATAGGAACTCACAATGCAAAGAATATGGATTAAAAAAATAACCAATGTTTATAGGAACTCACAATGCAAAGAATATGGATTAAAAAAAATAACCATTGCTTCCTATATAATCATAAATAGCAAATGAGGTAGGACACACATGTCATACTGGTTAACTCTTACCTCAAGTAATTGTACCATTACTTAGCAAGAAAGCATATCCTGAAGTTAATCTACACTCATCCAGATCGCTAATCCAGTCGGCGTCTGCATACCCCATCAAGCGTAAATCACATATTTGATAAAACAAAGGATAGTCCATAATTTCCTATAAGTATTCAAGGATCCTCTGCTACCATCCATTGTTTCTTCATGGGATTTTATTGGTAATGATATACCAAGCCAGTCCCATAACGTATATCTGTTCGGGTGCACATTATAACATACATCAAACTTCCTGCATCACTAGAATATGAGACCCCTTCTATCTCTCTTTTCGCATCATCGGTCTGAAGGGACATCTAAATGCTTAGGCCTTCACCTGTTATGATTGGAATTTCAGTGGGAAATCTATCAAGCATTTCAAATCTTTCAAGGATTGTAGGAATGTATAACTCTTGTGACAGAGCTAGCTGTTTCTTGGATTGGCCCAATCTATCACAACACCAATGATATAGTAAACTTCTCCCATCTCCTTCATTTTAAAATGAGATGATAACCATTGTTTTACAGTTGTAAGAAACTTCATATCATCTTCAAGCTAAGAAGATGTCAACGACAATATATATAGAATTACGAAGGATTGTCAAGAGTTTTTAATTTAGATACAGTGGTCTTCACTAACAATGGTAAATTCGTAAAATGCTACAACTCGATGAATGCGAAGGTACCACTGCTTAGAGGATTGTTTTCGACCATATATTCGTGGGAGAATGAAATTTTGCGCTCCTGGCATTTTAGAATGAAACCAATAGGTTATTCCATGTAAATTTATTCTTCTTGCTCACCTGTAAGAAATGCAATAAGGCAAACTTCTCCACAGGTGAAAAAGTTTCTTCATAGTCTATACCCTCTTGTTGGATATTTTCTTCCAATGCAAAATGAGCCTTATACCTATCCACCATTTATTTGATCTTAAAAACCCATTTTTTCGATTCCTCGACCTTCTGGTGGAATATGAAGCAAGTCCCAGACATGGATTACCTTCATAAATTCTAGTTCTTCTCGTATTGCACCATTCCATTCAGCTGAGTATTAAACTAATATAGGCTCTAAGTTATCATCCAAATCAACCATGGCAACTTCCCATTTAATCTCGAATTGACCTCGAAGAATTCTACCACAGTCACTTCTACACACCTCAGACTCTTGTAATTCTTTTCTAAAAGAATAATTGACCAATATAGTTCTCTCCCATTAACTTGAGATAGTTCATGAGAACTTTCACCAAATTCCACATATTGGTTACTTGAAGAAGCAGTAGTTGGATAAACCATCTCATGATTCGGTTTCCATATCAATCCCTCCCCTCAAGATCAAATTCCATATCAATCTCTCCCCTCCAAGAAAAAATATTTTCTAAGAATGCCACATCTCATGATTCGGTTTCTGTTACATGTCCATATGATTGTTCTGCCGTAAGCACATAATCCTTAGAATGCTTAGAATATTTTATAAAGATACATATTTCCTCTATGACCAAATTTTCTATGAGGATGTAAAGTATCACAAACAAATGCTGCATAGCCCCAAGGTCTCAAATGCATTAGGACGGGTTATTTTTCCTGTCCCTAATTAATTTATAAGAACTAGAAGTAACAGATTTGGAGTGAACAATGTTAAATATATATGCTGTAGTCAGTAATGCTTCCCCCCAATTCGAAACTGGAAGATTAACTTCTGCCATCATAGACCTACCATCTCAAGAAGTGTACGATTTTATTTCCACTAAACCAATTTCTTGTGGTGTATAGGGGCTAGTGTAACACCCCTGGTCGGCATTTTAGGCTGGGTCGATCAAGGGTGGAAGTCGAAATGAGCAGTTTAAGCTCGGAAGTTAGCTCAAGCAAGCTGAATCGAGCTGTTATCTCAGTCCGCGATTTTCGGCCACACTGACCGCTATTTAGACCGAGCAGTTTCCGCGGGACGGCCGGCCAGGTCCGGACGGGGTTGGTCGGAAATCGGACAAGTCGGTGGGCTGGTCCATGCAGCTTGACTCGCGGACCGCTGAGCTTAGTGTGGACTGAGGCGGTTGTTGGTCGAACAGGCCGCGTGTTAAATTTTGTGCGGGAACGGTTACCAGGGCGCGTGTGACAAATGTCGCGCTGGGTCGTTGTCCGAGCGCGGGGAAGTTGAGGGCGCGCGCGGGACGGTTTCTGGATGGTTTATACGACCACAAACTACCCGAACCGTCACATAAAATGGATTCCGCGACCGTTTGACGAGTTTTGGGTGACCGAAAAACTCAGAGAACTCAAAGAAGAACATTAAAAGAAAAACCATCAATTTACTTTGGAGAAAAAGGCAAATCGGGTCGTGACTTCCGTTAATCGGCTATTTCGACCGTACGTGTGTGTGGACCGCGATCGTGAGGCCATGAACGCGACAGTTCGTGAGAAGAAATTCTGCGACAAGGGATGACCGACAGGCTAAGGTGAGTGTGTGTTTCCCGGTTAAGATTATGATCGTAATAGCATTCTTCCCTTAGTCTAGATACACTCAGAATTGTTCATATTGCTTCCTTATCTGGTAGTTCAATACTCTGCTTGTTTGGTCGGTTGTTGTCCATCCTTAACGCGGTAGTTCGGGTCAGAACCATGCTCCGGTCGTGACGATCAAGTAGAAGGGTTTAGATCGCGAATATGGCCGGTTAAGGTGATGATTATCCGATCGAGTACCTGTAGGATTCGCATATTAGACTGATGGACCGATTGTTTTGTTCGAATATATTGCTTGGCTCGGTGGGACGGATTAACCGCTCTCACTAAGCATTATCATGCTTACGCCTCCTTTGTGGATGCAAGAAAAGATGTGGACGATGGACCGCAGAACTAAGGCAGGATGGAACGGATGGTGGATTTGTGTAGTTAAGGTCGAGACAATGTAGTAGCTTATAGCGAACTTGTAGCTTATGGCAAACTGGTCATTGTACTTGTAACCTCGATTATCTATCGAAGTTCGTTTATGCTTAATTTTGGTTTAAAAATGCTCAAAGAAATACAGAAAACAATACTAAGGAATAAAATTTTAAAATGACCCAAGTCTGGTCGAGGAAGTCGCCCAGACACTACCCGCGGTAGGAAAAATTGGGTCGGGGCGTTTCAGATAGCCCATTGTTCAAAACTGTCATTTTCATCAAAAACTCTCTCAAACTGTTCAGATAGATATTCTGGGCCTAAATTTGTTCCTAAACACTTGATTGTCTAAAGCACAATGGTGCTTCTAACTTATGAGAAATTAGGTACACATACCCGAATGCAGTGAAATCATCTATAAAATTGATCAAATATGACGCCCCATGCCTCATCCACATATCGTCGGACCACAAATCTTTGAATGAAGTAATTGCAATAAAAGTTCAGCACTAGGTACTTATTACAAATGGTTTCCTTATTTTTTTTCGAGATAAACATGGTTCAATGTGTCAAGATCAAGATATTAGCGAGTGAGCTAAGAAGGCCTTGTCTAGGCGGTTTATTCATTCAATCAACACCAATATAACCAACTCTATAATGCTACACATTTATTTCAACATTATTAGAACTTGTGATATAAGGAAAATAATGATCAACATTACTACTTGTAATTATTGTAGTACAATCAAGTATAATGAAACCATCACAAGTATAATTTGAACAAAAGAACACAAACCCTAGAGAATAAATACATGTCACGGAAGTTCAAATCAAATCCTAAGCTGGATTGCTTAATCCGCTAGCAGGGTTGCTCAATCCCCAGCTGAAATGCTGCACACTTCCGAGCAAGAATGCTGCACATTCCCGAGCTGAAATGTTGATCATTATCGAGCTGGATTGTCTGAACATCCGACCTAGTTTATCATAATTTCGAGCTGTCTTCGTGAATTTTCTGAGCTGCTTTCTTCCGATCACCCAAACTTGATTTTGATTTTCTGAGCTCGATTTCGTTACCTCCGAGCTGGAAAATATGGTTTGTCCAAGTCTCTTATTACACTATCTTTTACCTTCGAATATTTCTTCTGGAAAACATTGTGTTGTTTTACAGAAATTTCGTACTGCTCTACGAAAATTCCTGATGTTTCGATAATAAAAATTGTTGAGGAGTTCGCGCATAAAAACCAAGTCAATACATTAAACCGCGATGAAGCCAAAGAAGGATCAAACAAAAGGCAGAAGATAAGATCAGGCCGAATTGGAAGAGAAAAGACTCACGGCCCGGGCCAGCTCAGCTCAAAGTCGGTGCCAAAGGAGATTTAACAAAGTCCCACATTGCTTAGAATTCCTTTTGAGGATTGAAACCCCTTAGTATATATAGACACATATGCATAGATAGTCATGGGCGTTTAAACCGAAACCGAAGGAACCGACCCGAACCGAACCAAAAAATTCGGTTCGGTTCGATTAGATTTAGGTTCTTCGGAAAAAGCAATTGGATCTTCAATAAATTATGTTCGGGTATCGGTTCGGTTCGGTTATTACCCGAGAACCGAACGGATACCCAAAAGAACCGAATGCACAATTTACAATTATATAATTATACTTATATATATACTTAATACATTTATAATATAAAGTTTTATACTTTATAAAAATACATTATGTATGAAATGTATATAGTATCAAATATTTAGGGTATATAATTTGATTCTATTATTCACTTTTTTACAAGTAGTTTAAAGAAATAGAATATCTGGAATCCCTAATTTCGACGTCTTCTCCGTCTATGTCTTCGAGAGATTGATCTTATGTATGTCCTCAGGAGATCGGCGTTTTCTTAGCTTCTCCTTTCTTGCTTTTTTGTTCACCAGTTCGTCGTTTCGGTTCTTCGTCGTTTTGTTGCTTCGTTGCTTCTGTTTTCGATTTACAGATTTTTAATGACGAATTTCATATAAATCGTGTTCGTAACTTCGTTTAAGTTAATTTTGGACCTGTAAGTATGTGGTCTTTAGCATTTGTTCATGATTCTTTACTTTAGCAGATGGATTCTTCCCCATTCCCACAAAATGAGGAACACTCAAAGGATGATGATGTTGAAGTATAGGAACACGAAAAAGATGCTGAGATTCCAAGTCCTACTAATGCAACTCGGAAAAAAGGAAAGAAACTTCGAGAACAGATGCAGGCAGTTCGCTTCCACATAAGCAACAGAAGAAAACAAATGGTTCAAGTACAAGCTCAGAAGTGTGGCCTCATTAAACAAGAACCATGGAGAATACAGACAAATGCAAATGTCTTTACTGTGGCAGCTTAATGAGTTGTGCAACATCGTCTGGGACTTCAAATTTGAAGAAACATCTTGGTATTTGGAAGCAGTACACTGTATGGAGGAAATGCCAAACTCAAGAGCAACAGATTATAATTCCTGAAGGTTACGGTGGTCTAATGAAGTTGTCAATGGTATCTGAACAAGTTTTCAGGGAAGCATCTAATGAGATGCCTGTTTTGGGTGAGCTACCACTCGCATTCATAGAGAGTTTGGCATGGAGACATTTCTGCAGTCGGGTTAATCTTTACAAGCCATATTCTCGAAGAACAGCTACTAAAGATATTGTTAAGATGTATGTGGAGAGGAAAGCAGCAGTGAGGAAGCTTCATGATGCAAATAAACAACGGGTATCGCTGACAACAGATATATGGGTGGCTCCAACGACCCAAGCTAGCTATATGGTTGTCATAGCACACCTTATTAATACAAGTTGGAAGCTGAGGAAGCTTATCATTGGTTTCAAACATATTTTAGGTCACAAAGGAGAGAGCATAGCTTCGGTTCTTCTTGTTTTTTTTATCTGATTGGAGCATAGAGAAGATCTTTACCATCACGGTCGACAATGCTACAGCAAACACTAATGCTCTGGAGAAGATTAGAACCGATTTGGAAGCAAAAGGTAATGTTGCATTGATACTAAACGGTGAGTTCATGCACATGCGTTATTGTGCTCACATTCTCAATTTCGTTGTGAGAGATGGTTTGCAAGAGGTTATGAATAGTGTGGCTGCAATTCGAAATGTGGTGAAGTATGTTAGGTCTTCTACTCAAAGGGGGAACTCATTTGCACTTTGTGTTGATTCAGGGAAGATGAGGAGAGGTAGTTTGTCGTTGGACTGTAAAACTAGGTGGAACTCAACCTATTTAATGCGGACTAAAGCTCTCAAGTTTAGGTTAGCATTTGATAGGATGGAAGCAGAAGATAAGCTATATAATGATTACTCAAGAGAAAGAGAACAGAAAAAACAGATTGTACCACCAAGGAAATCCAATTGGGATGCAGTTGAAAGGGTAGCAAGGTTTCTTGTAGTATTTTACCATTCTACTTTAACCGTTTCAGTATCTAATTCTGTTAGTCCACATAAGTGTTACGATGAGATTGTCATTGTTGAAAGAAACCTCATGTTATTGAGCAACAACCCTGATATAGAAATGAGGAGAAAAGCTTGTGTGATGAAAGAGAAATTGGATAAGTATTGGGATGGCCTTAGTGAGATGAACCCACTACTGATCATAGTTAGTATCCTCGACCCATGAAATAAAGAAGTTTCCAATGCTTTGTTTTGAGTGGATTTATGGTAAAGATAGTGTTCAGTCGAAGGATCATCATGATATAATCATGGATGTGTTAAAGCGGCTATTTGATGAGTATAGCAGTGTTGTAAGTTCTACAGTTGGAAGTGGGACAACTTCTCAGTCGGCAGGCGCATCAAATACGAGGGACAAGAGTGACAAGAGAATCATGGAGATGACTGTGCTGAAAGAATGGATTTAGATTGTGATCAAGGATATGAAATAATGGATTCTATTTACAAAGAGATGCTAAATGAAATCGGCTTTCAGGATGCAAGTAATGAGGTGGAGTTCTATCTGAAATAGAAGGTGGAAAATCCAAATACTATATCGGGATCAGAATACGACATTTTGGGATGGTGGAGGGTCAATAGTCCAAAGTTCCCCGTTTTGTCAGAAATAGCAAGAGACTTGCTTGCTATGCAGGCTTCCTCTGTTGCATCCGAATCTGCATTCAGCATCAGTGGTCGTATCTTAAGCCGAAGCAGGAGTTGCTTGACTCATTACATGATCGAAGTTTTGATGTGCACTGAACAATGAATGAAGTGTGAGTTTCAGTTAAACAAATGCTTGCTTTTCATGAATTACAAGATCAACTTGAGAAAGGTAACTTCTGATATTTACATTTCACTTTTGAATTGTGTTTTTTTATTAACATTATGATATTTCAATCTTGTTTACATAACGAGTCTGAAAGCTGATACTTAGTGTCTTAATGAGTTTGGAGACGTGTTTTTATGGATTAGGTAAATGCTCTCTCTATTCTTGTAACTTGTAAGTTGTAACAGTTTTTCTTTTATCAAACATAAGTACATAACTATGTAATGTTCGAACCATGATTAGTGAAACATTTGGAATTTTAAATATGAGTAAATATGAGTTGTGTGTTGTAACTTGTAAGTGATTGAGTTACGTTATGATTAGGATTTGTTCTACTTTTGTAACAGTTTATGGTTATTTGTTATACCTTTAGAGTTTGGACTTTGGAGATTGAACAAAAAGACTTGGAGTTTGGACTTTGGACTTTGAAGTTTGAAGATTGAGCAAAAGGACTTGCTTGTATTCTCTTGTTTTTCTTGTTATCTACTTTAGTTTATGACATCGTAAGTTTCCATATGTTTGAAATTGTGTTAGAGTTATACCAAATAGGAAAATATGATATTTTGTATATTTGCTTTCAATACTTTTTCGGATCTTTCGGTGATTTTGGTTACATTTTGTTTTTTCTGTTTTATCTTTGATTATTGCTTTCGGTTCCTTGGATTTTTGGGTTCTTTCGGGATTTCTGGATAGTTTGGGTAACAAAATCTGAACCGAAATGGAACCAAAAAATATTCGGTTCTTTACCGGTTCTCATTTCGTATATCCGAACCGACTCGAAAACCGAAAGAACCGATTGGAACCGAACCAAATTTCTCTCGGTTCCTCAATGAATCCAAAACCTCTGTACCTGAATTACCCAAAACCCGAAAGAACCGAACCGACCTGAACCATTTATCCGAACACCCAAGACTATGTATAGACTTTTAGAGCATCCCTTCTTCTCGTATTTTACGGTTTAGGCATTAGATTACTTTTTCTTACAAGTATTGCACGAAAAGGTTGTTCGACAACAAGTCAAAAACATATTTTCCCGAAATCTTTTCTCGAGTTCTCCCCAGAAATTTTGGATCCATAAATTTAAACTTTCTAAATGTAGTTATGCGAGTTTCGACTCCCACAATTTGGTGTAGTGTGGTGACTCAAAAATTCTTTTACTCTTAAAAGAGAGATTATGAGATCGAAAGAGATGGCTTTTGATGGGGATGGGCGCACAGAGACGGCAGAAGCTCTTAGGGAAAACCCGCAGCCGCAGATCGTAGGCGGCACGGAAAATAGCCGAAGCTCCAGTTGCGGAGTTAAAGACCATGATGGAAGCTCGACAGAAGAAGAGAACCGGGAGAAGCTGAGTAGCTCCCTGATTCAACTGCTGGAGGCGCTGCAGAAGGAAGAAGAAACGAGAGAACCTCGTCTCAGAGGAAACACTCTAGAAGCGAACCCTCCTCGAGAATGGCGCCTCAAATTCAAAACTCCCTGTGATTCACCAAGGATCCCTCCAAGGTGAACAGCTGAACACAACAACAAGCAAACCCCAGCGGTGCGGAGAACTCTTCCTCCGTTACCACCACCACTTCATCGAGCCTCGCAAGGGAGCAGACGAGCTAGCAGAACTTCCTTGAATAACATCTCGTAAGATATTGCCAGAAAAAAAGAGACAACTCTTATCCTCAAGATCTCATCCAAGAACAACTCGAAGATGGAGAGATCATTGGTGAACAGGATGCCCCGACTCACACCCTAGAACTCTCGGAAGAACAAGAACCTTCTTTGGGTTACAGCAGGAACAAGAAGCCAAAGATCGAAGGACATCAGCCCGGCCTTACGAGAATGAAATCCGAAAGGGAGGAAGGCAAGATGAACTCGATGAGTTGCGAGAGAAACTAATCTAAGTCTGTGATGAGATGAAAATAGTATGATCCCAAATCCATCAAGAAACTAGCTCAGCTCCGGATATAGATCACGTTCTCGAGGAAACACAGTAGACTTTGTTCACAACACGGATCACCAGGGCTAAACATTCCGACCCCGGAAAGACAAAGGTTCCTCACTGAGGGAATCACAGATCCAAAAGCTCTTATAACGGCTTTCTATATCGCGATGGACGGAGCCAAGCTTAAGAATGAGGAAAGAGGCACTGGCTTCTGCCTTTTGTTCGTAGAGAAACTACAAGGAGCCGCACTCGAATGGTTCTTCCGCTTGGAACAAGACTATTGATAACTTCAGACAGCTTTCTTCGGCTTTCCTCAAACAATACTCGATATTTGGTGATTACGATATAGAATATAAAAATTGAATTGGCATGAAGGCCCAAGTTTTGGCAGGCTTCTTAACAGAGCTCCCATCTACGGACCAAGTACATGAAGAAGATGATAAAACCAGGAAGTTGCACGTTGACAGATCTTCATCCAGACAAGGTACAGGGATTTTCATTCGGCTTGAAAACCGGGGAAAAAATGAAATAGTCGTTCCGACTCCTATTTGAAGCTTCAAACAATGAGGCATAATATGAAGCATTAATTGCAGGTCTCTGCCTCGCGTTCGGCATTATAGCCGAAGAAATAATCACTTAGTACGACTCTCAGTTAGTGCTAAATCAATTTTCAGAGTAATACGAAACAAAAGACCCGAGGATGGAAACATATCTTGCTGTCGTAAACCGTTTAGCAAAGAAATTTAAAAATTTCGAGCTGTTCAGAATCACAAGAGGAGAAAATTCCTCAGCAGATGCACTGGCAGCATTAGCGTCAACGTCAGACCTAAACCTCAAAAGAGTTATTCTGGTCTAATGCATTGAAAAGCCCAACATAACTTTGAAAGAAAAATGCTCGTGGGGACAAGAGCACAAGCTCAGAAAAAGAGGCAATTCTTCGGAAGAATTAAAAGTGTTGCCAGGTAAGAGAAGAATAAAGGCGCCGAAATTGATAGATGTACCTGACGAAGATCTACCAGAGAACATCTTAGAGGAAGTACCGCAAAAAGAACTAGAGGCCCCTCGCGAAGAGCTTGGCCATAATGTTCCCATAGCCGACCCTAGAGCTAGCACCGAACACGGCCAAGTGGAATTGGAATCAACACCAGATCCCGAACCCCGAATCTCCACAGAGGCAGATCATTTTCCCATTGGCGATTGGCGGGCTGATTGTCAGGTGTAAATAACGAAGTTTATACAAACTGGAGAGTTCCCAACCAACAAGTGGTAAGCTCGCAAGCTAAAAATCACCAGCTCAAAATACTATGTGATTAAAAATTCCTTGTACAAACGGGGGCGAGTGACCCGTTTGTCTTATGTATCCACGGACCCAAGGTGGAGAACGTAATGAATGAGGTTTATTACGTTCTATCCGCAAATCATTCCTTGGGCCGAGCCATGGCGTTCAAGATCAAAAGACATGGGTATTTTTTTTGCCTATTATGATCACTGACTGTGTAAAGTACGCCTGACGATGCAAGAAATGCCAAATGCATACTCCTTAATTCACCAACCTTTGGAATTGTTGCCTTCAATTAGTGTTCCATACCCCTTCATGTGATGGTCGATAGACATAATTGGACCAATGCACCGCTCAACCAGAGGAGTACAAAATTTACTTGTGTTTACCGATTACCTTTCTAAGCGGATTAAGCTTACCTGAGCATCAAGGATTCAGGTGTAAAAACATTGATGTGGAAAAATGTCATATGTCGCTACGGTGCCCTTACGAAATCATCACTGTTCATGGATCACAATTTGTATCAAGCATAT
The DNA here is from genome assembly GCA_900108845.1 of Iljinskaea planisiliqua. Lineage (NCBI taxonomy): Eukaryota > Viridiplantae > Streptophyta > Magnoliopsida > Brassicales > Brassicaceae > Iljinskaea > Iljinskaea planisiliqua. The sequence continues at coordinate 52,992 of FNXX01000033.1, read as the reverse complement.
TCGAAGACTTATGCATAACATGGTGGATAAGAATAAGCTATTCAGCGCCAAGATATGCAAAGGGGAATGGTCAAGCCGAAGCAGCGAACACTACCATCCTCAGCAACTTAAAAAAAAAACTGAATCAACACAATGGTGGTTGGTACAATGAAGTTCAGCAAGTCCTTTGGGCGTATGGAACCACACCTCAAAGCTATACATGTGAAACACCGTTCTCGTTAGTATACGGGATGGAAGCTGATGTACCTGCCGAGCTAGATGTCCCCGGGCTCCGTAGAAACGAGCTATCCAAAACGAAGACTGCAATTCCATAATGATGGAAGACGCATTGGATACGATTGACGAACGACGAGATGAGGCGCCAATCCGACTCCAGAACTATCAGCAAGCAATGGCTAGGTAATATACCCCAAAGTTGAAAAACCAGCCTTCAAAGGTTGGAGACGTCGTCTTAAGACGTGTTTTCAAAAATACCAAAGAAGGAGCAGAAAAGCTATGGATTAATTAGGAAGGCCCTTATCAAGTAACCGAAGTCATTCACAACGGGGTGTATCGCCTTAAAGACTCAAAAGGATACACAGTCCCGACACCTTGGAATGTAATCAATCTTAAAAAGCTTTATGTGTGATTATGTAACGGATGTTAGAAAAACTAACTACAAATTGGATTAATCCCATTTTGGGTACGTTGACAGCTCAGTCAAATGAGTTCATCTATTTTATTATATTATTTTTATCATTCCCTAAAACCAAAGGAGCCGAGGAGACATAAAATACCTGCTAAAATGTTGAACATCATATTCAAGAACCGAGGTTTAGTACATAATGCGGAGGATCAAAAGTCCATAACTATAACAAAAAAACAAGTACGAACGAAGTAAATAACAGCTCGCTCGGATTACCCCGAGGATATAGATGAAGACCCAACCCCGATCACTCCGTCACTGTTGCTTTTCTCCTCTTTCGCTTTATCAGTGTGTGCTTTCGACTCTCGGATATACTTTAGCAAGCACTCAGGGATCAGAGTAATAGAGCCAAAACCTTTCAGCTCCCATTTGAACGGATCCAATTAAAGGTTTCAAATCTTCCTCTCCAATTAATGCTCTTTTCTTTTCAGCCCAAACTCTTGCCGCTTGCAACAAACAAACCAGTGCTTGATGACAACCTAACCAAAAAACGTGGAGACATTACGAAGGCAGGTCAAGATACGACGACAATAACCAAAGTAGCCCTCTACTATAATACCTTCTTAAGAAAGTCGCTGCATGCTTCTTGGTCCTTCTTCCCTAAAGAATAGACGAAGTAGGGACAAAGAACCCCAAGGGGTTCAAACCCGTCCCCATTAAAAATCACCGGGGACACAGGAGAAGAGCAACCGGAAGCACAAGAGGAGGTTGGTTTATCGCTATCCATATACTGACCGAGAGGTTTGAAAGTCATGATATACTGACCATGCAATCACCATGTAACCGTTTCCCATATTTTGGCCTCACTCACACGGTACCAAGAATGACTTCCCGGTAGATCACCCACCCTTTGACTACTCCAGCTCAAGCACGCTTAACCCTAAAGTTCTCTCTGGATGTGCAACCGAAAAGATAAGTGCACTTTGGTGATATAGGTAGCCAATTCAATCCTTTATAACCTTTCCACATAAGTTTCCATATATACCAGAAATCGGGATGTTACAATTCACCCCCACTCACAAAGTGCAACGTCCTCCTTGCATACCAAGACCAGTCCCTAAGATGGCTCCCAGGTCAGCAATGGGACGGCTAACCAGCTCTGATACCACTTATAACGCCCCAACCGCCCCTACCAGTGGCCCCCCATGTCCTCTAACTAGGCCCATGGGCCGGCCCACCCCTGTCCGACAGTCAGAACGTTAACCGGAAGGTTTGAAAGTCATTATATACTGATCCTGCAATAACCAAGTGACTGCTTCCTATGTTTTGGCCTCACTCCCACGGTACCGCGAATGACTTCCCGGTAGATCAGCTCAAGCACGCTTAACCCTGTAGTTCTCTCTGGATGTGCAACTGAAAAGGTAAGTGCACTTTGGTGACATAGGTATCCAAATCAATTCTTTTTAACCTCTCCACATAAGTTTCCATATATACCAGAAATCGGGATGTTATAGTTATAATATCTGAAGCTGGTCTTGTAAGAGCTTTGTTGTCGGACGAACCTCCAAGGGCGGAATCCTGGCCGTGAAGATCTGCGATCTCATCCGTACCTATCATATGAAAGTTCGAGCCAAACTGGTTAAAACTTACCATAAATATGGGATAGGGGACCAGAGTAAGGCAAAAAGATTAAATGAACTGCCAACTAGAGGGGAGCTTGCTATAGCGAACTGGTGTAAATCAAAGTCAGACTTTGGTAAAGTGTCAAGTTCAGCTTTAAGACCCAGAAGCTCGGTATCAATGCTCACCCTTCCTCTTCAAGAGTAGTCTCCCCTTCTTTAAGTGGAGAGATTAACGCTTTGTTACTCCGAAGCTCGGCGAGAGCAGATTAGAAATGATTCCTGGCGGCTTTGGTTTCAAGGAAATCATAAAATTCATTTAAAAGGTCCTGGCCTAATCTCCTAACTTCATTCCTGGCCATATGTTTCGAGGTCAGCTCCTCGAGGGTCCCTTTGACCTGATGTAGTTCGGATGCAAGTTGGGTACGCTTACCCACCAATTCGCGAATACGAACATCACATGCGTACACCATCTTTTTGGGATCATGATAAGCATGCTCAATTTTGTTGGCTTGCTCTAAACGCTCAAGGTTATCGCTCGCCACCTTCTTCATGGTGCTGTTATTTAGATCAAAAGCGTAAGTTTCGAGATGCAAGACAACGCCATTTACCTCCATTGAAGCCCATAAAAAAAGAGCTATACCTTGGGCAAGGAGGGAAAACAACGATTGAAGGTAAAGAAAAAATCGTAATATTATTTTACCTGAGCAGAATGGTTCGCGTGACGGATATACACATCACGGACAAAGCTTTGCCACTTTGGGAATTTTGGGAGCTTTTCCACTTTCGAGCTGCCCGATACCCTAAAGATGTCTCCCACCATCTCCAGGTCTAGAAATCTTTTGCTTAACAATTAAATCAAGGAAGAAACCCAAAAGACACAACGTAAGGAAACCTGAGGATAACAATAACTTTGTGGGACCTATTAAAAGCAAGTAGGCACTATAAGGCATCTCCCGAGGGGCAGGCACACTTCGGGCACGCAAAATAGACTGCAACCTCATAGACGCACATGTACCCTTCTCTAACGGTTTTCGGCGATTCACCAGGCCCCGGAAGAACAAACTCAACTTATGGAGGAATTCTACAAGGGTCCAGAGCCAGTTAAAAGAAAAAGAAGCGGAGAGGGTAGGATAATAAGGGCCATAATTTTCCACTGGCTGTGTACATTATATGGTGCTGGCAGGAATGAGGGATTCGTCAAGTGGCAGCGAACAGTCACATTCGTCACTAGCAGGATCAACAAAGTATCCATTTTAACGAGAAATTTGGATACCAGAAATAGTCACAGGATATGTTGAAGGATTTTCTTTTTCAATCCACTAAAAGAGAATTTTTGACTAGAAAGATGATTCGACAAAAGTTAAAAGTATAAATTCAAGAGGAACATTGAAAAGGTGTACCTTTAAGGCGTAAAGATGTACCACTTCGGGGAAAGTGAAGGACGGGATGGTTTTCCAATTTCATTAATTTAAAATAGAGGGGTTAAGCACGTGTATTATGGAAAGTAAATCAAGGAAATTAAATCATTATCACGGGAACAAGAGATACGATTGTGGATTGTAAAAATAATTAGAGGACACTCTACTTGGGTCACAGTTCGAAAGACTTGGAGGGGGGACTAAATGTTGGTGTCGGATCCCATAACCTTATTCGGATGCCATTGATAAAATTAAGTAGATAAATAATCAAATGAACCACCTGGACCGAGCTATAAGAGTAGTAGCGGGCAACGAGGTCAAGCCAGTTGACAGGTCGAGAAGGTCACGAGTTATCCAAAGCGAACTTCTGATTTCGAGCTGAAGAGCTCGAATCTTGAACAAAGAGTGTAGAGATGTGAAGACCCGAGTGGCTCGGGGGGAATTTTAAAGGAAGCATTACTACATCTACAAAAAGGGCGAAACAGACACATTTAAAGAAAAAATCACAATAATTAGGCAAATTAAATGTAATTAATTGAATAAATACGAGACCCCACACATTATAATGGGGGATATTTTTCTGGTTTTTTGGAAAACGGCAATATCAGTACACACACTTACAATTATCCATAGCTAAGATTTTCTTGACCACATTTCTTATATGTATTTTTTGTGTATATCATTAGCTAAATACCCCTGGATCAATACAAATATACGGTGTGGAATCTAGCATCCACACTCATGAAGATGAAAAGTGTCCAATCACTTCCTTCACTTCTTTGCGGAACACTTGGGAATTTTCCAAACTCCCTTTCACGAGAAATGGCTCCTGCGACGTACTCTATGCAAAAGCGGTTCGCGGAAAAAATTCATTGTGCTTAAACTTTCTTTCAGAAAAAAGTAGCTCTTCGGGAATTTTCCGACAACGAAACAAAAAACGACTTACCCTTCGGGAAAAGTTCAAACTTCGTTTCGAAACGATTGTGTAGTGATGTTTCATGAAAATATTCAGACATCTTTAGCCCTTAACCTCGTATCACAACCCCTTGAACTCTTCACTACCACATAAGAAACTGACGAGCTTGGGGGCTAACTGTTGGGGTCAAAACTCCACACTCTCGAGATTAACAGCTAAAAAAGCCTAAACATAGGAAGAAATTGATAAATCAAAAGATATGTATTCTTGAATTGACTTCCGATTCACACAGACCATGAGCTGGGTTGTCGGGACCGTCTCCGAGCTGACTCTCTCTGTTTTTCCACTCCCAAACTGGAGTAGACAGATTCCTGAGCTGAACATGACCGCGCCCCCGAGCTTAGATCCTGAGCTGGACCGCCTGACCATACGGCCTCCCGAGCTGAGCATCACTCGGGATCTCTGAGCTGCATTTGGCCGCATCTCGCCTGAGCTGGATCGCCACTTATAAGCTGCAATGTGCTGCCTCCGAGCTGAACACATGCGCCACCCAAGCTGGGACACGATCACTCTCGAGCTCCCTCTCCCATTCATGAGATGGAAGGTCGCTTTCCCGAGGTGGATTTGATCATCTTCGGAGTTGGAAGTTGGCTGTGTCTCCCGAGCTGGATTGCTCTATTCCTGAGCTAGAATGTTGCACACTTCTTAGCTAGAATTCTGCACATTCCCAAGCTGGAATGTTGATCATTCTCGAGCTGGATTTTCCAAACATCCGAGCTAGTTGATCAACATTCGGAGCTGACTTCATGAATTTTCTAAACTGCTTTGTTCCGATCACCCGAACTTGATTTCGAATTTTCTGAGCTGGATTTTGTATCCTCCGAGCTTGATTTTGTATCCTCCAAGCTGGATTTTGTATCCTCTGAGCTGGAAAATATGTTTTTTTCCAAGTCTTCGAACTGATTAATCTGTATTTTGTTTCGAATATTTCTTCCGAAAAACATCGTGTTATTTTACGGAAACTTCGTGCTGTTTCGATAATAAAAACTGTAGAGGAGTTTGCGCACAAAAACCAAGTCAAGAATTAAACCGCGATTAACCGAATGAAAGATCAAACCAGAGGCAGAAGATAGGATCGGGCCGAATTAGAAGAGAAAAGGCTCACGGTCTGGGCCAGCTCAGCTCAAAGTCGGCACCAAAAGAGATTTAACAAAATCCCACATTGCTTAGAATTTTTTTTGACGGTTCAACCCCCTTAGTATATATAGACACCTATGTATAGACGTTCAGAGCATCTCTTACTCTTGGATGTTATAACTTAGGCAGTAGATTACTTTTCCTTACAAGTATTATACGAAAAGGTTATTCGACATCAAGTCAACAAAATCTTTTTTTCCAATATTCTCGAGTTCTTCCTGTAAATGTTGGATCCCTAAATTTAAAATTTCTAAATTTAGTTGTGTGAGTTTCGACTCCCACACTTACTCTTGTTTTACTGGATGGTTTTTGATTAGGGACTTTGTTGTGTTGTGTGATGATTGTTGGTAGATGAATTTAGGGTGTTTAGAGCTTTTCTCATTGAGTATTTGTGAAAATGCTCACCCCTCTTCTATTTCTTTTCTCCTCCAGGTTCGGTTTATGTTGTTGGGTTCTTATCGAAAATGCTTTACGATCCTATGTTGGCAAAAGACATTGAATCTTGTCCCTTGTGGCCAGAAATAGGTATCACTAACTATTCAGGTATAGCGGATCGGGGAGTAACATTATAAGTTTTAATTTTTTAATTTAAAATTTAATTATATAACTAAATTATTTTCATTAATATTATAAATTTAAAAAACTTTTTTGAATTTATTTACCCCTGGAGGTTTTAGATTAATAATAACTTCATGAGCTAAACAAAAAAAATAAGTTCCATGATTGACAGTAGATTGAGAATTACAAGACACTTGTTTTTCACGGCAAATGTTATGTTTTTTTTACGGTCGTCTTTGTCTCCCTCATTTTTGTTAAATACATTTACTTCCACTCATCCCAAAAGGCAAATCACCGAACTACCCAACATATATCTCTCTATATATACCTCACAACGTGTTCCTTCTCAACCACAGACAATAACCAAAACATGGCTTTTACAAAAAATTCCTTAGTCGTTTTCGTTTGCCTCTTATGTTTATACTGTGAAACCGTCAAGTCTCAAACCGGTGGTGGATCTGTCAGTAGCATTGTGACACAACAATTCTTTGACAACATTATCAAAGAAGCCGGTAGTGGCTGCGCCGGAAAAACATTTTACACTCGTGACTCTTTCATAAACGCCACTAATACTTTTTCCAACTTTGGCAATTCCGTTACTAGACGTGAAATTGCTACCATGTTTGCTCATTTCACTCACGAGACTGGACGTAAGATTTTTCTTTTTCTTCTCTAGTTTTTTAATATATTATAAAAAGAAAATATTTTTGTATGTACTACTATATTCATGACCGATTTTAGAAGTAGGTTATTGTCGAAGCCTAAGGATTGGATATTTCTAAACCTTTGCTTTATTTTAAATTTAGAAATAGATGTTATAATCAACAGGTGAAGTATTTGAAACAATATTCGTTTACGACGAATAAGAAATAAACCTGTAAGAATGAACATGGGACTTAATATCAATTTATTGAGCTTATTATAAATCAGTTTGTTTGATGTGCATATCTATGTCGTATAGACTTCTGCTACATGGGAGAAATAAAAAGAAGGCCAAGAAAGAGAAAGCCAACGAAGGGAAGGCCACGTGACGAAATAAAAAGAAGGCCAATAAAGAAAAAGCCAACAAAGGGAAGGCCACGTGACGACTGCGACGAAAACGTTGAGCAAACGGACTGTACTCCTCCAGGTAAAGGCTACTTCGGTCTTGGAAAAAGACTCAATCTCGACCTTCTACATCAGCCTGAGCTTGTGGGTAGCAGCAACCCAACTGTAGGTTTCAAAAAGAGTTTGCGGTTTTGGATGAATAGCGTAAGGCCAGTACTGAACCAAGGATTTGGAGCCACCATAAGAGCCATCAATGGAATGGAATGTAACGGCGGGAATTCAGGTGCGGTCAATGAAAGGATTAGGTACTATAGAGACTATTGTGGACAACTCGGTGTGGACCCTGGTTCTATAACCTTAGTTGTTAAAAACTTCTTAGAACGCAAACACGCATTCACGTGACGTGACACTTCATAATAAGAAGTGAGAAAACAAATTATGTACTTAATGTCGGGTCTAAGCGTTCCCTGCTTTGAAATCAAAAATATGGAATAATAAGAGTGTATAAAAAAAAAATATTTCACTTAAGGTAATGAAAGAGTCTTTATTTATGAATTTACGAAACCTATTTCATCGTCTTAAGGACACTAATTTGATTAATTTACATTTTGGCTAATAGTTACAAAAATAAATTATTTTTCCCATGTCAATATCTAAATTATCAAATAAAATTTGTATGACATGTTATCAAATCTAGTAAAACGAGTTATGTGATTAGAAGCGCCGGCTTAATATTTTCTATCGCCTTTGGGCAAAAATAAATTTCTAAAATTTTTAATTAAAATATTTAATTTTTTAAAAAAGAATTAAGAATATACTTTTAAAACTAGTTTATATAAGATTTTTGATATTTTTGATCTAAATCTTTTTACAAAAATATAAAAAATGTAATTAATAAAATATATATCTTAATTTTTTTATCTGATAGATTGATATTATCTAATTCTTTAATTTTAAAACTAAAATTTTGTTTTTTAAAACTAAATTGGTTAGAAAAAAAAATCTGATAGGCCTCAATTTCTTTTAGACTCTGGGGTGGGTACACCGTTTGTCCTCCATCCTAAACCCCGAGGGGTGTGATGGATCCTAGAGATGCTGGTATGGTGTATGTGGCAATTGGTCATTCTATACCGCTGAAATATACATGTAAAATGTCCTATTGGACATTAGTGGTTGTGGACTCTATTTAACAATTATGATCAAAAATGTTGTTACTTGTATAGTAGTATAATTGGTTATTTCAGCTGTTTTAACTCTCATATTTGCGTTAGTTATATACTGGCACGTGTAGAGCGATTGGTTTAGGACTGTTTCACTGGGTACTTATCACCTCCTCTTCCCTTTCATTCTTCCGCAGGATTAGTAGCAAAATCGATGTTGTGGTTGTGTTGGTGGATTTGAATAGAAGGAGGCATTCTGGTAAATATGGAGACCAATGTGAGGACATACACGTTAGTCTGCAGAAACTAGCATATGTCTTTATACACTGTTGTTCCAGCTGGCTAGGAGGCGGATGTCACAATTTGGTATTAAAACTTAGGTTAAGGTCTTTTGGATTTCTGCTTGTTTTCTTAAATTCGTTCTTTTTTTTTTTATGGACTAAGCATACTTTCCATTATATCAAAGTGAAAAAGTTAAGGTCACACAAGACTAGAAAATGTAAATTATTATATAAGCCATTTTGTGCGTCATTTTCTGAAAACAGTTCGATGAAATAAGATTCACGACCTGTTCTGGTCGAAAACGTTTTACTAACTAACAAATAAATATATTTTTAATATTTCTCTGACTCTTTTACTCCAATACGATTTTCTTGCCTTTTTTTATCTTCAGGCTGTCTTCTAATCGTATCAGTAAAACCCATTACACCTTTACACATTATACTAGTCTTGAGATAGCGGCAATCTCATACCAATAAGTCCGCAACAGTGACCTTTGAAATATAGTAAACCTTAACATAACCTCAATATAAATCGTTAAACTTTCAATAAAAATTCAACATTGCAAATGCTCCTTCCGCGCATGCCATTTAAGATGTGACTAAGTATCCTTCATGGTAGTATGTCTTCCTTCATCTTGCCATTGCGTCTCTGTTTCATTTCAACTATTGCCCAACTCGCACTTCAATAAAGCGTGTCTTCGATTGTTGTTGGTTGATTGACAGTAGTGTATTCTTTAAATCTCTAAATGTGCCATAAACCATTTTTCAGAGCTGCCTAGTTGGTTTCATCATAAACCAATGGCATTATAGTAATGACCTCCTTGAACCTAGTGATATGACAGCAAATTGAATCTCTGGGGCATTGAAAAATATTCAGTCCTACTCCAGACTTTGTCTTCTGTATGATGACAGAATACTGCTTTTAAAAGTCGACCGGTAGTCGTTAATAACTATCGATTTATTGTTCCTCTAAACCAGTGAACAAACCAAGAACAGAGCCAAATGAAGTTAAGCGGATACTTTCCCAAAGTCTTTAACTTGAATACTTTTGATTTTCTTCGAGAATGGGGTCTATTTGGCTTCTTTCATAACACATTCCATTTTAGTGATGAAGTTTTGGATTTACATCTTTAAAATCTACTCGAGTTTATGAGAAAATTATGAAGATGCAGTTAAAATTTCTTGGATTAACTTCTCGTTGAGACTCTACCAGACTTGGTCCAAACTTGTGTGGGCCAATTTTTCTCAAGCCACTAGCGTTCAATTTTATTGTTGGTCTGTTTCTAATGTCGAAAATGAAGATGGAAAATCTGGCGGAGACGGGAGAGAAGTATGGCTGTGATTCAGATATTCCTTTAGTGGTGGGAGCACTCGACTATGACTTCCTTGTCCATTACTTAGCAGAATCAGACGGAAGATCGTTTCAGACGAGGTAACGTTTAAGGCTTCACTAATGCCGGCGAGAGTAGTCACAATCAATTGTACCATAGAGGAAGATATTTGCATCGGCATTTGGAGTTACATGATCAGGTATTTGTACCAATTCATAGAATAACTCGGTAATCGCATTCGACAAGGTTGATTGCTCATTAGTTACTTTCTCAATCTGTTGAACAACTCTAGCAATAGCTCCGATAGTTCTTTCATTATGATCTTCAATGACCTTTCATTATTCTTCAATTAACTGAGAGATGGAGTTTTTCAACACTCTCACCGTCAACTATTGCTTCTTTGGAGTTGAAGTATAGATTAACCGGTCCTTTTTTATCTAGCACAAATATGTTGTAGCACAAACAAAAATTTACTAAATTTTTAACTAGGAATAATTTTAGGATCAAGATCATTTAGGCACTCAAAAAGTAGAAGAACCTTTTAGACAAATATCCAGGAAAACTAGGTGAAATGTAAAGTCAGTGTAAAGAGTTGAAATTTGAGAAAGAAATAGGAGTAAAAAGTTCTTAGTATTGGAGATTTCATAGGACTTTTATAAGTTTCAAAATAAAACAATAAGTTCAAATAAATAAATAAATGTATCGCATGTGTGTGTGATTCTCATATTGTTTTTATCTTTAACTCAAAATCATATTTTACATTCTCTATTTGTTCTATTTGATTTGATATTTATTGATATCAATTTTGATGAATTTGGCTTAGTCAAAGTGCTTCACAACTGTTTTGATTTAATTTTCGGAATTGACATTGGATTTAACGTTATAGGTTTAAACTTGTCCTTAATTCTGTATGACACGAAATGATTTTGCATTAATTTATAACCATTCGGTTTCAATAACTAAACCAAACCAAAACGAAAACCGAATTCATTATACTACTTTGCTGATGAGTTCAATTCAGATAATCTATCCAAAACAAAAATCTGAAAATATGGAGAAACATTTAAACCAAATATATATTTAGTCTGCTTTAGCAATGAATCTGACTATGTATGATTTGAAAACAGACACAAAGATCAAGTTGATGATCATATACAGAAATCAACCATTTGTCACTATTCAAATGTTTTTCAGTTGTTTTCTAGGGGTTTCTCTCTCTAAATATCTTTATTTTTTCTCTAAAATTCTTTATGGATTTTTGTGTTTTTATCAATGGTCACTAACTGTTATTCTTCTTTCTATAATATCTCATAGATATATATATATATATATATATATATATATATAGATATATATATATATATATATATAATTAAAAAACACATTGTAAAGAGTCATGTATGTTAAACACATTATGAAGATTAACGTATGTTAGTGATATACTCAAATTAACCTCAGAGATACTCTGCAAAATTTAGAGGCACAAAAGTATTATTTAGGGATCAAATCCACAGAGATTCTGGATCACACAATAAATTGCAGTATTTTATTTAAGCTAGACGAAATCAATTTAAATTAAAGCAATTTAAAATAAGCAAATCGGTTGTAAAATAATCAGAGAAAAAGCACTAAGCTTAGGAAAATTCTCGGGTGAATCCAAATTGCAGATCTAGATAGAAAGCTAGGAATTATGAAGCAATTTTCTTAAACTTGAAACACTAATGTAAAATCAATCAACTTTCGCTGCAGAGATTATCTATGTCTAAATCATAGAATCCTAAATTTCTTTGCAAATCCTATCAATTCAAACAAGCATTAAGTGTAAGTTCAATTGTTCACAAAATCCTAAACCAAATTTCTTTGCATATAGGTATTTTGCTCATCTAGATTAGTTCAGGCAATTAACCACACTTTCGTGTCAACCAGTTAACTTAAGATCAGATTCTAGGTCATGAAGTTAGAATAAGCATGAAACACAAATCTAGATGAAGAACACTAAAGATTTTATCCTAGCAATTTAATTTAATCTAACAATTCATCAATCACCTTTGAATAACCCTAAACCTAACAATGAATTTACTCAGACATGGTGAATGAAGCAAACATCATGAATAAATAAGATTGCATAAAAGAGAAGAGTAAAGAATTGCAGGAGTTCAAAATCTTCTCTAAAGGAGTTCAAATTCTTCTTCCCAAAGCTCTTCAACAACTCTTAATAGACTAAACTTAGGTCTAAGCAATGACTTTAAAATCCTATTTATATAGTCTAAACCTACTAAAAATGAAAAAACACGTATGGGGCTTATTTGCAAATATTGGAAACTTTGGACCATTTCTGTAATTTATCAGAAGTTCTTTAAGATAAGTCCAAGAATCTGTATGCGTGATGGGTGTCGGGCGACACCAGAGACTGGTGTCGGGCGACACCAATCCCCTGATTTGTCTATGACTTCATTTTTTGTGCATCTTCTCCAAATTAGCTCCAAAATGCTCCAAAATCTTCAAATGTACTCCAAACATACCTAGACCTAAAATACTCTAATAATAAGACTTATATAATGGCTAAAAACACTAAAAACCATGATATATCAACTCCCCTAGACTTAGCTTGCTTGCCTTCAAGCAAAACAGAAAACTAAAACCTGTGAAAGAGGTTTGAAAACAGGGATCTCACATTCTCAATCAGAATAATCACACCAACTGCTTAAACTTGTAATCCACATTCCTTAAGAGCCAACGAAAAAATCGACCACTATGTACTTCTCTTTAGCCACATTGCAGTTTTTCCAGATTAAATCCACAAAATTCAACATCATCCCCTATCATTCATTGCATAGAGAAATCGGCAATGCACCCAATCTTAAGAACCTTATAGACTCTTTCCTATACAATACCGTGACAAAGACAAACTTTTTTTTTTTGGTATTCTTTCTCACCCCCAGACTTATTCATGTCTTATGATTCTTTTTTTATTTTAAGAACCTCTTTTTTCTAGGTTGCAAAGGTGTGATGAATAATGGGGTCCTGGAAAATTTTCCTACCCCTCATTTCCACCTTTGTGTGATCATCCCTTTCAATGTAAAATAATGGGGTCCTGGGAAATTTTCCTACCCCTTTACCTAAAAGAGAATCATATTATCTTTTCACTTTATTACTTAGATTAAGGGAGAGGAGTACCCTAGGCTTTTCACAAAAGTTGCAGATGTCAGGTATGAATGAGAGAATCAAGAGCTTTTATCCTGCAGATATGGTCACTAAGAAGAAACAACCACCTCAACATTCAAACAAAAAGATCATAAATCCCAACAAAATTTTGACTCAATAAAACAATTTTGATACAACTTGACTTGACTCTCAAAACAAAACACAATGTCAGCAACTACCTCCCCCAGACTTAAACAACACTGTCCCCAGTGTTATCAAGTCAAAGATTGGTAAGAAACCAATGAAAAACGAATGAAATAAGGTAGACAATACTAACCTATAGGCAGTGTCGAGTGACACCAAGGTCGGGTCCAAGCTCCTTGTTTTTCCATCATCAATTTTTTTATATATATTTTAAATTCCTGCAAAACGACAAGAAACAGAGTAAAACTAAAAAGAAAATGAAAAGTAAAAGAAAAATCTACCTAAACGTGGGTTGCCTCCCACTCAGCGCTTGTTTTCGGTCATTAGCTTGACTGTGTCAGGGTTCAGGCATCTGGTGGATAAGAAAGTGGCAATGAATGCCTTTGAGAAAATCGCCTCATCATCCATGGTGGTGTGTAAGCAGTAGGTGCATGAGATTGACCAAGGAAAAAAGGAACAGCAGCAGGGTGGGAAGTGAATTTGGGTGGTACACTTCTCTTTCCTGCAGAATCATCAAAAGAAACACCAAGCGCTCTACGAGAATCTTGTGGCTTGCATAAGTGTGAAACAGATGGATGTGTATGATTGATGAAATCGGGTGGTTTAGAATTAGATCCTGAAAGTGTGTATCTATGCTTCATTGGATGCTTCTGGAGTGAGACACGTCGAGGTTTCTGTTTAACAACAGTTGATGGACCTGTAGAAAGATAATCATTCTGAAAAAAAAAAAATTTAGGTAAATCTAGGCCAACCTGTGGAGGGTGTTGGGCGACACCCACCGTTGGTGTCGGGCGACACCAGGGTTGGTGTCGGGCATCTAATATCGATCCAGATTGACATTGGTCCGTCTGCTCGAGTGGGGTGTCGGGCGACACCTTCAGTTGTAGCACGAATTTCTGCACTATTTTTGCAATTTAGCTATGCAATCTTGGTCTCAAACACAAAAGCATCGTTCTCCATCAACTTGTCTTTGACTGGAATCTCATCTTCTACCCTAGTTCTAAAGAGATGATCTCCACTCCAATCCTCAAGCTCAGCAGCTTTCTCAGAAATTTCAGCCAATTCCTATTGAACAACCAGCTTGTTCACTTACTCACAAGCATCCAACTCTTCGACATACCCAGCAGTAACGCCTTCAGAATGCTTCTATAGTGGACCATTATCCATGGCAATCTCTACAGAAAATGTCTGTCTATCAATGGTAGGTTTCCTCCTTAGCTTATCCATGTCAAAGTTCATGACCACATCAACCAAATTCTATCTTCCCTTTTCTCACATCAATGATGACACCAGCTGTAGCCAAGAAGGATCTTCCCAGAATAAGAGGATCCTTAGGTTCTCCACCATATTCCAAAACTACAAAATCTGTGGGAATAATGCAGCCTTCAATTTTTATAGGAACATCCTCTAAGATACCTTCTGGGATCCTTTTGGATCGATCAGCTAGGATAAGAGATATCCTAGTTGGGTTGAAATCAGTCATTCCAAGTCTAGCAGCAACAGAGTAAGGCATCAACTTAATGTTTGAGCCAAAATCACAAAGAGAATGTGGAAACCTTCCTTTTGAGATTGAGAAATTTAGCACAAAGCTTCCTGAATCTGGAATTCTGCTAAGAATCATGGCACTGACCTGTTCAGACACTATCACCTTCTTTTTTTTTTGTGGGGTCTTGTTCAGAGACTTTGCGGGACCTATTAAAAGCAAGTAGGCACTATAAGGCATCTCCCGAGGGGCAGGCACACTTTGGGGCACACAAAATAGACCGCAACCTCATAGACGCACATGTATCCTTCTCTGACGGTTTCCGACAATTCGCCAGGCCCCGGAAGAATGAACTTAACTTCTGGAGGAATTCTACAAAGGGTCCAGAGCCGGTTAAAAGAAAAAGAAGTGTAGAGGGTAAGATAATAGGGGCCATAATTTTCCACTGGCTGTGTACTTTAGATGGTGCTGGCAGGAATGAGGGCTTCGTCATGTGGCGACGAACCGTCACACTTAACACTAGCAAAAATAAATAGAAATATCCATTTTAACGAGAAATTTGGATAGCAAAAATTGTCACAGGAAATGTTGAAGGATTTTCTTTTTCAATCCATGAAAAGATAATTTTCAACTAGAAAGATGATTCGGCAAAAGTTAAAAGTATAAACTCAAGAGGAACATTGAAAAGGCGTATCTTTAAGGCGTAAAGATGTACCCATGGGAAAAAGTGAAGGACGGGATTGTTTTCCAATTTTATTAATTTAAAATAGAGGGGTTAAGCACGTGTACTATGGAAAGTAAACCAAGAGATACAATTGCGGATTGTAAAAATAATTGGAGGACGCTCCCCCCCCCCACGATACTCGGGGGGGGATAAATGTTGATGTCAGATCCCGAACCCCCGATTCGGATCCCATTACTAAAATTAAGCAGATAAACAATCAAATGAACCACCTGGACCGAGTTATAAGAGTAGTAGCGGGCAACGAGGTCAAGCCAGTTGACAGGTCGAGGAGGTCGAGAGTTATCAAACTTCTGATTTCGAGCTGAAGAGCTCGGATCTTGAACGAAGAGCGTAGAGATGTGAAGACCCGAGTGGGTCGGGGGGAATTCAAAAGGAAGCATTACTACATCTATCAAAAGAGCGAAACCGACAAATTTAAAGAAATAACCACAATGCTTAGGCAAATTAAATGTAAATAGTTCAATAAATACGATACCCCACACATTGTATTGGGGTATCTTTTTCTGGTTTTTTGGCAAAAGGCAATATCAATATACACACTTACAATTATCAATAGCTAAGATTTTCCTGACCACATTTCTTATATGTATGTCCTGTGCATTTCATTAGCTAAATACCCCTGGATAAATACAAATATACAGTGTGGAATCCAGCATCCACACTTATGAAGACGAGAAGTGTCCACTTCCTGTCACTTCATCGCGGATCACTCTTGAGAATTCGCCAAACTCGCTTTCACGGGAAACGGCTCCTGCAACGTACTCTATGCAAAACCGATTCGCGGAAAAACTTCCTTGTGCTTAAACTTTCCTTCAGAAAATCAAGTCTTTGGGAATTTTCCGACAACAAAACAAAAAACAACTTACCCTTCGGGAAAATTTCAAAATTCATTTCGAAACGATTGTGTTATGATGTTTCATGAAAATATTCAGACATCTTTAGCCCTTAACCTCGTATCACAACCCCCTTGAACTTGTCACTAACACATAAGAAACTGACAAGCTAGGGGGGCTAACTTTTGGGATCAAAACCCACACTCTCGATATTAAGGGCTAAAATACCTAAACATCATAAGAAATCTATATATCAAAAGATATGTATTCTTGAATTAACTTCCGATTCACACAGACCACGGGCTGGATGGTCGGGACCGTCTCCGAGCTGACTCTCTCTGTAACGTCCCCAAACCCAACTAAGACCCGAGGGTTGGATCATTAGACCCACCAATGAGATTTGGGTCATGTGATAACAACCGTAAGGGTTTTGGTCCATGCATGAGCTAGACGGCTGGGTTATAAACCTTGACCGAGCTAGGAAGGGAGCAAGGATGGAAAAGACTAGCTGGAAATAGCTCACCGTCCATAAAGGACAGTGATACTACAGCTCGGCCAGCTCAGTCAGCTCAGGCTCCAGCTTGGTCAGCTGGAGGGAGTGACCTTCAGCTCCGACCAGCTTGTGGTGAATGAGCCAGCTGGGCCAGCTAGTGTGACGGTTACTGGGCAGACGGTTATGGTCGCGGACCGAGAAGTTATGGGTGTGAGGCCAGGCGATTAGTTGGGCAAGGAGGGACAGGGACACGTGTGAGGAAAAATAGGCGAAAGGGCGCTTGTTGGCCGAAAGAGTGCTTGTTGGCCGAAAGACCACAAGTGAACCTTTTCGACGCAAATCAAACCCATGCGACTCCATTTCCTGCCTGTTCGCTAGTCCAAACCCTCGCCTATAAAGCATCCGATTCCTGCAAAAAGAAAGGAAAAAGAAAACCGTGAGAGAAAAATTGAGAAAGAAAGAGAGGAAAGAAAGGAATTCGACAGAGGGAACCATGGTGGAAGTCTCCAAGGATAAGGGAAAGGCTCTGGCTTCTCCTGAAAGGATTAACAGGGTTAGTTTCTCAGACTATGAAACTGTGGCATGGATCGCCGGTTATAACCGTAGCGATCCATGGCAGGGTCGTCTGGATGACCTTGAACCTTGATCTCCTCCGGATAACCGTCTCTCTCTTCCTCCTTTAAATGCGGATGATCGCTGGGTCATTCCCAAATCTCGGCCATGTGCCATGCGATCAAGTGGAACCTGTCCGGAAACCCATGTCTTGGCTGTGAGTCTGTGACTTGGAAGAGCCGCGATTCATGGATCAATAAGTCCATGGTCTCGGACCAGACTTATGCAAGCGAGTTCCTGGGTTGCTTTGTACGGTTCGTACCATGCAAATGGGTGCATGTGAATGGCACATAGGTCGAGTCGCGTATGCACTTGGATATGGACTAGGGACCAATCCAGGGAGAACTCTTAAAAGATCCTGCGACCATGCATGCCACCAAAAGGTTCCAAAGAACCGGTGGGAACCGTAAAGGAATCGCTGGTTCCCTAAGGGAAAAACTAGATCGAAAGGAACTAGTGGCGGTTGATAAGGGTTCTGTGAGTGGGCCTGGGTCGGGCCTCAGAGGCCACCGTTCCATGGACATAACCGGCTGACAGTTGGTGTCTGTCACGTGACTGGAAAGCGTAGGGTCGGACAGGTGCGACTTGCGAACCATCACAACTGTTCGGCCTATTGCACCTTTTTGGTAATAGCCATCACGGCCGGATACCATCTGGGATCCAAAGAACCCATGTGAGTGTTAACATGCTGTAGATTTTCTGGGACACATCTACGGATGGTTGAACCTCTACGGTCGATACAAGTGATCCGGATGAGTGTTACCGAGTAGTGCCGCGGCTGGTCTAAGACCGGTACGTGCCAAGGAGTGCCACGGTCATGGCTGTTGGTTCCTCCGGATGAATGGCTTGTCCATTCGTCCGTAAGGCTACCTAGTATGTGCTTAGTCAGTGGGGCGGTTGGTTGAATGACTAAGTACGACTGGGGAAAGTCCTTTGAACAGTTAGGATAGGCTTCGGCTATATTAACAGGGTATTGGGACTGGGGAGCATATGCATAGTTCGGTTTGAGTTAAGACCTGATACTGATATGCTTATCTTCTTTCAGGAAATGAGGTTGGTCCGGATGCGGACAAAGCCTAGGATGCGCGTCCTGTGGCACCCTGACGGAATGTGTGTGTGTTGTGTGTTAGGAGATTGCGATAGCCTAGGACCAGTCCATGTAAAGCCTGAGGGCAAACCTTAGCATGTTGTATCAAATCCTTTAAATTTAATAAAATATCGTATTATCTCCTTACAACTATCTATCTTATATTCCGCATAATGATAGATAGTGAACCTCTTGGAATAGTCTGTTAGGATGTTGGTTAGGGCCTTAGTCTCGTGGAGACTAAGAAGTGGAACGACAGGCTCGGGTCGTAATATCCGGGTCGTGGTGTTTCAAGTTGGTAGCAGAGCATGCTTGATTCTAGGACAGTGGGATTATGGGGTATAGACACACACTTGTCAGGCGCAGATGGATTAGCAATAGTTTTCTTGTGTGTCTTACTTGTTTCAGTAGGATGTTAAAAAGAGTTCTAACATATACTGGACTTGTAGGATGGGAAAAACAAATCCTCTAAGAGGAGGAAGAGCAAAGCCAAACGAGTGGATACTGAACTGGCTGGGTCTGGCACAGTATTGGCCACGCAAATGGCTATAAACCCAACTGGATCTGTAGTCGGGACTGGGCTTAACATGGGAGTTGACCCTAAACCTTCCACTCAGAACCAGACTTGGGTGAACGAGGAAAGACACGGGCAAGATGAGGTAATGGCCGAATCCACTAACATGGGCCTGGAACCTGTTGGTCAGGACACGGGGGCAGATGGTGTAAACCAACCCACACATCCTTCCACGGAAGAGAGGTGGGCTGCCTTGAAAACGATTGTTGCTCAAATGGCTACGCTGTCCCAGACTCTCACACCGGCCGAAAATCCTACCGAGGGTCAGTCCACGAGAACGGAGATTGAAATGGTTCTGAAAGAGGGCCAGCGAGTCGAGGACGAGGATGTGCTTGAAGTTCACCCACCTCGTGTGGTCCGGAAGGTAGACTATTTGAGTCTACTGGACCACGTGTCCTGGTTGGGCATGAAACACTTCAAAGGGAGTAGCAACCCTATTGAAGCTGATGAGTGGAGGAACCGTTTGATACGGAACTTCAACTCGACCCGATGTCCAATGGACTACAGGAAGGACACAATGATCCATATCCTGGAAGGAGATGCCCATAACTGGTGGCTTATGGTGGATAAGCGCACTGGGGGCAAGATAATGTCTTTTGTGGAATTTGAGATGGAATTCAACCGCAAGTACTTTCCGACCAAGGCTTATGATCTGTTGGAGAGTAAATTTCTGGACCTCACCCAAGGCCGAAGAATGGTACTGGAATATGAGGAGGAACTTAACCGTCTACGTTGGTACGTAGGACAGGAGATGGAGGAGGAAGGAACCCAGGTCCGGCGTTCTTACGCGGCCTGTGGATTGAACTTCGAACCCACTGTTCGGTACAAACCTTTGGTTCAGTATCATAACTAGTGGAAAGGGCCTATGCTTGAGACTAACTTGGCCGAGGAGAGCCGGGTTAGGGCTCAATCAAGGAACGGCCCGAATGGGAAACCTGGTGACCGTAAGAGAAAGTGGGACCATGGAAAGGATGGCTCAAGTTCATCCGAAGATTAAAAGAATGCCCCAGTTGTGGCCGAAAGCAAAGTGGCGAGTGCTAGAGGGCAATGGGAGCGTGTACCAAGTGCGGCGGAAAGGATCATAAGATCCAGAACTATCCTAGGCTGAAAACATAGGGTATGATCAGTGCATCGGGTCCGACTTGCTACCATTGCGGAAAGTTTGGGCATTACACAAGAGAATGTCCTAACCAGCAGAGTGGTAGACAAGGAAACCCGAGAAGTAACCCCGGAGGTTCTGGTCCTGTGTCTCTGGCCAAGAGACAAGCCGGAGCACCTTGGGTTTACGAGCTATCTAAGGAAACTGGCAAGACCAGTACCTTCAATGCAATCACTTGTACGTTATGAACCCTTGCCTAGTCTTGAAGGTTCTCTTGCATGGCATTAGAATAAGAATGGAGTATATCCTTAGCATTATGAGAATGTGTAGGAACCCTGAGTATTGGTGGCGTAGAAGCACACAACATATTTGAGTCTGGAATTCGTTTAAAGAGGAGGGCTTGTTGTTTAAACCACCATAGAAGGCAGCAGGTGGGCAAGTCATGGTTCTTCACGGAATCCTGTTGGATGTCCCAGTCCTTATTAAAGGAATAAATATGCCTATTTACCTAGTCGTCATCGAATTCAAGAATCACGAGATGATCTTGGGGATAGACTGGCTAGGAAGATATAAGGCGACCCTAGAATGCCACCATGGGCGTGTGCGATTCCAAAGGGTAGATGGAGAGTTGGAGTTCCAAGGAATCCAGCCGATCTCCAGAGTCTTGTTGGTGTCAGCCATACAAGCGGAAATGATGTTAATGAAATGGTGCGAGGCATACTTGACCACCATTAACATTCCAGAAGTGGGAAAAGGAGCCGAGGTGGACACCATACCAGTGGTCCAAGAGTTCGGGGATGTGTTCCAATCCTTACCAGGCTTACCACCTGATAGGTCGGACCCATTCACCATAGAACTGGATCCAGGTACGGCACCACTCTTAAAGGAACCGTATACGATGGTGATATATCATGGTTTTTATGGTTTTTAGCTATGATATAAGTTGTATATATAGAGTCATTTTAGTGTGTTTGGAGTCTTTTAGAGTCTTTTGCAGGTTTAGGTATGTTTGGAGCTTAATTGGAGATATTGAAGCATTTGGGAGCAATTCGAACTTAGTAGCTGAAGAGATGAAGTCGGAGTCAATATTCAGGCTGAGTGTCGATCGACACCACTACTGGGTGTCGATCGACACCTGACGCGACCACAAATTCTGACGTTTTTGACAAGTTTGGAGAAAAAGGAAAATTGCCTCAGAGGTTTTCATTATTTACAATTTTAAGTCCTTTTCGGATTTTAGGCTATATTTAGGTTTTTCAGGTCATTGTTTAGACCTATCTTTTATCCTATCAAGTATTCTAGAGAGAGAGCTTTTGGAGAGAGGAATTCAGACTCATTCAGAGAAGATTCAGAACTCAATTAATTCTATTCTTATTTCTTTTATGCAATTCTATTCAATCATGTTTATTGTTTCAATCTCCATGTCTGAGTATTTTGCTAGTTCGGTTTAGGGTTTCACATTAGGGATTTCATGGATTGCTAAGTTGATTGGTTAATTAAGAACTCTAAACACTAGTTCTTCATCTAGGTTGTGATTAATGCTTGATCTGAACTGAAAGGTTAGATTATTGATCATAGGTTGATTCTGGCAACGACAGTTGGTTAATTAGCTAGAAAAGAACCCTAGATGAGCAAAATACCTATCTGCAAAGGAATTTGATTTAGGGATTTTGTGAACAGATTGAACCTGAGATTATTGCATGTTTACACTTTAGAACTCGTAAAGAAATTTGGTTTTCTAGGTTTTAGACATAGATAGTTTTCGCAGCGACGGCTGGTTTACTTTATCATTGTGTTTCAAGTTCTAGAACATTAGAAGAATCCTGATTAACTGATTTGCTTGCATTCCGGATTTCCTGAAAATTCCATGAGCTTGACGTTTTCTCTTATTGATCATACAAACCGATTTACTGCATTCTGTCTTTTAATTACAATCATTTTTGTTTAGCTTAATTCGATAACTAATAATCTATTGTGTGAATCTAGAATCTCTGTGGAATTCGACCCCTAAGTATTACATCGATCTCTTAATTTGAGAGAGTAGCTCTAGGGATAATTTGAGCAGATCAAATTTTGGCGCTGTTGCTGGGGATTCATTGAATTCACCATTAGATTTTGAATAGAATTTTGTCTAAACATTTTACTTTTCGTTTACTTACATTGTTCTTTCTCTTTTCTTGTGTTTCAGGTGTATGCATAATGGCAGTACCAAAAGTAACAGGGGAACTCAGCTTGTGAATCTCACGAATCAGGAGCTGAGAGAGTTAGAACGTACCAACCGCCAAGGAAGGAGGTCAGCAGACATGAGGAGAACAATCATTCGACATGATGCTGCTGGAGTCTTACGAGACCAAGAGGGTCATGCATACAATGACAATGGTGACCAAATCCGTGATCAGGGAAATGTCGTCCAAGAACTAGCAGCTGCAGAAAACAGAGACGCTCAGATTGCCGGAGCACCACCTACCCGAGGGAGAACCCTTGCTGACTACAACAGGCCTGATAAATTCTATGCAAACAGGTCTGCCATCAACCCTCCGGGTTTTCAGAGAGCTGATTTTGAGCTGAAACCTGCCTACTACACTCTTGTGGGTCAGCATCTTTTCTATGGTCTTCCTCATGAGCATCCTATGGACCACATAGAAAAGTTTGAAGATTTGGTGTCTAGCATCAAGTGCAATGGGGTGCTTATGACTATCTCTTCTGCAAGCTTTTCCCCTATTCTCTTGCTGGGGATGCTTCCTACTGGCTGAAGCAGTTGCAACCAGGATCTCTAACCACCTGGGTTGATACAAAGAATGCATTTCTCAACAACTTCTTTGATGATGCAAGGTCTGAGGAGCTAAGGACAAAAATTTCTACATTCTCTCAGGGAACTGCTGAAGCATTCAAAGCTTCTTGGTTGAGGTTCAGAGCATATCAGAGGGATTGTCCACACCATGACTTCAGTGATGTTCAGCTGCTGGGTATTTTCTTCAGAGGCATAGATTGGAGGTACCAGATGGGTTTAGATGCTGCAAGTGAAGGAAACTTCAATACCAGAAGCCCAGAGGAAGCCAAAAAGCTCATTGAGAACTTGGCATCTAGCAATAGTACCAAGAATGCAGACTATGATAGGAAGAGGCTGGCTGAAAACATGGATGGTGCTCAGAGTGCTCAAGTGAAAGCAAAACTTGATTCTATCCACAATCTCCTTGTGGGAAAGAAGCAAGTTCAGTTTCCTGCAGAGGTTGAAACCTTTGAACCAGAGGAAGAGGATGTAAATTTCATCAATGGAGTTGGGTTTCAAGGTCAGAGATTTAAAAATCAGCAAGGTTATGGTTCTTCTTACCAGAAGCCTTTTCAGAACACCAACTTCACAAGAACTTATGGTTCTTCTTCTTACCAGAAACCTGAACAAAATAGCAAGATGGAATCTATGTTGGAGCAGGTTTTGGAAGGTCAGAAAAAGATGATTGTGAACTTCAATGGGAAGCTGGATGCTTTGTATACTGATCTGAATGGGAAGATTGAGTCTTTGGGTGCTCATGTTAAGAAGCTGGATATTCAGGTTGCTCAAACTGCTGATTCCATAAAAAGACAAGAAGGATTTCTTCCAGGAAAGACTGATATCAACCCAATGCATCATGTTAATGCTATCATGGTGAGAAGGGAAGAAAATTTCGTGGGGTCTGAAGAGTTTGATGAAGAATTTGGAGGCACAGACCTGGTGTCGGTCGACACCAAGGAGGAGTGTCGGTCGACACCAACCAAAATTCTCGAAAATTTGAGTCCTGAAGAACCGTTGTCGACCATGCCTCACGACATCAAATTGAAGAGGTCGACACAAAATCTGGTGTCGGTCGACACCCAGGAGGTGTGTCGGTCGACACTAGCGAAAAATCGCGATTTCTCGAGTTCTGACGGACAAAAATCGATGCACTTCGACAAAAGTTTTGAGTGTCGAGCGACACCAGATGAGGGTGTTGATCGACACTCGAGCTGTATTTTTCCATTGTCGTCCGAAGAGCATGCTGATCGTCCCAGAACACTATTACCTACTGAAGAGATGACCTACAAACCTAAGATACCTTACCCGAAGCCCAAAATGTCTAAACAAGAGGTGGAAGAGTCCAGATGCAAGGCAATAATGGACAAGGTGCTGATTGAGATACCATTGGTTGATGCAGTCAAGCTTTCACCTGCACTTAAGAGATATGTTAAGAGGATGGTTGTGATTGGTGTAAGCCCTGAGGAAGCAGCTATGTTCACAAAGGACATCGGTGCAATTCTCTTGAAAAAGACAGTATCAAGGAAAGAGAGGAAGGTGAAAGTCTCTGAACAGGTCAGTGCTATGATTCAGAGTATGATTCCAAAAAAGTTACCTGACCCAGGAAGTTTTGTGCTAGACTGCTCCATCTCAACAGGAAGGTTTCCTCACTCTCTCTGTGATTTTGGCTCAAGCATTAACCTGATGCCTTATTCTGTTGCTGTGAGACTTGAGTTGACTGACTTCAAGCGTACAAGGATTCATCTTATTCTTGCTGATCGTTCTAAGCGAATTCCAGAAGGGGTTTTAGAAGATGATCCACTTCAGATTACTGGCTGCACAATCCCTACAGACTTTGTGGTTTTCGAATATGGTGAAGAGCCTCAGGATCCTCTTCTACTTGGGAGATCCTTCTTTGCTACAGCTGGTGCAATCATTGATGTCAGAGAAGGACAGATTGAGCTTGATTTGGGTGATAAGACCATGAGTTTTGACATGGGTAAGCTGAGGAGAAAAGCTACCATAGATGGTCAAACCATGTCTGAGTAGTTTGCCATGGATGAGGTCTCAGAAGCAGAGCATCCAGTTGACAATACTGCTGGGTATGTCAAAGAGTTGGAGGTTGCTGAGCAAGTGAACATGCTGAGTGTTCAAGAGGCATTGGTTGAAACTTCCAAGAAAGCTGCTGGGCTTGAAGATTGGAGTGGAGATTGTCTTGTAAGAACTAGACTTGAAAATGAAGGTCCAGACACATGCAACTTGCTGGAGGATGATGTCTTTGTGATGGAGACAAGAGTTGTAGAGCTGAATTGCAGAAAAAGTGCGAAGATCCGAGTTACAGACTTGGTGGCGATCGACACCACCCCTGGTGATGGTCGACACCACCCCTGGTGACGATCGACACCCCCCACAGACCAAACCAAACAAGCCTACATCACAACATCTTCAAGGAGTGTCAAAATGTGTAAGTCCAAAAGCTGTTTTAAAACAGCCACCTCCTCCCATCGGACCACAAACACCTCCATTACAGCAAAGGTATGCATTTCCTGTTCTCAATTCCAAACCCCCTGATATCATAAAAAATAAGATTAAGGATGCAAAAGCTATTTCACATCTGACCAAGCCACAAGGTTATCGTAGAGCACTTGTTTCTTCTTTTGCTGATTCTGCAGGAAAAAGAAGTGTCCCTCCCAAACTCATAGCCCACCCTGCTGTTGTTCCTCATTCATTCCTTGGTAAAAATTATGCACCAACTGCTTACACACCACCTTTGATGATGAGATGTTCCACCCAGAGGCATTCATTGCCACCATCTGATCCACCAGATCTCTGAGCCCCCACACAGTCAAGCTAATGACTGAAAACAAGCGCTTAGTGGGAGGCAACCCACTAAGAGGTAGGATTTTTCTTTGATTTTCGTTTTGGATTTTACTAATTTTTAGTTTTGTATTTCCATGTGTCAAAAAAAAAAAAAAAAAAAATTGTTGTTGACAAGACATGGAGTAAGGAGCCGACCTTGGTGATGATAAAGACCACCTCCGGGTGGCAATCGACACCCACTCTGCAGGTAAGTATTCTTAACCTTGTCTTTGTTTCTTTGTTTTTATTTTGGTGTCTTTCCAATCCTACAGCTTGGTACACTGATGACAGTGTTACTTAAGTCTGGGGGAGGAAAATAGTGATGTATTTTGCTTTGTTTTGTTTTGAGTCTTTTGTGTCAGTTTGAATCTGTTTTATTGAGTCAAAACCAGTCAGGAACTATAAGCTTTTCTTGGAACTAACCACTTTGATTACCATTATAGTGACCATTCTTACAGCCATTGACATCAGGTTTTACTGATATAAAAACCCAAAGATGATTTGATCTACCATTATCCCCACATCTGTTTGAGTATTTGCAGGATCCTGAGCTGTCCTAACATCTAATGAACTTAATTTTTCTTATCTTGGGGCTTGGTATACTTTGGATCGGATTCCTTGTTCAGGTCTGAAACAGCTGGTTTGTGATTATAGTTCACCTCTCTCTTCCCTTCAGTTCTCTAAACAAAAAAGAGTAAAAAAAAATATAATGGTCTAAAAAAGGTGATCAAGGATTTTGATGGTGACCCCATTTATATTCTTTGTTTCATTAAAGACCTGATTTCAGAGCATTCAGTTGATAACAAAAAAAAAAATTATACCCTAGTAGGGAAAAATCAACTGAATGGAAGTGAGAAAAGGGAGAGGTAAAACTTGAAGCAAATCTGTCTAATAATCAGAACTTGAACAGGAAATAGTCCATGTGTCCTTTGATCGATACTCCCTTGATGACAATGCACGCGTTACAATTTAAAAAGGTCAGTGATGGTGAATTTAGATCTCTTATTGATTGTGGACTGGAATTGGGATGGTTGATAAGTCTGGGGGGAAGTAGTAGATGTTCTATCTAAAGTTGGTGTTGTTTGATGTGGCTTACAAAAGTGTTGGTTGATTTTGTGTTCTAAAGAATTGGTGAGTTCCCATGTTTTCAAACCTCTTTCACTGGTTTAGTACTCTATTTTGCTTGAGGGCAAGCAAAGGCTAAGTCTTGGGAGTTGATATATCATGGGTTTTATGGTTTTTAGCTATGATATAAGTTGTATATATAGAGTTTTTTTAGTCTCTTTGGAGTCTTTTAGAGTCTTTTGCAGGTTTATGTATGTTTGGAGCTTAATTAGAGATATATGAACATTTGGGAGCAATTGGAACTTAGTAGCTGAAGAGATGGAGTCGGAGTCAATATTCAGGCTGAGTGTCGATCGACACCACTGCTGGGTGTCGATCGAAACCCGACGCGACCACAAATTCTGACGTTATTGACAAGTTTGGAGAAAACTTGCCTCATAAGTTTTCATTATTTACAATTTAAGTCATTTTCGGATTTTAAGCTACATTTTAGTTTTTCAGGTCATTGTTTAGACCGATCTTTTATCCTATCAAGTATTCTAGAGATAGAGCTTTTGGAGAGAGGAATTCAGACTCATTCAGAGAAGATTCAGAACTCCATTAATTTTATTCTTATTTCTTTTATGCAATTCTATTCAATCATGTTTATTGTTTCAATCTCCATGTCTGAGTAGTTTGCTAGTTAGGCTTAGGGTTTCTCATTAGGGATTTCATGGATTGCTAAGTTGATTGGTTAATTAAGGATTCTAAACACTAGTTCTTCATCTAGGTTGTGATTAATGCTTGATCTGAACTGAAAGGTTAGATTATTGATCATAGGTTGATTCTTGCAACGACAATTGGCTAATTAGCTAGAAAAGAACCCAAGATGAGCAAAATACCTATCTGCAAAGGAATTTGATTTAGGGATTTTCTGAACAGATTGAACCTGAGATTATTGCATGTTTACACTTTAGAACTAGCAAAGAAATTTGGTTTTCTAGGTTTTAGACATAGATAGTTTTCGCAGCGACGGCTGGTTTACTTTATCATTGTGTTTCTAGTTCTAGAACATTAGAAGAATCCTGATTAACTGATTTCCTTGCATTCCTGATTTCCTGAGAATTCCCTGAGCTTGACGTTTTCTCTTATTGAGCTTACAACCCGATTTACTGCATTCTGTCTTTTAATTACAATCATTCTTGTTTAGCTTAATTCGATAACTAATAATCTATTGTGTGAATCTTGAGTCTCTGTGGAATTCGACCCCTAAGTATTACATCGATCTCTTAATTTGAGAGAGTATCTCTAGGGATAATTTAAGCAGATCAGATGGCTCCAGCCGTAATGGCTGAGCTTAAAAAGCAGTTTGAGGAACTGCCTGGGAAAGACTTTACAAGGCTGAGTAGTTCTCCCTGGGGAGCGCCGGTCTTATTTGTCAAAAAGAAGGATGGGAGTTTCCGATTATGAATTGACTAACAAAGTATAAACCGGG
The DNA here is from genome assembly GCA_900108845.1 of Iljinskaea planisiliqua. Taxonomy (NCBI): domain Eukaryota; kingdom Viridiplantae; phylum Streptophyta; class Magnoliopsida; order Brassicales; family Brassicaceae; genus Iljinskaea; species Iljinskaea planisiliqua. Next base: position 24,416 of record FNXX01000033.1, on the reverse strand, counting down.
TTATTGTGAAGAACAAGTACCCGTTACCTCGGATATATGAACTGTTGGACCAACTCAAGGAGGCGGCCTGGTTCTCTAAGACAGATCTAGCATCTGGATACCATCAGATTCCTACCGCCCTCGAGGATATCAGGAAGACTGCTTTTATGACCAGGTATGCACATTATGAGTTTGTTTTCATGCCATTTGGCCTTACCAATGCTCCTGTGGCCTTCATGAAAATGATGAATAAGATTTTCCGGGATTGTCTCGACGAGTCAGTGATCATCTTTCTTGATGACATACTGATCATTTCAAAGACGGAAGCCGATCATCAGAGACATCTGAGGGGGTACTGGAAAGGTCAAGAGTGCATAAGCTCTACGCCAAGCTTAGTAAGTACAGCTTTTGGCAGAAGACCATCGGGTTCTTGGGACATATAGTCTCGGAACAGGGTGTGTCGATAGATCCGGATAAGGTTAAGGCCATCAAGGAATGGCCCAGACCGAAAAATGCCACGGAAGTAAGGAGCTTCCTAGGGCTGGCCGGATACTACAGAAAGTTTGTGAACGGTTTTGCAAGTATGGCAAAGGCCATGACTGTGCTAACTGGAAAATGACTTAAATTCGTGTGGTCGGAAGCATGCGAGAAGAGTTTTACGAAACTCAAGGACATCTTGACCAAAGCACCGGTCTTGGCCCTACCAGAGGCCAACGAACCGTATACGGTGTACACGGATGCTTCCATCACAGGCTTGGGGTGTGTCTTAATGCAGAAAGATCGAGTGATTGCTTATGCATCAAGGCAACTCCGGAAACATGAGGGAAACTACCCCACACATGACTTGGAGATGGCGGTAGTGGTGTTTGCTTTAAAGTGTTTGCTTTAAAGATCTCTACTGAGCCAAGGTACAAATCTTTACTGACTATAAAAGTTTGAAATATGTGTTCACGCAGCCCGAACTCAATTTAAGGCAGAGGAGATTGATGGAATTGGTGGCTGATTAAGATCTAGAGATTGCCTATCATCCCGGGAAGGCCACCTCTGTGGCCGATGCGTTAAGCAGGAGGAGAACAGAGGTGGAAGTCAGGAAATATGCGGAAGTTCTAGTCAGTATGATTGGGACTCTCCATCTGAATGCCTTGACCACTGATTTCGAACCTCTAGGCCTAGGGGCGGCTGACCAGGCTGATTTGCTCACCCAAATTAAGATCGCTCAGGAGAAGGATGAGAATCTTAATAAAGTGTTGGGCAATGACAAGGCCGAGTACCAAACTTCTAACAATGGGACCGTAGTAGTCCATGGAAGAGTTTGTGTACCGGATGATAAGTTGCTGAAAGAAGAGATCTTAAAAGAGGCACACCAATCCAAATTATCTATACATCCGGACTTAATAAGATGTACCGTGACCTGAAACGGTACTATCATTGGGTTGGTATGAATCGGGATGTGGCCGAGTGGGTCTCGCTATGTCCAATATGTCACATGGTAAAGGCAGAACATCAAGTGCCAAGTGGTTTGCTAAAAAGCCTACCCATCCCGGAATGGAAATGGGACCATATCACAATGGACTTTGTGACCGGGTTACCCATGACCAAGATCAAAAAAGATGCGGTCTGGGTTGTTGTAGACAGACTCACTAAGTCCACTCATTTCATGGCCATCAAGAAAACTGATGGAGTGGAGAAGTTCGCTGAAACATACATCGATGAAATCATGAGACTTCATGGTGTACCAACTAGTATCGTTTCTGATAGAGATGGCCCATTCACTTAACACTTCTGGCAAGCAGTCCAGAAGGCTTTGGGGACAAAAGTGAAGATGGGTACGGCCTATCATCCACAGACTGACGGCCAGTCAGAAAGAGCCATACAAACTTTGGAGGACATGTTGAGAGCCTGCATCCTAGAGTGGGGAGACTCGTGGGAAAGGTACTTACCTCTGGTTGAGTTTGCTTATAATAACAGTTTTAAGTCAGGTATAGACATGTCCCCATATGAGGCACTGTATGGGAGGCCGTGTCGGACCTCAGTTGGACCCAAGTCGGGGAACGAAGCATAATCGGCCCGGCCATTGTGGATGACACTACCGAGAAGATTAAGTTCCTTAAAAAGAAAATGAAGGAAGCACAGGACAGGCAGAAAAGCTATGCAGATAGAAAGAGGAAAGGCATCAAGTTCCAGGAAGGGGACTGGGTCTACCTCAAAATGATCACCTTCAAGGGCCGGGCTAGAGTATTGAAACGGGGAAAATTGGACCCTAGATACCTAGGACTATTTAAGGTCTTGAAGAAGATTGGGACGGTGGCCTACAAGTTAGACTTACCACTGGAAATGGAAGTATTTCATGATGTATTCCATGTGTCCCAACTCCGCAAGTGCCTGTCTAGCCGGGAAGTGCTTGAACCTGAGTTGCCATTTGTTCTAAGACCGAACTTAACCTTAGAAACAAGGCCGGTAAGGATCGAGGACAAGATGGAGAAAGCAACCAGGAAGAAAAATGTTCCCATTGTGCGAGTGGTATGGACTTGCAATGGGAAGGAGGAAACCACTTGGGAAACCGAGGGTAAGATGAAGGCTGAGTATCCCGAATGGTTTGAAATGGCCATAAGGGAATACCAGGAGGATTCGGGAACGAATCCCTCATTGGTGGGGGAGACCTGTAACGTCCCCGAACCCAACTAAGACCCGAGGCTTGGATTATTAGATCCACCAATGAGATTTCGGTCGTGTGATAACGCTGTAAGGGTTTTGGTCATTGCATGAGCTAGACGGCTTGGTTATAAACCTTGACCGAGCTTGGAAGGGAGTAAGGATGGAAAAGACTAACTGGAACTAGCTCACCGTCCATAAATAACAGTGACACTCCAGCTCGGTCAGTTCAGGCTCCAGCTCGGTCAGCTGGAGGGAGTGACCTTCAGCTCCGACCAGCTGGTGGTGAGTGAGCCAGCTGGGCCAGCTAGTGTGACGGCTAGTGGCCTTACGGTTATGGTGGCGGACCGAGCAGTTATGGGTGTGAGGCCAGGCCGTTAGTTGGGAAAGGAGGGACATGGACACGTGTGAGGAAAAACATGCAAAAGGGTGCTTGTTGGCCGAAAGGCCACGGTTGAAAATTTGCGACCCAAAGCGTACCCATGCGACTCCAAATCCTGCCTGTTCGCTGGTTCAAACCCTGGCGTATAAATACCCCCTTTCATCCCATTAAAGCATCCGATTCGTGCAAGAAAAAAGGAAAAAGAAAACTGTGAGAGAAAAAGAGAGAAAGAAAGAGAGGAAAGAAAGGAGTTTTTACAGAGGGAACCATGGAGGAAGTCTGTAAGGATAAGGGAAAGGCTCCGGCTTCTCCTGAAAGGGTTAAAATGTTAGTTTCTCAGACTATGAAACCGTGTCAAGGATCGCCGGTTGTAACCGTAGCGATCCATGGCCGGGTCGTCTGGATGCCCTTGAACCTTGATCTCTTATGGATAACTGTCTCTATCTTCCTCCCTTAATCGCGGATGATCGCTGTGTCATTCCCAAGTCTCGGCCGTGTGCCAATAGACTTCATCCTTGATTGCTTCATCCTTGATTTCAGCCTTGTGTTATGTGATCAAGTGGAACCTGTCTGGAACCCTAATTCTTGGCCGTATGTGTGTGACTAGGAAGAGCCGCGATTCATGGATCCATAAGTCCATGGTCTATGACCAGGCTTACGCAAGCGAGTTCCTGGGTTGCTGTGAACGGTTCGTACCATGCGAATGGGTGCATGTGAATGGCACATGGGTCGAGTCGCATATGCACTTCGATATGGACTAAGGGCCAATCCAGGGAGAACTCTTAAAATATTCCACGACCATGCATGCCACAAAAAGGTGCCAACGAACTGGTGGGAGCCGTAAAGGAATCGCTGGTTTCCTAAGGGAAAAACTAGATCGAAAGGATCTAGGGGCGGTTGATAAGAGTACTGTGGGTGGGGCTGGATCAGGCCTCAGAGGCAACCGTTCCATGGACAGAAACGGCTGACAGTTGGTGTTTGTCGTGTGACAGGAAAGCCTAGGGTTGGACAGGTGCGACTTGCAAACCATTGCAACCGTTCGGCCTATTGCACCTTTTGGCAATAGCCATCACGGTCGAATACACTTTGGGATCCAAAGAAGTGGTGTGAGTGTTAACATGCACATCTACGGATGGTTGAACCTCTACGATCGATACAAGTGATCCGGATGAGTTTTACGGAGCAGTGCTGCGGCCGGTCTAAGACCGGTACGTGCCACGGTCATGGCCGTTGGTTCCTCCGGATGGATGGCTCGTCCATTCGTCCCTAAGGCTACCTCGTCTGTGCTTAGTCAGTGGGGCGGTTGGTTGAATGACTAAGTACGACTGGGGAAAGTCCTTTGAACAGTTATGATAGGCTTCAGCTATACTAACGGGATATTGGGACTGGGGAGTATATGCGTAGTTCGATTTGGGTTAAGACCTGATACTGATATGTTTATCTTCTTTAAGGAAATGAGGTTAGTCCGGATGCGGACTAAGCCTAGGATGCACTTCCTAAGGCACCCTGATGGAATATGTGTGTGTTGTGTGTTTGGAGATTGTGATAGCTAGAATCAGTCCATGTAAAGCCTTAGGGCAAACCTTAGCATGTTGTATCGAATCCTTTTTATTTAATAAAAAATCATATTATCTCCTTACAACTATCTATCTTATTTTCCGCATAATAATAAATAGTGAACCTCCTGGAATAGTTTGTTAGGATGTTGGTTAGGGCCTTAGTCTCGTGGAAACTAAGAAGTGGAACGATCGGCTCGGGTCATAGTACCCGGTTGGGTGTCACTCTCTCTCTCCACTCCCGAGCTTGAGTGAGTCCTGAGCTGAACATGACCGCGTCCCCAAGCTAAGATCCTGAGCTGGACTGCCTGACTGTACGGCCTCCCGAGCTCAGCATCGCCCGGGATCTCTGAGCTGCATTTGACCTCATCTCGCCTGAGCTGGATCTCCCACTTCACAGCTGGAACGTGCTGCCTCTGAGGTAAACACATGCACCACCCGAGCTGGGACACGATCAGTCTCGAGCTGCCTCTCCCATTAATGAGCTGGAAGGTCGCTTTCCCGAGCTGGATTTGATCATCTTTGGACTTAGACGTTGGCTGTGTCTCCCGAGATGGAATGTTGATCATTATCGAGCTGGATTTTCCAAACATCTGAGCTAGTTGATCAACATTCCGAGCTGACTTCATGAGTTTTTTTAGCTGCTTTGTTCCGATCACCCGAACTTGGTTTCAAATTTTGTGAGCTGGATTTCGTATCCTCCGAGCTGGATTTTGTATCCTCTGAGCTGAAAAATATGTTTTGTCCAAGTCTTCAAACTGATTACTCTGTCTTTTGTTTCGAATATTTCTTCCGAAAAACATCGTGTTGTTTTACGGAAACTTCGTGCTGTTTCGATAATAAAAACTGTAAAGGAGTTTCCGCATAAAAACAAAGTCAAGAGTTAAACCGCGATTAACCAAAAGAAGGATCAAACCAGAGGCAGAAGATAGGATCGGGCTGAATTAGAAGAGAAAAGACTCGCGGTCCGGGCCAGCTAAACATTAGACAGTGCAGAAACCCGATATCCCACTTTGGAGAAGTTAGCACTCGCCGTCGTCGTAGCAGCAAGAAAACTTCGTCCTTATTTCCAGTCGCATACAATTCACGTCCTCAGCAATCAACTTCTTCGGACTATCCTACACAGTCCAAGTCAATCCGGACGAATGGCGCGTTGAGCCGTTGAACTCTCCGAATATGACATCGAATACAAAAGTCGTGTCAGCGCGAAGGCTCAGGTTCTCGCCGATTTTCTTATCGAACTATCTCCAGAGCTCGTCGATCAAAGTCTTCAGCCTCTACCAAAATGGAACCTTCACGTTGATGGATCCTCATGCCGGCAAGGTTCTGGAGTCGGTATCAAACTTGTGTCGCCGACTGGAGATGTTCTCGAGCAATCGTTTCGCCTTGATTTCCCTGCCTCCAACAACGAGGCCGAATACGAAGCATTAATCGCGGGACTTCGCCTCGCCAAAAGCATCAACGTCCAGCTTCTCCAAGAATACTGTGATTCTCAGCTCGTCGAACATCAATTTGACAGCACATACGAGGCATGGAACGAACGAATGGATGCTTATCTCAAGGTCGTCAAAGATCTTGCCAAAGAATTCGAAACCTTCGACCTTACAAGGATACCTCGGAAAGAAAACATGACAGCAGATGCTTTAGCAACCATTGGCTCGGCCACGGACTCGGATCTCAGACGATTGATCCCGATTGCTAGTATCCCAACGCCAAGTATCGAGCTAGCTAAAGGTATCTGCGGAGTGGTCCAAGACGAAGAAAAACCACCTGAACAAATGGGTGCGATGGAAGACAGGCCGGACTGGCGTCAAGAGTTGCGCCTTTATATCACCAATGGAGAAACTCCAGAAGACAGATGGGCGGCTCGTCGCCTCAAAGCTCGAGCTGCACGTTACATTTTACTCGACGGAAATCTATTTCGATGGAGCGTAACGGGAGCACTTCTCACCTGCCTCGGCGGAGATGAAACACATCGCGTTATAGCAGAAACACATGATGGCGCAGGAGGGAATCACTCTGGAGGACGAGCTCTAGCACTCAAAATCAAGAAGCACGGTCTCTATTGGCCGACGATGATCGCCGATTGCGAACAGTACGCACTGAAGTGTTAAAAATGTCAACGACATGGGTCGATGATCAACATGCCAACCGAACTCCTTACGACGTCCTTACCGCTGTATCCGTTCATGCGTTGGGCAATGGACATCGTTGGTCCTCTTCCCGCTTCACGACAATGTGAATTCCTACTAATCATGACGGATTACTTCACTAAATGGGTCGAAGCTAAGGCCTTCGCGGCTATAAAAGATGTCGACGTTCAGAACTTCGTTTGGAAATATATCATCTGTCGCCACGGCCTCCCATATGAAATCGTAACAGATAACGGGTCACAATTCGTTTCCAATCGGTTCGAAGGATTCTGCTCAAGGTGGAACATTCGACTTAGCAAATCGACTCCTCGATACCCCCAAGGAAATGGGCAAGCCGAGGTGACCAACAAAACTATCTTGGACGGGACTTTGGGCTGACGAACTCGATGGCGGCTTATGGTCACATCGCACAACACAACGACGAGCTACTGGAAAAACACCATTTTCATTGGCGTATGGGTGCGAAGCCATGGTTCCTGCCGAGGTCAACGTCCCAAGTCTACGCCGCACCATGATGCCTCAACATCCTGAAATTAGCGACGCAATGCTCATCCACAACCTCAACACTGTCGAAGAAACGCGGAATCAAGCTCTCCTCCGGCTGCAGAATTATCAGCAACAAGCGGCTCGCTACTACAACAAAAAGGTTCGGCAGCGACATTTCGATGAAGGTGACCTCGTCCTTCGCAAAGTCTTTGAGAACACCAAAGAATGGCGTACTGGAAAGCTTGGAGCCTCTTGGGAAGGACCTTATATCATCTCCAAAGTTGTACGACCCGGAGTCTATGAACTAACCACTATGGAAGGTGAAGCAGTCCCGCGTTCCTGGAACGCCCACAACCTCAAGAGGTTCTATTACTAGTTTATTACTTAGCGGTTTATCTGCTTAAGTAATCACTAAAAAAAGAAAAAAAAAAGGATAGTTACTCATACTATGTAATCGAACTACGAATGGCTTGATCCTCCTTTTGGGGGTACGTAGGCAGCCTGTAAAAGGGTTTAGATATACATCAATAAAAAAAGTTTTAAGCTCTTCGCTTCGAAGCTGTTTGCTATCTGTTACATCGGCGTCCTGGCCAGACGACTGATAATACTCATAAAGTGAGAACTCCTAAAAGCCAGGTTCGGCCGCAAACCTCGAAGTTATACAGGGTCTCCCAACTAGGTTCGCATCGGTATTCAACTTAGAGCGTAGACTTCATCGATTGGAACGCTCCATGCTGAGTTGATCTCATAGACTATCTCTCGGTTATAAGCTGAGCTGACATAAGCCTTCACAGCAAGCAGACGTAAGCCTCGCACCTCGGACTTTTGGTCTATCTTGAAGTTTTAGGATGATCAATCCGATCGGACTGACTCGCTATCAAGCATACTTGGTTCGAAGAATCCAAAACTCTGAAGGCATAAGTGAAAGCGACTATTGTTTATGCAAAAGAGATTGAAGAAAAGAGTTCCATTAATTCTCATTACGAGTTTTAAAAAAAAAAATCAAAAGCTCACAACACCCGAGCTTCGACAGGAAAAACAAAGCAATAATTAAAAATCCTAAGAAGCTGCATCGGCGTTCTCTTGATCTCCAGCCGGATCAGCTCATTCCCTTCCTTCTTCAGTATGAGCGCCAGTAGTTTCTGACTCCGGTTTAGATGACGAAGGTCCTGCCGTGGTATAACGAGTAAGATACACGTCGAGCTCACCTTCAGCAAAAGTGATCTCGTCGATCTTCTCCGCCTCATTTTCCCAGATCGCCTCGTCGACCTTGAGCTTAGAGAGCATATCTTCAGGAATTTTCCAACCTTTGCTCTGAAGAACTTCCAGAGGGGCGAGCGTCCCTTGCACCTGTGCAGTCATCGAAAGCACTTTCTCGACCTCAGAGCGTTGTGCTACGTAGCCTTTCACCTTATCAACGAGCCCGGCGAACTCACCGATGATTTTCACGCGCTCGTTTAAAACCTTTTCATATCGAGACTTCCTAAGCCTCTTTTTCTCAGAGGAAAGGCGTTTCTCGGTTTTCCTCTTCCTGGCGATCGCAGCTCGTTTATCTCTTTATCCTTCGCCTCGACGATTTTTCTCTTCTCATCCTCAAACTTAAGTTTTTTAGCTCGAAGTGCTTCCACCTCGGCCGACTTCTCCTGTTCAGCTCTTTGAGTTTTCTTCAGCTCACGATCGTACTTTCCAATCAGGAAAGTAGCACCATTCATGGCACGGACTTGCTTGGTGGCGTAGTTCTCATCCCAGTCATAGAAGAAGAGCTCTTCGGGTTCTGGTTTCGCCATAGGCCTCGATTTAGTTCTCCACACGAAGCTAGCATAGGAGTTCGGGTCGGTCGCCATGGGCTCAAGGCCATTACAATGAAATTCAAACCCAGAGGGGTTCGGCCTAGTAACCTTTCTGATCTTTCCAGGCGGACCGTCAACTTGCTCTTCCTCTGCATCAGTAGCTCGAGCATGAGTTTCAGCCTCGTCTCTGTTAGCTTGGTCTTCAGCCGCGGCATCATCTCCAGCGGGTGAATTATTTCCAAGCACCTCAAGTCCGGTTTGCTCTTCAGTGGGACCATCTCCTCTATTTTTGCCGAGACCAATATCTTTGCCGAGGTCAGTTGTGACATTCTCTTTGCTGACAAAAATAGGAGACTCGGTTGTTTCGAGATGAGGCACCTCGGCCTCTCTGATAGTTTCTTCCGGAATCATGGGAGTGTCGCTCGGCCCGGCGCCGACAGAATCATGGAGAACGTTAGCATAGCTCTCAAATTTTCTCTTCTGAAGACCCATCTTTGATTTAGACGACGATGCAGAAGTTCTCTGATTCCGTTTGATCGTTGCGGCTACTCGTTCTGCTGAAATGTCTGGCCACGTCAGATGACTGATCCTGGTGAAAGCCTTTACAATCTCGGAGAAATCTTCTGGAAGAGGAGCGGCGAAGAAGGGTTTATCTGCAGAAGAATTCAGGTGTTAATAATAAACAACAAAAAACTGAAGAAAGTGAATTCGCAAAAATACCAATAGCCAAGCTCAAGTCGTTTTGAATCTCAATTTCCGGATCGACCATCGAGAACTCGTTTTTCTTCACAAAGAAGTATCGTTCTCTACAGTCGTATACTTTGCTCTTCACACCTCCAGTGATGATGCTGAACTTAGGCTTCACCTGTAAATAGAAGCAACCATAGCCCGAAGAACCTTTCTTCCCAGCACACTTAATTGAAGTCATCTCTTCGAAAGTCCTACAGTCTAAGGGAAGCCCATTCTCCGAAGCCAAAGTCATCAACCCAACCATGTGACAAACCGCGACATGGGTTAATTGCGTCGGAGCCATTCTTCTCCTTGAGCAGTATTTCAGAAAGAGACGAGGAAGAGGAAACCACATGTGACATTCCGAAAAGAAACATTCATAAACACAGAAATATCCAGGCGAGGCGTCCCACGGTCTTTCGTCTCGTCCAGGAACTTGAAAAGTCACATTCGAGCTGATCCCACAGAGATGCTTCAGGTCAGCCAACTTATCTCTCGTTAGTTTAGACCGGTAAACTCCAAAATCATTCCCAGCCTCTCACGGATGTTTGGGAGCCCCTCTTTTACGACTTCTACGAGCAGCCTGTGTAACTCCATGAAGGTCGAAAATCAAATCTTCCTCATCCAGATCGTCGGAATCTTCGCTTCGGTCATATTCGTCATTTACTGAAACTTCATCGCTCTAATTGCTCGCTTCGGCTTCCATGTTCTCCTGAACATCTTCGGGCTCTTCGTCTCTCAGATGAGGAATCTCAAAAGGACTCCTGGGCTCGGCGCGTCCTTGACGAGCTTCTTCGTTTCTATGCCGCAATTCCTCTATGTCCTCCCAGGACGGAAAAATGTTTTCCCAGGAATGAACAGTCTTAGTTGAACTAGCATTTGAGAATGGAGAATCCATTTGATCGGAGTTCTCGATGGCGATGGAAAAACACGACGGAGATGGCAAATCGGAAAAATACAAAAAAGAAGAGAGAGGTGAGAGCTCTACCTTTCGAAGAATTGGAGAAGTGAGAAAATGAGTAGAAGAGGGGAAACTTCAAATTTATAGAAGAAAAATGAAGAATTCGAGGTCAATCATTTCAAAACGACTCCTCGTTGTCCACCTTCATCATTCGGTCTGAAAAGGCGCCGTTCCACGCACTCCACTTCGCGTCACTTCACTTCGAAGAACACAAAATTTATTGCATGGTTGACACGTGTCACCATCCGCTAAGAATCGAGAAACGTGAAACATGTGACGGCTTCCGCACACTTCCACTCCTTATCTTTTCTCACTCTGAAATGATGGAGTAGATGCATTTAATTCGCGACTTTTCAAATTCGAAAGTTTCAAATACTATTTTAAAAAAATAAGAGAAATATAAAGGAACAATTCAAGATGATGTACATCATGTTTGAATTTCGTATTATCTTCACTAGAAAAGACCGAGCCGAATTCATGCCGAACCAACTTGGACTTCAAATTCGCCGAGCTCAAAACATTCATCGCACGACGAACTGGGGGGGGGGGCTAATTGTTGGATACGTGCTGCGCACCTCCTAAAAAAGCCCATCAAGAATTCGCCTCGGCCCTTTATACATTAGAAGGCCTGATAATTATCGACGAGGTGAATAGAATAACGTAGTTTATCCACTCCGGATAAGGATTAAACCGCAACAGACTTAAGGAATATTGAAGGGAATATCCACTTCCCCGGAAATATCGGTCTCGGCGCGGCAAATCAGGAAGAGATAGGCATCAGCTCTTGTCAAGGATTGAGGTCGGCGCCTAAAGAATATAAATAGGAAGGAGGTTTCACCAAAAAAGGGGATCCGCAAAAAAAGAGAGAACTAAGTTATAGAAATTCTAGGACCTAAAACTAACTTTCTAAGAAATACTTTAAAATCCTCTCTGTAATTCATCATCCATCTTTTATAGATTAATAAATCTCCTTTGATCTTTCTCAAAACCCACAAACTTTACTTGAAATTACTTAATACGAAGTAACAGTTCAACAGAAGCCTAAGGATTGGATAATTCTAAACCTTTGCTTTGTTTTAAATTTAGAAATAGATGTTATAATCAACAGGTGAAGTATTTGAAACAATATTGGTTTACGACAAATAAGAAATAAACCTGTAAGAATGAACATGGGACTTAATATCATTTAATTGAGCTTATTATAAATCAGTTTGTTTGATGTGCATCTCTATGTCGTATAGACTTCTGCTACATCGGAGAAATGAAAAGAAGGCCAATAAAGAGAAGGACACATGACGACTGCGACGAAAACGTTGGGCAAACGGACTGTACTCCTCCGGACAAAGGCTACTTCGGTCTTGGACAAAGACACAATCTCGACCTTCTACGTCAGCCTGAGCTTGTGGGTAGCAGCAACCCAACTATAGGTTTCAAAATGAGTTTGCGGTTTTGGATGAATAGCGTAAGGCCCGTACTGAACCAAGGATTTGGAGCCACCATAAGAGCCATCAATGGAGTAGAATGTAATGGCGGGAATTTAGGTGCGGTCAATGAAAGGATTAGGTACTATATAGACTATTGTGGACAACTCGGTGTGGACCCTGGTTCTAACCTTAGTTGTTAAAAAGTTCTTAGAATGCAAACACGCATCCACGTGACGCGCGACACTTCATAATAAGAAGTGAGAAAACAAAATATGTGCTTAATGTTGGGTCTAAGCGTTCCCTGCTTGAAAAGAAAAAATATGGAATGAAAAAAAGAAAAAAAAGAGTTTTTCAATTAAGGCAATGAAAGAGTCTTTATTTATGAATTTAAGAAACCTTTTTCGTCTAGAAGTCTAGAGGACAATAATTTGATTAATTTATTTTTGCTATGTCAATATCTAAATTATCAAATAAAATTTGTATAACATGTTATCTAAATCTTTTAAAACAAGTAATGTGACTAGAAGCGCCGGCTCAATTAGTATTTTTCTATCACTTTTGGGCAAAAATAAATTTCTAAAATTTTTAATGAATACAAAAAAAAAGAATTGAAATATACTTTTCAAACTAGTTTATATAAGAGTTTTGATATTTTTGATCTAAATATTTTTACAGAAATATAAAAATGTAATTAATAAAATATATATCTTAATTTTTTTATCTGATAGATTGATATTATATAATTGTTTTTTTTTAAACTAAAAATTTGTTTTTTTTTTAAACTAAATTGGTTAGCAAAGAAAAAAAAAACATCTGATGAGCCCCAATTGCTTTTAAACTTTAGGGTGGGTGCACTGCTTGTCCCTCCTCCTAAGGCCGAGTGGTGTGACGGATCCTAGAGATGCTGGTATGGTATATGTGGTAATAAACCGCTGAAATATACGTGTAAAATGCACTATTGGGCATTAGTGGTTGTGGACTCATTTATTTAATAATTATGATCAAAATGTTGTTACTTGTATAGTGGTATAATAGGTTATTTCAGCTGTTTTAACTCTCATCTTTGCGTTAGTTATATAGGTTATTTGAGCTGTTTTAACTCTCAGCTTTTTTGAAACTATAAATTTGTTTTTTCTTTAAATTAAATTGGTTAGCAAAAAAAATTAAAAAAAATCAGATGGGCCTCAATTTCTTTTAGACTCTGGGTGGGTGAAATGTTTGTTCCCCCTCCTAAGCCTGAGGGGTGTGATGGATCCTAGAAATGCTGGTATGGTGTATGTGGTAATTGGCCGCGGTAGACCGCTGAAATATACGTGTAAAATGCAGTATTGGACATTAGTGCTTGTGGACTCTTTTATTTAATAATTATGGTCAAAATGTTGTTACTTGTATAGTAGTATAATACGTTATTTCAGATGTTTTAGGTCTCTTCTTTGTGTTAATTATATAGTGTGGCACGTTTGGAGCGATTGGTTTAGGTCTGTTTCACTGGGTACTTATCACCTCCTCTGCCCTTTCTTTCCTCCGCATGATTAGTTGCAAAACTGATGTCTTGGTTGTGTTCGTGGATTTGAACAGAAGGAGGCGTTCGGGTAACTATTGAGACCAATGTGAGGACATACTGGTTAGTCTGCAGAAAATAGCATATGTCTTTATACACTGTCGTTCTAGCTTGCTCCGAGGAGGATGTCACAATTTGGTATTAGAAGGGTCTTTCAGATTTCTGCTTGTTTTCCTAAATTTTTTTATTTTATTTTTGAACTAAATGTACATTCCATTATATCAAAGTGAAAAAGTTAAGGTTATACAAGACTACAAAACAATTATTATACAAGCCACTGTGTGGCATCTTCTGAAAACAGTTCAATGAAAATGCCTTACTCACTAACAAATAAACATTTCTGTAATATTTCTCCGACTCTTTTACTCCAATACAATTTTCGTGCCTTTCTGTATCTTGAGGCTGTCTTCTAATCATATCAGTAAAACCCATTACACCTGATACTAGTATTAAAATTGTGACAATCTGATACCAATTAGTCCGCAACAATGTCCTTGGAAATATAGTAGACCTTAACCTAACCTCAATATAAACCGTTAAAACTACCTTCAATAAAAATCCAACATTGAAAATACTCCTTCTGGGCATGCCAATTAAGATGTGACTAAGTCTCCTTCATGGTAGTCTCTCCTCCTTCACCTTGCCATTGCATCTCTCTTTCATTTCAATGAGCATATCCGACTCACAAAACATGAGACACCATTGTGCATCCACCATTAAACATATAACAGATCCAGCAGAGAAGAGAGATAGAATCAGTAAAATAATTTCAAACCACCAACATGATAAACCAACTTACTGTTTTTTTTATAGTTAGTAGGTTATTTTCTAATCTTTGGTGTTATATATTATGTTGGAGTAGAGTTATAAAAGCAGTTGTAGGCGAAGTTCGAAGAAGACTTTTTTGTAGTGATTTCTGAGTCCAAGTTGATAGTTTCTGTTCCAACGTTCTGATCATTGAGTTATTTCTAATTTTTTTGTCTTCCTTTCCTTTATAGCCGTTAAAGTTCTTGTCGGGTTGCAATATCCGGTTCTCTAAACCAAAAATTGTGCTAGTTTTTAATTAATCTCGTTTGCCTAGAAAAGAAAAATGTCCTCTTCAGTTTTCGTCAAAATCATGTTTATATATAAGGGTGTAAAATACTCTTCTCCAAAACCCTAGCCATCCTTGTTGACAAAAAAGAACATCAGCCCATTCATTGCCACTGCTGCCCAGCACCATCCATTGATCTCTTTTTCTCAATCCCCTTTTTCCACTTCTCAATTTTCTTCTTCTTCCCTTCTAGATTTTCAACAGCAACAGAGGAGACGAGATGCAGTCGCCATCATTGTTCACCATGTGAGTCATTGATCACCACTAGAGCAATATATTTTTGACGTTAATGTAGGGATTCAAAATTTTTGAAGCAAAACCACAAACAACAGAGATCTAAAGACAGTTTTTACTGCTGATTTGATAAGTTTTTTTTTGTAAAAAAATATTAAACTACATAGTTAATCTTTTCGTAAAAGTAATGAGAGGAAAGTGCTAAATCTATTGCTAGATTAAAAGTTCTAAGTGTTTTTCAGCTAGGGAAAAAATATGGATTTCTGAATGCTTTCTTCTCTTTATAATGGTGGCTTGTCAATTTAGAGAGAATATATTCTGAGATTTTTAGAGATTGTCTCCATCTTCTTGCGTTTTTCCAACTCTCGTATGATTCAGCTTTTTCTTATAGAACATTCAAGAAATCCAGCTTGGCCTATGAAAAGATTGGTCCATTCCTTGGGCTTAAATTGTTGGAGAGCCAAGTTGTTGCCTCAGTACATTGGAGATTTGGCTAGTCACCTTGGCCCATTGGAGTTTTGGCTAGTCGCCTCGGCCATTAGCAGCTCATCATGTCGTTTGGGTAGGGTTCATTTGGTTTTGTCTTCCACCAGGAGCCGGTTTAGTTTATGTACTTCAGGGATGGTTGGCAATGGGTTGGAGTGGCTTGTGGATGATATAGCTCGAGACTGTTCGTGGATGGTCTGGTCACTAACTTGTGAACGGTCAGATTGGGTGGATGATCGCGTTGGGCATCTGGTTGGCTTAGGCGAACGGTCACGTCAGGCGGTCAGTCCCTTAACCGTTCGCTTGGTCGGACACATACAGTTCTTGTATGCTCGCTCGAGATGATCTGATCGGGTGCATCTCACACGATTTAGCTTGGGATCATTCAAACATGGGTTGCGGTCTTCGGTTTGGTCTGCTTAGAAAATGCTTCATTGAGCTTGGTGAACTTAGTCTGCCTCCCGGCTCAGGGTGGTTCACTCAGGTCCGTGATCGTGTTGTTCAGTTTGGACATCATCTGGTCTAGTTCTGGAGCTCGGACGGTCCAGTTCATCAATGGTTTGGCTCAGATTTATCCTTGGTTTGACTCATTTAAAGTATCCTAGCGGTTTTTAACAAGAACTGCCTAGCCGTTTTCTTGAAAGTTTCTCAGCAATTGTGACAAAAGTTCCATAAGTCTTTTGACGAGAATTGCCTAGCCGTTTTGAAAATAATTTCATAGGCGAAAGTTGTGCTAAATGTCCTGAAACTAAATTTGGATGGGTCCAATTTTCATACTTAGTCGTTTTAGCCTTTGGTCTAGGTGAGGTGGATAACACCTCCAGATAGCCCCACCCAGCTCATTAGACACATGTGTGAAGATGACGAGATATAAGTAATTGGGAACAGATCAGTGAGCTGAAAGTTTTTTTTAGCCGTTTTGTCGAAAGTGTATTCTTGAAGAAAAAGTTTCTGAAAATATTTTTTAGAGAAAATTTTGGTGAGCCATTTTCTTGAAGATAAGTTAGGAGAGCTGCTTTCTTAGAGAGAAGTTTGGAAACCAATTTTCTCGGAGATAAGTTTAGAGAATCGTCTTCTCGTAAAGAAGTTTGGCGAAACAATTTGAATATAACTTGTCAGAAACAATTTTTGGAGAAAACTTGTCGGAAACAATTTTTGGAGAAGAGTAGTCCCAAACAGTTTTCAAAGAAAAGTAGTCGAAAACAGTTTTCAAAGAAAAGTAGTCGAAAACAGTTTTCAAAGAAAAGTTTAGCAATACATTTTTTCGAAGAGAATTCGAGGGAGCCATTTTCTTGAAGAGATATTTGGCGAAAACTATTTTTAGAGAAAAGTTACTGAAAACAGTTTTCAGAGAAATGTTTGTCGAAAAAATTATTCAGAGAAAATTTGAGCCAGCCATTTTTTGGGGAAAAGTTGGCAAACTGTTCTTTTTTTTTTTTTTTGAGAGGAGTTTGGAGAGCTTTTTTCTGAAGAGAAGTTAGGCAAGCAGTTTTCTCGGAAAAAAGTTTGGAGAGCCGTTTTCTGGGAGAGAAGTCTGGAAGCCGTTTTTCGAAGAGAATTTTAGAGAACCGTTTTCTCATAAATAAGTTTGCAGAAACCAGCTTTCAGTAGCAGTATAAGGACAATGGTGTAACACCCGTCTCATCCTCACTCGAGAACAGCGTGCCACTAAAGATATCTCAAAACTCAAATACTCCAATTTAATAAATACACCTTGAATCCGGAAATCCATAAATAACTCCATAAATAAATCCGTAACTGAAATATATCAAATAAATCATAAAACCAATGTCTAAAATAAAATACGAAGAAAACGTGAAAATCCCAATATAGCACCAGATTCGCTACACATCTACTACTCGTCCGTCTCACCTGAAAAGAAAGAAAGAGGGGTGAGTAACAGGGGAGTTACTCAGTGAGGTACGGGATGTAAAACACAGAAAATGCAGTTCCGGTCATAGCACTCCAAATACGGTAAAAAGAAACTAAACATGAACAAACACGGCACCTAAAGTACCCAAACAACAAACAACTGTCCTATTGACGGATCCTGTGACCGTCGGCACCCCCCGAGGAGGACAACATGGAATAAGTGTCCAATGGCACCGCCCGTAGATGATTATCGATCTCTGAAGGTACTGGACAACAGATCGACTAACCTGCCCAGCACCATCTCGCACACAACACGCGACGCAAGTACCGAAGTCCGTCTCTGTACCCCCGCAATCCCTATCGTCTAACCTACTCGACTACTAAATAAAACAAACATGTATAAAGAAAACAATTAACATTTTAATGCACAATCAATGGGTTGAATCATCTATATTCCTAAGTCCAATTTACAAACAAAACTACCTAGACTCGATCAGCGAAACGGATCATATATAGTTCTAAATTCCATCTCAGAAGTTCTAGACGAAAGTACAGATCTCTATGGAAAAGCCACCCTCACCTTAGCAAAATGGCTGATAACTGAGACTTCTGGACTCTGGATGCTAAAACAGATGCTAAATCTGGAATCAGCACGAAAAATCGAGTGAGAACGGTCTTCCGACGGCGAAAAATGGATAACGGATCAGCTGGAAAAAGTCAACGAAAAAAGGCAACGAAAAAGTCAACGGAAAGTCAATGGAAAGTCAACGGTCAACGGTCAACGGTCAACGGTCAGCGGTCAACGGTCAACAGTCAAACCGGACTCAAACCGAACCAAACCGGACCAAACCGAGTCGACTGAGTCAACTCGGTGAGTCACTGAGTCATCTCGGGCGAGTCAACTCGTCGGCGGTGGCGGTCAATGGCGGCGCGTGGGCGACACGTGCGAAGCTTCTGACGGATTTGCGGGCACGTTCGGCGGCGGCTTGCGGCGATCTGGGTGTCTACGGACTCGTCTCGACATCCTGAATCCGATGGTGGCCTTGGATTTGCGAGATTCGACTTGGTTAAAAAGTTATGGACGATTTACTGTTCGGCTGAAGCGGAAAGTTATCGAAAATTGGTTTTCGGGATTACCTTTGCCTTGGATTCGATGGTACACTGATAGATCTACGCGGTGGCTACGAGAAATCGCCTCTAACACTCTCCGACGAATTAATTTTGACAGAGCTTCGCTTTGATGAAGTTTTGGGAGAAAAATAAAGGGAGAAGAGGCTATTTAAAGGGAAAACCTAGGGTTTCCTGCTGAAACTAAATTGGGCCTTGCTGAGCTTGGTTTTGGGTCGTTACAATTCTTCCCCACTAACAAGGAGTTCGTCTCCGAATTCAAATCCTGACCCGCCTGCTCGATCACATCTTGAAAAAGTTTGGGAACGCCTGAATTTATCTGGCACTCGGACTTCCAGTTCTCTTCTTCAATCTTGTCTCTCTCCAACAAACTTGGACCATCGCAGATATTCACCACTGGACTTGCTTGTCTTGAATAACTAGAACCAACGCTGATTGGCTAGGACTGCACAACTCGAAAATACCAACACTTGGACAAAATCGAACATACGAACTACGCTAATCTATCGAATCAACTAAGAGGAATATGCAAGCTACCCCATACTCAAACAAAACCGACTACACGAATATACGACTAACGAGATTGATCCACCAAAGACCAAATACTCACAACCCACCAAATACTCACAACCCACCAAATGCTCAAAACAAAAAGAAAATCTAAACAAAGAACACATCCTGCATGGTCTCCTACAGCAAACACTCGTGGAGCAATGGCTGGATGCTTGGCTGGTGGCGGTAGCAATGCCTGCACATGCTGCGGGCAATCCCTGGAAATGTGACCCTCATGGTTACATCTGAAGCAGACCCTCGGTGCAACTCCTCGTGCTGGGACCTCACTGGTGAACCATCCACTGGCTTACTCCGACAGTATTTAGAAATATGCCCCATCTGACCACAAGAAAAACACTTAGTACACTCTCCGGTATGATGCCGTCCACAGCGTGAACAATCCTCCTCTGTATCTCTGGGGCCTTCCCATGCTTGGGCTGAGTCGACTTGAAAAGTTTCTGCTCCTCAGCTATCCCTACCTCCTGAATAGCAGCCTTCTCTACCAGGTCGATCAGGCTGGTGTAGTCTCGCACAGCACAACGGTTGCGGATCTCCACTCGCAAACCGTTCAGGAACCTCCTGATCAAGTCCTCTTCATCTAAAATACTCCCAGCAAATCGGCGCAGACGACTGAACTCTCGCTCGTACTCCCTGACACTCAAATTGCCCTGAGGAAGGTGCTCAAAAGCATTGGCATTTGAGTGCCTGACTTCTCGTGGAAAGAACTTCCGGTCGAACTCCCTCTGGAAATGCTCAAAAGTCAGAACATGACGGCCGCGACTACCATCAACAACTCCATCCCACCAGTGAAGAGCGTCATCTCTCAGATATTGAGTGGCCAAGTCCAACCGGAACTCTTCTGGACACCTCATGCGATCAAGGTTGCGGTTCAGCATCCTCCTCCCACTGTCTGCGGCGGCAGCATCCACAGCTCCAGTGAACTGATCCAAACCCATCTCCCGCATCTGTTTCATCAACTCCCAATACGTGGGTTCCTCTCTGACTCTGGCCGGTGGTGGTGGTGGCGGAAGATCAACACCCTGAGCATTACCCGCTGGTGCCGGTGGTGGTGCCTGTGGGGCGGCGGCTGCTGCTTGCTCTGCCTGAAGAGCGAACTGGCGAGCACTCTCCTGAGCAGCTACCCGTGCAGCCTCCTGCGCAGCTACTCGAGCAGCCTCCTGCGCAGCTACCCGAGCAGTCTCCTGGGCAACGCGCTGCACTGCCTCCTGAGCACCTTGCCTGGCTGCCTCCTGTGCAATCCGCCTGACTGCATCCTCATTGACCTGCTGCTGGACGACGGTCTGAGTAACATCAACCTGGTTGCCTGCAGCCTGGCTATTCTGCGCTGTTTCTTCACGATCACTGGCCCTAACTCGGAAGCGGCCTCTCTTCGGTGGCATCTGGAAAAACGAAAAAGGAGATGATTGAGCTTCTAATGGAACTGAGATTAACGAATAAAGATTAGTATCAGACATCGTGTGTGCTATATATTTTTTTAAAAAAAACTCCCCAAACCCCAGAAAAAAATTGAAAACTGTTGAAAACCGAATTTAAAACAAATTCTTTCTACTACTGTCTCCCGTGTCAGAACCGGGACGACAAACTCGCTCTGATACAAAAAATGTAACACCCGTCTCATCCTCACTCGAGAACGGCGTGCCACTAAACACATCTCAAAACTCAAATACTCCAATTTAATAAATACACCTTGATTTCTGGAAATCCATAAATAACTCCATAAATAAATCCATAAATAAATCTGTAGCTAAAATATATCGAATGAATCATAAAACCAATGTCTAAAATAAAATACGAAGAAAACATGAAAATCCCAAAATAGCACCAGATCCGATACACATCTACTACTCGTCTGTCTCACCTGAAAAGGAAGAAAGAGGGGTGAGTAACAGGGGAGTTACTCAGTGAGGTACGGGATGCTAAAACACAGAAAATGCAGTTCCGCTCATAGCACTCCAAATACGGTAAAAAGAAACTAAACATGAACAAACACAGCACCTAAAGTACCCAAACAACAAACAACTGTCCAATTGACGGATCCTATGACCGTCGGCACCCTCCGAAGAGGACAACATGGAATAAGTGTCCAATGGCACCGCCCGTAGACGATTATCGATCTCTGAAGGTACTGGACAACAGATCGACTAACCTGCCCAGCACCATCTCGCACACAACACGCGGCGCAAGTACCAAAGTCCGTCTCTGTACCCCCGCAATCCCTATCGTCTAACCTACTTGACTACTAAATAAAATAAACATGTATAAAGAAAACAATTAACATTTTAATGCACAATCAATGGGTTGAATCATCTATATTCCTAAGTCCAATTTACAAACAAAACTACCTAGACTCGATCAGAGAAACGGATATGAATGGCCGCTTGGTTGTCGCAGTGCATCACCATGGGTGTGGTTTGCTGAATGTCAAGGTCGGCCAACAAACTCTTAAGCCAAGTCAACTCATTGGTCAGCTTCCTCATGGCCCGGTATTCTGCTTCGGCTGTTGAACACGCCACCATCTTCTGCTTCTTGGTCTTCCAAGTCACCATGTTGCCTCCAACGAATGTGCAATATCCTGTTGTGGACCTCCTGTCCATTCTATCTCCAGCCCAGTCAGCGTCGCAATATCCAACGATCTCGGTGCTTGCATTCTTTCCCATCCAGATACCGTGTTCTAAGCTCCCCCTGAGGTATCTGAGGATTCATTCAACCATGGACCAGTGATATTTCGTAGGATCCTTCATGTGCTGACTGACCTGGTTCACACAAAAACACAAGTCAGGTCTAGTAAGTGTTAAATAGATTAACTTACCAACTAGCTTGCGGTATAAGGCAGGGTCTTCAAAGAGCTCATCCTCCTTCTCCCCCTCTCGATTGACCTTGTAGCCATCTTCAAGAGGACTCACAGCCGGCTTGACTTCCATTGTACCTGTCTCATTTAACAGATCAAGAACATACTTTCTTTGGGAAAGAAAGAGGCCATCAGTACTTCGACATACTTCAATACCCAAGAAATATTTTAGTTCACCAAGATCTTTAATATCTAAAGATACTTGAAGAGAGGACTTGAGTGCGAGGATACCTGCCTTGTTGTCTCCAGAGATGATCAGGTCATCTACATAGACGACAACAACAACTATACCTTGGGAGGATTTATGGGTGAATAGGCTGTGATCAGCTTCAGATCGCAGGAACCCAAGATCCCACAATGTGCGGCTGAGCTTGTGATACCAGGCTCTTGGAGACTGTTTGAGACCGTAGATGGCCTTCCTCAGTCGTAGCACTTGGCCTGGGTCAATAGTGTCTTCAAGACCCGGAGGCGGCTGCATATACACTTCTTCTTCAAGGTCACCTTGTAGGAAGGCATTCTTAACGTCCATCTGCCACAACTCCCAAGATAGGTTAGCAGCTAAAGCTAAAACAACTCTTACCGTGGGTAGTTTGGCCACTGGGGCGAATGTGTCTTTGTAGTCAGTCCCATACGTCTGGGTGAAGCCACGAGCCACCAGCCTTGCCTTATAGCGATTAATGTCTCCATTGGCCTTGTACTTGATGGTGAACACCCATCTAGACGTGACCACCTTCTTGCCCTTAGGAAGAACCGAAGCATCTCACGTGTGGTTCCTTTCCATCGCACCAACCTCAGCCGCTACTGCATCCCTCCATTGTGGACTGGTCATTGCTTCCTCGTACGTGGATGGGATGACCTCAGCTTCGATCTTGGTGAGGAAGGCAATATGTTCAGATGGCAAGAGGGCAAGGGAGCACACAGCTTCGATTTCCGGATGAGCTACAGCCTGACTGTTGAAGTAGACACGAGAACTTGTTGTTGAAGTTGAGCTTTCAGGAGCCTCAAACCCTAGAACCTTCCGGCCCCTCATGACTCGTCTTCGGACAACAGGAGCTGGCTCCTGGTCCACCAAAGGTTGAGTGTCGGTTCCTGGTTCCTGACCTCGTCTGTAGTGCATTTCGCATGACCGGTACAGTATCCTCCACTTCCTCTTGGGTAGGTCCTTCGGGGGAACCTCGGGTCGTGGCTTCATCACCCCTCCCTCTTGAAAAGATTCTGACCTCAGAATTGGATCATCTGCATGGAAAGGAGATAGATCAGTAACATTAAACGTATGAGAAATAGTTAGCTCACCTGGTAGTTCTAGCTTGTAGGCGTTGTTGTTGATTTGGAAATCTTTCCGTGCGCATGTGCAGCCAGACCCAGTCTCCGGGTTCGAACGTGACCTCCTTTCGGCCTTGGACCACGCGTTCCTTGTACTTGGCCGTCTCCTTCTCTAGGTTGTCCTTGACTCGTTGATGGAGTTTCTTCATGAAATGAAATCGGCCTTGGTTTCTCCTTCTGCACTAGAGTAAATAGCTTGGGGATGAGTAGTGAGATCTAACGGGATAATGGGTTGAACCCATACACAACTTCAAATGGGGATTGCCTAGTGGCCGAATGTCTAGTATGGTTATATGCGAATTCGATATAGGGTAAACAAGTTAACCAGTTTCGCAAGTTCTTACCGACCGTAGCTCTCAAGAGGGTTGAGATTGTCCGGTTTACTACATCTGTTTGACCATCGGTCTGTGGGTGGCATGTGGTAGAGAATAGAAGCTTCATCCCTAGCTTCTTCCAAAGGGCTCACAAGAAGTGTCCAATGAACTTGGAATCCTTGTCAGAAACAATGGTCCGGGGAATCCCATGAAGCCTCACGACTTCTTTAAAGAACAGGTCAGCCGTCTGAGTGGCATCATTGGACTTGCTGCATGGGACGAAATGGGCCATCTTGGAGAATCGGTCCACCACCACAAGGATGGAATCTTAATGGTTGATCTTGGGCAGCCCTAAAACAAAGTCCATAGAAATATCTACCCATTGTAGGTTAGGAATCGGCAATGGCATATACAAACCATGGGGATGTGACCTGGATTTAGCCTTCAGGCAGGTGATGCAGTTGGCACAGAAGCGCTCCACGTCTCGTTTCAGATGCAGCCAGTAGAAGTGCTCCATGAGGACACTGAATGTCTTGTCTCGTCCGAAGTGCCCCATCAAACCTCCTCCGTGGGCCTCACACACTAACAGTTCTCTCATAGAACCCTGCGGAATACAAAGTTTTTTATCCTTAAAGAGAAAACCATTATGCTGGTAATAACCTCCGCTTGCAGCCGTGTGAGTCGCCTCAAAAACTTGTTGGAAGTCCAGGTCCTCGGTGTAGGCGTCCTTGATGTGCTCAAAGCCCATGATCTTGGCCTCCATAGTGGTAATCAGGGCATGTCTCCTGGACAAAGCATCACCTACAATGTTCTCCTTGCCCTTCTTGTACTTGATAGCATAGGGAAAGGTTTCGATGAACTCCAGCCATTTC